>CM028348.1:45732489-46082858 GCA_016618105.1 Dendrobium huoshanense
GGGTTACAAACATTTGTGATACTCCAAATCTTCCTTAGCTTACTAAGTATGCTCCACTTAACAATTTTATGATATTAGTCCTTGTTTTATGAAGTCTAAAAGAGGAGATAATGAACCTCCTAAGAATTTTTTACAAATTACTCTATGGATTATCATACATATTAATATCGTGGCATCATTATGAACATTATTTTATTCTTTTATTACTGATAGGAAGAGTCAAGAAATATAGCCATAATTTATCACTGATATAGGCCTCTAGCTTGCTTGATCAAGATTTATGTTTCGTTTGTAACAACTTTTTTAATGCTTTCTAAAACAACTTTTTACTTAAATTTTTTTTTTGAATTAAAAATTTTTGTACTAAAAAGCTTTTTAGAAAGCAATGAGAAAATATGTCCCAATGAATACTCGAACTATGTGATCAAGTCAACTTTACTATGTGGATCTATGTGATCTAGTTCAGCATAACTTCTAATAAAGATAATTAGGTCAATTATGACAAACTCACATGCACACAACACATACGCAAGACTCAAACTCAAGATCTCTTAGTTGATAGTCAAAACTCTCAACCAACAAACTAAAATGAGCTGCATACCAATTATGGAACTAGGCCACCCTACTTGTTCATTTGGAGGCTTAAGTTCTTAGGAAGTTCAGCACAAACATAGAAGAAGTCCCACCATCATCGCTTCCATCCCTTGGTTCAACTTTTTCCCAAAATCAACCATTTTGGACTGATTTCTTCCCATAAACTCTCTAGAAGCTCTCTATAGAAACTCTAAAAAAACATTTTGAAAATCGGAGGTTTATTTACTAATTATTCATGATTTATATGTCCAATGTTATTATCTAACACTCTACAACAGCACTTCTTAATGATGATTTTAGACAAAAAAAAAACTATATGAGACAAGACATTTTTTTATGTGAAAAACTTAAAATAGGTAAAAAAATTAGTGGCCAAGCCCAATTGAATAATCCACTATAAATCAGGATGTACAAGGATCCTCCTTTTTTATAGTTGAACAAAATGAGATTATTTGAGAACAAGTATTTGATTTTATTTATAGAGTTTACATAAATCGGGTGCTCACAGGTGGATAGTTAAATATCTAATAACAAAGTTAAATTTTGATAGGAGCTTGGAGATGATGATGACAATTGCTAATGTTGGTCGTTGGCGATAATGGCCGAAAAATGCAAGAGAGCTCTTAGTTCTCTTTAACACTTGAACCTCCCCTTTCTAAAGAAAATGGAGTCCTATTTGTAAGCATTTTGAGATGGACATTTTAAAAAATTTAGCCAAAATTCAAAGCACTTCATCGCACGATTCATATTGATCTTCTTGATCATAGATCTTTTATCAAAGATTTGAATGTCTTAATGATGTCAGAATCAAAGTGATATTGGCTCTTTAGATTTGTCTCATCGTGCCACTCGATTTGACTTTAAACATGCTATAATTGGAAATTATTTGTTCCATCAATTAATGTTCATAAGCTTCCAAATATAACTCAAATGCTTAATTTGTATTCACTTGGAGTCAGATCGAATCATTTATAGTGTCAATAGATTCATCCTATTGAGACGTTTTAGTTTGGCAATAAATTTATTAAATTTAGAATTCCAATGATCCTAAAATTAATTATGAAAGTTTCGAATTCCATATTAGTTCATAATCTCATATAGTTGGAGGAGGATCACGAATATAGCTATCAATCAGTATAGCCCTATTATGAGATTTAGGCTTCGTTTAGGACGGCTTTTTTATTGCTTTCTAAAACAGAGTTTTAGTACAAAATTAAAAAAATTTGTACTAAAACTCCATTTTAGAAAGCAATAAAAAAGCCGTCTCAAACGAAGCCTTAAAGAATTTTTTATTTGTTATTTGGGGTCAGCTTATTAGGTCATCTATCTTTTAAAAACTTTAATGCAATCCAGCAAGCACCACAAAGCCATTTAAAATTAAAATAAAATTAATATTAGTTCTATAATTACTAATCAACATTTATAAACATAATAATATGAATTAAATTTGGGTTTATATCAAGGATCATGATTTTGCTATGCCATCTAAATTAAAAAATAATAATTGAAAATGATTTTTGAGCTAAATGCTTCCACTTAGTAAACGAATTAAGTCGAGCTCAAGTACTCACCCATAGCTTGAGCATGATTTATTAATGGAGTTCGAGCTCGAGCTTTATTCTATAATAAAAGAGTAAAAAGAATGAGAAAATATAAGAATAATAATAAAGAATTATTGATTATAATAAATTGGGATATAATTTTTAATTTTTTTTAAACATCTTTCTATTTAAAATCCTGAATTCTAATATATTTTATATTAATATTTTTAAACGAGCTGGCTCACGAGCTTACGAGTTGAGTCAGGGCTATCTCAAGCTTAGCCCGTTAGCTCATCGAGCTCTGCTCACGAACCATTTATCGAGCAGAGCTTGAGCTGGCTCACGAGACGGATTGACTCACTTGCACTCGTACTTTCACTTGATACTTGGTTTAAATACGTTCAAATTGATTTTAATTGGCTATTTATATTACATTTTTGCTGGAGTAATTAAAATGGGTCTTAATGTATATTGCTAAAATTCAATATAAAATGTAGGACTTTTCAGGATGGTTGTAATGTTTTATAAAGTCAATTGTTTAGTAGTTGTGAAAAAAGTTATCTAACTACGATTGTAAAAAGTAGCATTCCAGTTTCTACTAAAAAAACTTTATGAAGCGGTGATAATTAATAGTCAAACGAAACTATAATTAGTATTTGAAATATGAAGCAGCAAGAAAGCTATTCCAAATTGATCTTTGGTCTTGTCCAAGTTAATTGTAAGCTACAAAAAATCCTTAAAAATGGAGCTTTTTCATACTCATAATTATTTTTAAATTTTTTTTAATGTTTTTTTATACTCGTAATAATGATATATATATATATATATATATATATATATTATAATATATATATATATTATATATATTTTATATAATATATTATATAATATGCATGCATATGAGGGATTATATATATATAAATATACCTAAATATATATATAGATATATATATATAATATATAAACTCATAAGCATTCATTTGTCTTGGAATATGTATATGTGGATAAAAGTAGTGCATGCATGATGCTTGAGGGCTCCATATCTAATTTTTAACTTTACGAAAAAAAAGTTATGAAGCTTTGCCTACAAAAAAAGATTTTGGTTAGGAGCAAAAAAACATGGATGTTTCTCGTCCACCACCTTCAAACCTTCTTGACATCCGCCCACGCAAATATTGATTTCCCCATTTCCTAAAATGTTTTCCATACTAATAAAGCATGACCATTCAACAGAAATATACATGTGATAGAGAGAGAAAAAGAGTAAAGTGTAAAAAAGAGTTTTACAGATAGAAAGAGAAAGGATGAGAATCGGATGAGATAGGAAAGTTTATTGAAATGGATTAAGGCATGGGAATCTAGTTAGGATTTTTTGTGGCACGCCATCTGAACAACTTAAATTATGAGGTCAAGGGAGCTCTTACGGCTTCCTTTTTCGCATATGTTTTCCCTCTTTAAATCTATTGTCATGCAAGCCTTTTAGGTTGATATAAGATTGTTTTTGGGACAATTTTTTTATTACTTTCTAAAGCAGTTTTTAAATACAAAAAATTTTAAATTAACAAATTTTTCTACTAAAATTTGTTTTAAGAAGCAGTAAAAAAACCATTTCAAATGAAGCATAAATCTCCTACAAATATGATTTTCAATATATATATGAAGGTTGTAATATAACTGCATAGGCATTGTAGGCAATCACTATAGCTCAAGTGAATTTATATTAACTAAAAATTCTTTTGGGTTATTTGTAACTTTATGTGAGGTGTTATTTATAATTTTATGATGATAATTTTTGTCGTTTTTTAAAATATTCCTCGTAATTACAAGCGGTGTAAATTTGAACTCCTATTATCAAATTGCGATTGGATACCCCACCGGGCCTAGTTGGGTTTGTGGGCTAGCATGGTTGGAAACCCCCACCCACATTCGATTCCTCTCTCATGCAGCGCGACTCCTTAAGTCGGGAAAAAATAAGTGCGTGCACCTGTGGGGCTGGTTGCCCCTAGGCCCATCGAAGAATTAGTTACTCCGCCAAGAAGCTCCTCTACAGAGGTGGCAACGGGTAGATACCCCCGTTGCAAAAAAAAAAAGCCATTGGATAATGATGCCTTGGATTGAATTAGGCATTCTTTTGGGTCATATATTAATTGAAGATGACATTTACGACAAAGACAATCATGAATAACAAAGATTTATGTTAGTATTTTGAATATTTCATATCATATATCTCAACATTTTAAGTACATCAAATCAGATAGATTAATATTATGATAGTTTACTCAGTGAAAGTAATTTTTAGAAGTTTGATTATCTATAGATTGGTGTCATAAAATAATGTGAGAATATTCTGCCATTTGTACTTCTCAAGAGGAGTAATTTTTTGCTACAAAAAGTTTGCAAAAAAAAGAGACTTTTCAAAGATTACAATATTGAAATTTTAGAGAGAGATGAAGAGATATTCTAAAGGATTTATTAGATTAAAAATTATCATTTATAAAATAACAAACAGCGCATTGTGAATTTGATGGTTAATGTAACAATTAAACTTTATTAGATGAATATTATTTACTTATTTATTTTATGTTAATTATTAAATAAGCATTTGAAAGTGTTGACTAGATTATCAAAGACACTTTTAAATAAATATTTCAACTACATCATCGTTATTTATAAATATAATTTGTAACTTTAATTATTTGGCATTCAATTGTATCAATGACATAGATAACACTAATCATTAACATTAGGCCATGAGAATTTTTGTTTTTGACCTAGGAAAAAATCCATTTATGTTAGATTTATTTGATCAAGTCTTCATTTCCATCTTATGATTATGAATCTTTCCGAAGCTCTTATTTTTTTTACTCAATAATTAAGCATATTGGCTCTTCCCCTTGGCATCCGATCACCACAATTTGATCATTTTAACAAGCAATTGCTTTATTAAGTTGGAGTAGATCACATATGCTAATAATATATTCTTGCTTCAAAAGTTTTTCTTATGTCAATTTAATGTATCCTTAATTACATTTAATTTTAATGACATCAAGTTATTAAAAAAAATGCATTCATACATTTTAATTAACATTCAAGATAATAAGATGGTCCATATGGCAATTGCTCGCCCTAATATAAATGACTCCAATGTGCAAACTTGAGATTAAGATAAATAAAATTAAATGTGTGATTGACCTTGGAGGTTAGTAGGTAAGACTGGTAAAGGTGCATATCAGATGCCCATGTTATGGTTGATACGCAAATAGGAGTCTACGACTAAATAATTGAACCATATTAGAATAAGGTGCCAGAGGACAGTATCCATTAGAGGTGAAAACTCCTAAAAGTTTTTCACATTCTAAATGCAGCTCATCTTAAAAGACATCCAATGGTTGTTAGTAAGGTGATGCTGAGTCAAATATACCTTGATTGCTCAAGGATCACAAGTGAATTGGGATGCATTGGATGGATAAATTAAACTGAAGGTGTCAAGGAGGACATTGCTTAGTTACACGATATAAGGAATCATAACATAGTAGTAGGAGTTCACTCTATGGGTTTTCTTGAGTTGAATAGTCTTGATGTGTGATTGGGTTCCTAAGGATGCTAAGAATGTGACTAACCTATGAAAAGCATAGGGTTAATTGGTTGGGCCGATTTGATGTCATAAGTACAAATTGGCTAAAAGTATCCAAATTGTTTGACTAAGCTAGGATTAAGAAGAGTCCTAAGAGTCAATTTGGGTATGAACCACTTTTTTTTAAAGGAAATGTGAATTGCATTAAAAAGAAAACACCTAATTACAAACTACTCAACGATAGGAAACCTATCACATTCCTCATTTAACAAAGACAGAAAAGGAGGAATATTATTATCACTAATTACATCCCAAATAAAATCACTAGACAAAGCTAAGTTAGCACAAAAATCTGCTAACTTCTTACAACTACGATTAAAAAATTAAAATAAAATCGTATTGAATCCTTTTAATAATAAAAAATCATCCATTTATTGACTCCCCTCGTCCAAGTAGATTTGCAAAAAGAATATTGAAGATACTTGATAACATTCCAATTATCTCCTTCAATAATAACTCCCTCCGCCTCAAACATCCACGTTTGTACCACCTTCTTCAATGATATAGCCGCTAACAATTCAACCTGTGCAATATCCCAATGCATAAAACCAGAAACAAAAGCCAACAAGAATCTTCCTTTAAATTTGAACCACTTAGGGGCACTATAATGTGCATTCAATTTGAAACATTTGGTAAAGTTGGCCCAATATGTTCAAAAGGGTCTAGTGCAAGGGTCCTCTTAGGTGGCATTTAATTGGTTCAGCTTATGGATCACTTAGGCTTAATTGGAGCTTGTTGAATATATCTAAGATGGTTGGTCCAATCAATTCATTCAATGAAGTTAATTTGGCCAAAATGGTCAAGTGAACTATAGAGGATAAATTAGACCAAGTTAGGCCCACTAGGGTCAATTGACTTAACTAAAGAGCAACTAACTTTATTCCATCAATGGAGAGTTAACACAATTCTAATGATTAGTTCCAATCAATTTGATCAAAATGACCAATTTAATTAAATAGGTTTATTTGTTTTAAATAGGTCCAACTGAGCTATTTAGTAATTAAGGGCTTTGTCGGGGTTCACTTAAGCTAAATTTATTGAATGGTTAATCAATTAAATGTGTTTTCAAATGTTGGCTTAGCTCAATTTGATTGAAATAATCAATTGGTATAATTAGCTTAAATGAGTCAAATAGAGGAAAAATAGATTGTGTGGAATAATTGGCCTATACATAGGCTAATTGGAGCTAAGCTATTTATGAACTACCTACTAATTTTTTTGTAAGGCCTTAGTAGCAAACAATTTAATAAATTTGTTGGATTTCATCTTCTATGAGTAAATGTAATAATTTAGGTTAAATTTGATCAAAGGGCCAACCAAAGATCTACTAAAAGTAATTTTGGCTCTATTAGGCTACTAACAACTTATTAAGATATATTCATAGGATTTGATAAATGATTTTTAACTAATTTTAATCTTCAGTTTAAATTAATTTAATTGGGTCATGTTTCTTGGATTCATATGGGTCTAGTCTAATCTAATAATAAATTATGATCAACTCCCCTATTTTATAAAGATCAAAATCCTATGGAAGTTATTTCTTTTGATCGCTAGATCATTTGGTTCAAGTTCACTAAATAAGTATATGGTTTAGGAAATAATAGGCCTAACATGACCATTTGTTTAGCTTTAGCTCATCTATCAAACTTAAGAAAATAATAGGTCAATTATAGAGCATAAGTAAGTTATTGAACCAATGAGAAATAAATAGATAACTTATACCAGTAGTTGGATCTATTAAGACAAATTAGGGTTAGGATAAGAAATAACTCTACCCTAGAGAGCTTACTAAGGTTAAACCTAATCAAAGAGATATGAATGATTAAGACTTAGATGATGAGTAATTCATTCAAGGTCTTTTATATGTCTTATAGGTTCCTGCACTCATCCTAAGGTCTAGTCCTATCAACCTAAATGAAAGTTAAGGTAGGGTTTCTAGCTAGGTTAAGAGACATTTGGACCTATAGAGTGAACTATGAGATTGAAATTGATAAGGAGGAGTGCTTGAAATACCTCTAAAGATTAGGTAAAGGTTCAAGCAAGGGAATTAACTTGTTTAAGTTTAAATGAGTAAGATTTAGAATGGCCAATCCCATCTTAGCTTAAAAGGTAATTTGAACTAATCAAACCTAAAAATTAAGAAATATATATAGAGATATCAAAATGAGTTGATGAATTGGGTTCGACCCTGACTCAAAATTTACCCGAAACTAATCCAATCAACCCAAACCAACTCGCTAATAACCCGAATGATATGAACTTGACCTGTTAACGTATTTTGGTAAAAAAAAGTTTTTTTAATACTTATTAACTATAAAGTTTAAGATATTTGATAAAATAATAAGAAGATTACACCAACAAGTAAAAAAATATAAGGTAGAAAGATATTAAATGGGTTAATTTTGGGTTAAAAGTGGGTTCACAAACCAAGGCTCTCGAGCTCATAATTTTGATGATAATAAAAATTATTAGATTTTACTTTATTTCTCCTAGTACTATTGTTGCATAATTCTTTTGTATGCACTAACATTTCAAATATATCATACACCATGCATCAACAAAGGATCAAGAGTCAAGACTAGGTAGAATAGGTTTGATGTTATAAAAATCTTTATTTTTGCTAATTTATTTTTATCTTTCTTGAGTAAAAAGTTTTGTAAAAGATGTATGATAGCTTGGCAACCATGCACACGTACATGGGGGTGTAAAATTTAGAAGTTCAGATTTTCTGATGATCGTATTATACTATCTCGATTATAGTGTATGACCAAATCATCAGAAAAAAAATTAAATGGAAAATTAAGAAATTAATTTGTTAAACTAATCATATAGGATGATAAATTTACATTCGAGTTCCCAACTGCCAATCAAATTTAGGTAACATTTTGAATTTTAACTTTTGAGCTAATCATACTGTATGAACAAGTTCGTACTATATGATATTTAAAATCATGCATAAATTAATCCCTTTGATTATTCAATAAAATTAAGGAATTATTAAATTAGATCATATGTATGATATTAATCATACTAGATGATTGATATAGATGATTTTTTATCATCCTAAAGATCACCTTGAACAAACTTAAGTAAAATGTACTAATCGTACATGATGATTAATGTTTAGTACTATACGATTAGTACAAGATTCATGAAAAATTTATTGGGGTTCATTTATCATACAACACATATAAAAGTTTCTAAATTAATCGTACTGTACGATTCACAAATCATATTGTACAAACAGAGTTGGCTGAATTAAAAAATTAGTGTTTTTTTAGCCTTATATTAAATCAACTTTTATTTCATGTAAGAGGGTCAACTTTTTTGTGAGTGCTTCTCTCTAGGTTATGATTTGAAGAGAGAGCAATGGATTTGAAAGAGACAGAGGTAAGGTCTTAAGAGAGAAGAGCCTTGTGAGATCAAGGGAGTCTGTGAGAGGGATTTTGCACATGATTGCTCCATGAACATTCACCTTCTTCCACCAAGAGTCATTATTTGACTTAAGGGAAACTTTGAAAAGAGGCTCGTAGCGTGAAATGATCTAGCCCCTCTGCCAAATTAAGTTTGTGGAAGGGATTCAGGCTTCTCAGCCTCACCAAGAGAGTGAAAGGGATTCAATTTCTCTATATCATCAGGAGGGCGAAAAGGATTTTGGCTTCTTCGTTGCTCCATGAAAGGGTGGAAGTAATTTTAAAAGGGTTTATCCACCTTGATGTGGGAGCTAAAGGAGACTCACTTGTTGTAAATCTAATACGAGCACTGTGATTTTGATGATAACAAATATTATTATATTTGTTACTACTTTCTACTGATTTTCTTATATTCTATTTTATTTTGTGTGTACTAATGTTTCAAAAAAATAGTCCATTGTTCACTTGCAATTTTGATCAGCTCAAGACTCGGTAGACTAGGGTTGCATTATGTATTTTTTAATTAGTTTTATATTTTTTTGTTTCTTGAGTCGTATCATGTAATAGGGTGGATGTCATTACTGAGTAACCTTGCACACACATAGGGGGAGAGAGAAAAATCTTTTTGAGAGAGTTTTTAAAAGTATACCATACTGCATGATTTTATTTTCATATTGTATGACTTTGTTTTGTATGGTGAAAATTTAATTCATATTATGCGATCTGTTATGCTCTATCAAAATCCTAAAAGTTAGAGATTAAGAAATATACTAATTTAATTCTAATCATATTAGTACTGTATGCTCTAATTAAAATATTTCTTAGTTTAACACCAAAAATCGGGCAATCAAATCATGGGCATTTATGAACATTCTATTATATTTTATGAACATTCTCATATAATACGATTAATAAAGTACAAATTTGTTCATCCTAGAGATCATACCAAACAAAATCCATAATTTTTATATTGATCATATTATACGATGTCTACCGTGCTAGATGATCAATAATGTATGAAGTTGGTCGTCCCAAAAATCATTTCAAACAAATAAAATAAATTTCTACAGTTTGTATCATACGATATTTGGATTGTACAATACAAAATGTTATAAAGGTTGAGTATTTTGTCTGCACAACTTGCTAGACATCTAAATTACACTGATTGTACGGTACGATGCGTGTATCATATTATATGAATAGAAGATAGATTTCTTAAAAATTAGGATTTCTTGAAACCCACAACTTAAAGTTTTTTAATACTCTTATTAAAAGATCTTTGGTTGTTTAGACTTCATAAGAGGGAGCCTTAAGGGAGAGAAGAAGGACAGCTTTGTGAGAGAAGAGAGGGAGATTTTGTGAGGGAGAAGTTGTTAGGGGATTCACAAGGTTGCTCCAAGCAAGAATCTTGCCTAGTATCTATAAAAGTTTGCTTGGATTCTCTGTGGCTCCGGAGAAGAAGCTATTCAGTGAAGATTGTGGTTATCTAAGCATCACCTGGAGGGTGAAAATAAAGTTGTGATTCTCTGACCATCAATCGGAGGGAGAAAATAGAGTTGAGGCTCTATACCTGTAAAAGAGTCATGGTTCTCTATCACTCCTGGTTGGTGAAATAGCATTAGTACTGGCTTTTCTGCCTTGCTGTGAGAGTAGAATGAGAGTTAGTACTGTTTAGTGCAATACTTGGAGAGGGAGTTTCCAAGAGTGGAAGTACATCATGTTGATAGAACCACTATAAATTATAGTGTGTTCATTCTGATTATTTTTTGCGCTTTTATTTTTTTACGGTTATATGTGTGGTTAAAAATTTAATTTATTTTATTGTTGTGAAAATATTTTGGTTCCTCATTCAGGGATAAATTATTTAGATATTAAAAAAGTTATAAATTTTAATTACCAATTCACCCCCCTGCCCTTTTTTTAGGGGGTGCAACATGAGGACTTCCTAGGAGGTCACCGATGCTAGTACTACTCTCTTTGAGAGAGTTGTTACTTAGCTTTGCATGTTTTATATTATTGCAACTTGTATATTTTTTATAATTCCAAATATTATTATTTTGTTTGTTATTTTCTCCTAACAATTTTGAAAGATTTGTTTTTGCTCTTGCGTGTAATAATATTTAAGGGAAATCATACTCCAGATTTTTTTAATACTGTAAATCAATATCATCTTAGAATGTTTTGTTAATTGAAGTCTATATTTTTTATTTTATTGAGTCTGAGAGAGTGTGATTATAATTGAGTAACAAAACACACACACACACATCTGGGGAAGAGTTTTAAAATTCACAAATTTTTAAAATGATCGTATAGTATGAACCATGCTCATACGGGATGATCTGGTCAGTTATACTCCCAAACGAGCAATGGAACGAACAGAGAAGGCAAAATTTTTTCTAAGTATAGATCATCTAGACAATTTTTTTCATTCATCCCAGGACGATCTCCTAAAGATTTTCCAATTACTCTGTTCATCCAAATGATATTTAACATTCATCCCTGGACGAAGGGCTTTGGATTTTCCAAATGAACTATTCATCTAGGCAATTTTTCCCTTTCATCCCTGGACAATCTCCTCGGGATTTGTCAATTGCTCTATTCATACAGATAATTTTTCTCTATTGTCCCTGGACGATCTCCTTGGGATTCATCAATTGGTCTATTCATCCAGATGATTTTTTCCTGTTCGTCCAAGGATGATCTCCTCGGGACTTGTCAATTGGTCTGTTCATCCAGATGATTTTTCCCATTCATCCCAGGATGATTTCCTCGGGATTTATCACTTACTTTTTTCGTACGAACGATATTGTCCAATCGTACCATGATGAAGGGCTCTATTATGTATACTTAGAATACGTTCTGACTTTTTGTACCAATGAATTGTAAAAATTAACTGTTCGTGCCAGACGAACCCAGTTCGTATGGGACGATGATCGGGTATGAAGGCATTTCATACTGATTCAATTTGAGATCATACGCAATAGTTTTTATAATATTCGTACATATAAAATTCGAACGTATGTGATGATCGTGAACTTATTGATTTGAAAATGCAGTTTTTTGGATGATTTTTCATGTCTTTTCTATAAAAGGTCTACTTAAGACTGTCATGCAATTTTTTTCTCACTTGGTCTTCGTAAATACTAAAGGGAATTTGAAGGAGAGAGTGAGAGAAAGTGTTTGAAGGAGATTTCATACTATTGGAGCGTGAAGGGTTCACTTGGTTACTTAAAGTTAAGGATCTATATGTGTTATTTATTATTTCTTCACTCTTTTCTCTTGTCCTTTTAGATTTTTTTTGAGAAGATCTTTCAAGGAGATCCGATTCTCTGCTGACACTCGAGGAGTGTGAACAGCCGAATGTTCTCTGCCTATACTTGGAGAGTGTGAACAGCGGAAGGTTCTCTACCTACACTTGGAGAGTGGGAATAGCAGAAGGTTCTCTCTCTACACTAGGAGATGTGAACAACGGAAGGTTCTCTACCGACACTTGGAGGGTGTAAAAGGATGACAGTTCTTTGCTACACATGGTAGTGGTGGAAGAGAGTTTTTGTGAAGGCTTCTTCGTCTTGCCGTATGGGAAAAAGGAGAGACACTAGTGGTAATAGTATAATACCTAAAGTGGGAGACTTCAGGGAGTGGATGCAGGTCATTTTTGGCCAAACCACTATAAACCTTTGTGTCTTTTTTATTTTTGCTACTTTTTTTTTTTTTTGAGTGGTTGAAAATTTATTTTTGAAAATATAAAAAATCAACTTGCTCAGTTTTTAAATGGTTTCAAAATTTTAATTATAAAAAAAGAAAAAATTTTAAATTACCAATTCACCCTCCTCCCTCTTGGTTAAGCCTTAGGGACATAAGCTTAGGTCTAACAACTTAACTCATATACAACAAGTTTCAACAAGTGATATTAGAGCATAGTTTGAAAACCATAAATTTAGACTACTTTTTGATTAACGACCATGGCTACATTTGGAAACCAAAACACACCATAAGGTTATTTTGATAACTAGACCTCCCTTGTTTAACAATATTCCTTTCAATTTTTGGAAAACACACATATAAACCATTTTACTGTCACTAGACTATCGTATGTGGATCGTTGTTTAGGAAGGATATACTAAACCAACAAGATTAGTTGGAGTTAGAGTTTATATTCCCTTTGCAGATTGGACTGTAGAACAATGTGAACTAGCACAACTTAATGCTAAATGTTTGAACAGTTTCTTTTGTGTACTTAAGTCAGAAGACTACATGCGGGTTTTCACTTACAAGAGTGGAAATGATATATGAGATAAACTCTGTATAACATATGAAGGGACTAATGAAGTTAAACAATATAGATTAAACATCTTGTTGTATGACTATAAATTATTTTGCATAAAATCAAATGAATCTATTTCTGACATGTACACAAGATTCACTTTGATAGTCACTTCTTTGCATGCACTAGGAAGGGAATTAACAAACATTGAAATGGTTAATAAGATTTTTTGTTGTTTGTCTACTACTTATGATGCAAAAAGTACTGCTATATCAGAGTCTAAAGAGTTAAATGTTTACTCTATTGATAATATTCTTGGATCACTAATTGCTTACGAGTAAGGAATGAGTCAAAGAAAGATTTATGTAGGAGAACCTCTAAGGGAGAAGAACATAGCACTGAAAGTGGAGGAGTTGGAGAGTGATCTACTATAACCTGAGGTTGAGGATGATATAATATTAATGATTAGACAATTCAGAAGCTTTCAAGAAAAAAAAGCAAAAGAGACGCCAATAAGGGAATCGAGGTAAGTTCAATAGGAATGTCAAGGTTTCTAATGAAGTGATTTACTATGAGTGCAGGAAACTTGGACATATAAAGTCAGATTGCCCAAAACTTAAAGTTTTTCTGGGCGGACTCAGTTTCAGACTCATCAGAGACTAAAAGGGAAGAGAAAGTCACCAATATGTGCTTGATGGTCGATAATCTTTATCAGTCTAATCAAGAAGAGGTATGTGACTTAACTTATACTGAACTTTTTGAAGTCTCTGAAAGAATACATGATACATATAGGAAACTAAAGAAATGCATGCTAGTGTGAACTTTGAATTACAAGAACTATAAAGAGAACATGAAATTCTTAGGAAAGATCATGCATTAATTGATAGCAACCACATGAAATTACTTGATGAGTTTGATGATTTGAATCAGACTAATAAAAATTTAAAATCATCCTATATAAAATTGGAAAAAGAATTTAAAGATTCTAAGGATGAATCATAGAGCAAAAAATATTGATTGAATTATACTATTCATGTATAGAAAGATATGAATACATTTTTTAAATTGAAAATAAAAGCTCTAGAGAAAAATAGGATACCCCCAAGACTTGAAGATTTCATTAATCCTATTTTGTATCCAAAATTTATACAATTCAGGAACAGACAGAATAATTATAGAAGATCAAGAAATCCATTTCATAGAGTTAAATACTATAATTATGGATTGATTGGACATATATCACACACTTATACATTGGATAGAAAAACTTAGTTGGTGTGGAAACCTAAGGTGCATAAACATAGACATATCATACATGCATATGTTTTAAATTTTTTTGAAAGGAGAACCCAAACTTGTTTGGGTTCCCAGGTCTAAAATTTGATGATTTTGCATGATCGCTCTCACACAAGGCCTTGTGAGAGTATATGGTACCTGGACAATGGTTGCTCAAAGCATATGAATAGAGATACTACATAATTCATATCACTGGAAGCTAAGAATGGAGGTAGGGTTACACTTGGAGATAACACCACAAAGAAGATGGTTGGGTCAGGTTTGATTGAAAATCTTGAGATTTTTTTTTATTAAGAATGTGCTACTAGTTGAAGGCTTAAAAAATAATCTATTAAGTATTAGTCAACTACGTGATAAAGGATACAACATTAAATTTCTTACTACTAGCTGCATATTTAGCCTAAATGGTATTGATGTTTTGCATGATTTGAGAGTAAATAACGTTAATATGCTAGATTTAAATTGTATCAAAACTTCTACTGCTTTTTTTTAAAATAATTTCTGATGAGTCATGGCTATGGCATAGGAGGCTTTATCACTCTAGCATGAAAAAGCTTAGAAGGATTACCCAAAAGAACTTAGTGAGAGGTATACCAAAAATAGACTTTACTAAGGATCCCTTTGCGATGCATATCAATTAGGAAAATAGGTGAAGTCCTCTTGTCAGTCTAATAAGGATCTTAGAACTAGTAAACCATTAGATATTTTGCATATGAATCTTTTTGGACCAGTTGGAACTGTAAGTTTAGGAAGGAATGTATATGGTTTTATGATTGTGTATGATTTTTCTAGATTCACATGGGTTAAATTCTTATATCATAAGAGTGAATCATTTAAGAAGTTTATAGATTTTTCAACTTGGATTCAGAGGAAACTAGGATGTGAGATTTTAATAATTCAAAGTGATCATGATGGAGAATTTGAAAATAAAAAATTTGAGGATTTTTGTAAAGAAAAAGGAATTGATCACAATTTATCAGCACCTAGAACCGCTCAGCAGAATGGAGTAGTTGAAAGAAAGAACAGAACATGATAAAAGCCATTCAAGCCATTTTGGTAGAAGATTCACTTCCTAAATATTTTTTCGCTGAAGCGATTAGCATAGTATGATATGTTCTGAATAGGGTGAACATCAGATCAAACTTGAATAAAACACCCTATGAGTTACTTAAAGGAAGAACACCTAATTTATCACATTTGCATGTTTTTGAATGTAAGGAGTCGATACATAACAATGGAAAATATTCCTTAGGAAAATTTGATCAAAAATTAGATGAAGGAATTTTTCTAGGATACTCTAGTGTTGAAAAATCTTATAGTGTATTCAATAAAAGAACTTTGGTAATTGAGGAGACCATACATATTATATTTGATGAATCTAGAATTTTGGAAGAGCCGATTATTGAAGAGGATGAGATAAAAATTGACTCCCAAAATATTGAGAAAATAAATTTAGATGAAAATTTGGAGATAGAAAACCCGTTGCATAGAAATTTGAGATTTTCTAAAAACCACCCGAAGGAATTGATTATAGGTGAACCTAGAGAGGGTATTAGGACTAGGCATGGAATGAACAAAGAAGTTAATCATTCAGCCTTTATTTATATGATAGAACCCATAAATATTGATCAAACACTTTTGGAAGAATTCTAGATTTTGGTAATGCAAGAAGAATTTAATCAATTTGTAAGAAATGAAGTTTGGGAATTAATTATAAGGTCAAAGGATCAAAGTGTAGTTGGGACTAAGTGGGTATTCAAGAACAAAATGAATGACTCAGGAGTAGTCGTTAAAAATAAGGAAAGATTAGTGGCTAAGGGGTATAATCAGATTAAAAAGAATTGATTTTGAGGAGACTTTTGCCCCTGTAGCTAGACTTGAAGCAATTAGGATTTTGTTAGCCTTTGCCTATTTCAGAGGATTTAAACTGTATTAAATGGATGTTAAAAATGCCTTTTTGAATGGGATAATTCAATAGGATGTTTATGTTGAAGAGCCTCTAGGATTTGAAATTTCAAAATATACAAGTCATGTTTTAAAACTGAAAAAGGCATTATACGGATTGAAACATGCACCTAAGGCTTGGCATGAGAGGTTGAGCACCTTCCAACTTGAGAGATCTTTTGAAAAAGGAAATGTCGATATAACTCTCTTTTTAAAGAAATTGGGAGAGGATCTACTTATTTTACAAATTTATATTGACGATATTTTCTTTGGATCTATAAATAAAAATCTTTGTGATATTTTTTGTAAAATAATGAGTAGTGAATTTGAGATGAGCCTAATGAGAGATTTGAGTTACTTTCTAGGATTTAATATTAAGAAAATTGAGGAGGTTATATTTTCTAGTCAGTCAAAATATGTTAAGGACATCCTCAAAAAGTATGAAATAGACAATGTTAAACCTGTTAATACACCTACGAGTTCCTCAGTTAAGTTGGATAAGGACCCAAGGAAAAAATATGTTGATAAAAACAAATTTAGAGGAATTATTTGATCTTTGCTTTACTTGATAGCTGGCCGACCTGATATTATATTTAGTGTTTGTTTGTGTGCTAGATTTCAATCAGATCTAAAAGAATCATATTTGACAGTAGTGAAAAAAATTTTGAGATATCTCTTGGAAACTCATAACTTATAAATTTGATATCCTAAGTTTATATTTTCAGTTGAAATAATTAGATATTTAGATTCAGACTTTGCAAGTTGTAGGGTTTATGGAAAGAACACTTCTAAAATATGTCAATTTATTAGAAATTCTTTAGTCTCTTGGTACAGTAGAAAATAGAATTCTGTTGCCCTATCTATTGTTAAAGCTGAATACATTGTCTTAGGAAGTTTTGTGGTACAAGTACTTTGGTTGAAAAAAAAGTTAATTGATTTAGGATTAACAATAGGAACAATTCTCATTTATTGTGATAACACTAGTGTCATTTGCATTTCAAAAAATTCTATTAAACATTTAAGAACCAAACATATTGACATCAGGCATCATTTCATAAGGGATCATGTATTCAAAGGAGAAATTGAACTAAATCATGTTTCAACTGAAAATAAACTTGCAGACATTTTTACAAAACTACTAACCATTGATAGTTTCAGTACATTAAGATCAAGGCTTGGTGTGATTGACTTGAATGCTTAATTAAAGTTTCTGCAACATTAATATGTGTTTTTGTGAGTGTATTTTTTTGTGTTTTTTTATTTTACTTATGTGTTTTTTCTATTTTTGTGCATGTTTACTTTAGTGACTTTTTGTCTTTTTTGTTTTGTGTGTTTTCAAAATATTTTCACATTGAATTCATGTTTTTGAGCAATCGTACGAATTTTTCTAAGTGTGATATTTATCTGTACGAAATTAATTTCATACTGGATAAATCCTGTATCATATCGATCATTGATTTGAACAGCCTGCATGCAATTTTTCAATTTTTATTACCATTTGTCTGTACGATCCCCAAATCATTCGGATGATGTGTATGCATTCGTATGTATGCATGTAGATGGTTATACGGACATAATCAATTTTTTTTTCTGATCGTATGTACGAACCTTTGGTTTGTACATACGAACACATGTCATTCTGAGTGGGGAATGTTTCAAACCATCATAAAAATGATCTTAAATAACTGA
The DNA here is from genome assembly GCA_016618105.1 of Dendrobium huoshanense. NCBI lineage: Eukaryota > Viridiplantae > Streptophyta > Magnoliopsida > Asparagales > Orchidaceae > Dendrobium > Dendrobium huoshanense. The sequence continues at coordinate 45,750,865 of CM028348.1, forward strand.
TCATCCCGAACGAACACATGTTCGTCTGTACGATCATTAGTCAAAAGTTTGTATGAAAAGGATGCCACGTAACATGCATGGTTATGAAAAGTCGTTTCATTTTGGACACATTCATTCGTACATACAAAATTTTATTTCATACTTACGAACCCAACATTGTACGGGACAAAACTAGTTTCTTCTGTATGAAAGATCAATTTTTCTTTAAATAAGAAAGGTTTAGAACTCTATTTTCATTCACTTCAAAAGCTTTTTATAACCTTCTTTTCCCTCAATCTGTCAAATGGAAAGCTCAAGCAAAAGGACTAGAGTGGCTAAGGAACTGATTAAGGGAAAATAAATCCTAAAGAAAATTTTATTTTCCAAAGCAAATGAAGAATCTTTTCTTAGGTTTGTTTCCGCTAAAATCACCCCTTCTAGAGTTCTTCTCCAGGAGCACCTTACCTTTAAAGTAATGCACCTTTTTACTTCTACCAAGTTTTCTTTTATTCAAACTCTAATCCATTCCTAAAATAAGGAAACATTTCACTATTTCCTTATAAACAAGACATTTAATACTGACCAAAGTGTGATTAGATCCTATGTTTTGAAAAAGAAGGTAGAAATGACCAAGGAGGATTTGGGGATATTCTTAAATGTAAGGACTCAAGGGATTAGAGCCCATAACTTAACCACTTCCTCTAACTTTGACTGGACTGTGATAAATCAAGTTATTAGAGGGATTAGAGAGGTAGGTCATGTGCCTAAGGTGTCCACTCTTAACTGAAATACCCGAATCATCCAGCATGTTCTTTGGACTTCCATAATTCCTAAAGCTAGTGATCAAATAAATATTACTCCTCTTCTTTCCACTGTAAGATAACTGATTATGACTAGCTAACCAATAGATGAAGCCCAACTGATCATTATTTATATGTATGGAATTTCTGAGATTGGCCATGCCTCCCGCAAGAAAAAGAAGAATATAGCCTTAGGACATCTTGTGACCTACATTCTTGAAAAGAAGTATGAATTAGTTCACCCTGTTCAATAAAAAGTATGAATCTAGAAGAGCCTATCAACTATAATGATGGATCATTCTGAGAAATTTCTAATAAAGATGCACAATTAAAAAGTGGTGACTCTAAGGAAGAAAGGAGAAGACCTCCACCTACACTTACTGTTAGACCAAACCTTCTGGAGATAGTCCAGCGCTTTGATCATCTTGAGAGCCACTTTGATCAACATTTTGATCAAATTGAAACTCATCTTCAGCAGCTTGATTTTCAATATCAGCAGGATATGGGCTGGGTAAGAGGTCAATTTGAATCGGTCAACACGAATATAACTATGATGAATATCTTTTATAATCTATTCAACCAACCACCTCCTCCAGATCAGGGCTCCTTAAAATAATGACTATACTCCTTTTGTGATTCTCTCTATTAGTTTTGATGATGTGATGATGTTTTAAGTGTTTGTGATTTTATGTGTTGTTAGTTTTTTATGTTTTATGTTTTTATGAATCCTTGGGTATTGATATCAATTGTGCTACAATGTATTATCATTTACCTTAATATTAATAAAAACCATCTTGTCTTGTTTTAGATGTTTTTTGTATCTCTTTCAGAAATGATTTTTAGCCTATATGATTATCCTGACAGAATTTATTTAACAAGAGGTCTAATTTGAAAAGCAATACAAAATTGAATTCATTAGATAATCTAATTTTTCAAAAATTAAAATTGGATTATAACTTGATTAAGATAAGTCTATCAATCTCATGATTCTTGTTAGACTAACATAATTTTAATATTATTATTATAATTATTTTGATGTTTTCTTATTTTTTATTTCTCTTTTCAATATAAGTATCTCTTTACTTAGATAAATTTGAGCTTTTAGATTATTAATTTTGAAAAGATCAATAAAAAAAGTTGAGAAATGTACAAATGTATAAAAATCAAAAGAATGCGCAATGGTTCACAAATTGAAAAAGACGCACAAAATTATCCCAATTTAAAAAGGATGCACAAAGTGTGCCAAAAATTTTGAAAAGATGTGCAAAGCGCCACAAGTATATAATCTTTCCTCTATCTTTTAATCTTCAATTTCAAATGAATCTTTTGTTCAATTTTATTTTATATTGAAATTTGAAGTAAATAAATTTTATTTCATCTACTTTACAATAATTTTCCTTATCTGATTGTCTATACTGATTCTTGATCCTGATACTTTTTCTTTTCTATGTTGTATCTACACTTAAATCATATGAATCCTTCTTTTTCTCTAATGATATTTATCTTTTTATTACAAATATAACTCAATATTTTTTAGGATATATTATTAAAGGCTTCTCATGTGCCTTCTTACATTTCTGTAGTTCGTTTCTTCATCTCTTTTTACTATTGTCAAAAAGGGATAAAATATTATTTGAGATTTTTTGGATGTTTCATTTGTGTTTTTTTGTTTTATCAGTTTCCTTTTATAGTTTGTTTCATTTTATAGTCGTCTTCTTTGCGTTGTGTGATCGTCTTGCATGTTAAAAATTTTAAATTTTAAAAAAATTTGCTTTTTTAAGATCAACTTAGAATGATTTGTTAATTGAAGTATATATTTTTCATTTTGTTGAGTCTGAGAGAGTGTGATTGTAATTGAGTAACTAAGCACACACACACCTGGGGAAGAGTTTTAAAATTCATAATTTTTTAAACTGATTGTACAGTACGAACCATGTTCGTACGGGATGATCTGGTCAGTTATACTCCCAAACGAGCAATGGAATGAATAGAGAAGGTAAAAAATTTTCTAAGTATAGATCATCCAGACGAATTTTCTCATTCATCCCAAGATGATCACCTCGAGATTTGCCAATTGCTCTGTTTGTCCATATGATATTTAGCATAAGTCCCTGGATAAAGGGCTCTGGATTTGACAAATGAATTATTCATCTAGACAATTTTTTCCCTTTCGTCCCTGGACAATCTCCTCGGGATTTGTCAATTCTCTTGTTCATACAGAAGATTTTTCCCTTTTATCCCTGAATGATCTCCTCAGGATTTATCAATTGTTATGTTCATCTAGATGATTTTTTCCCATTCGTCCAAGGATGATCTCCTCGGGACTTGTCAATTGGTTTGTTTGTCCAGATGATTTTTCCAATTCATCCCAAGATGATTTCCTCGAGATTTGTCACTTGCTCTATTCGTATGAACGATATTATCCAATCATACCAGGACGAAGGGCTCTATTATGTATACTTAGAATACGTCCTAACTTTTTGTACCAACAAACTATAAAAATTAATTGTTCGTACCGCACGAACCCAGTTCGTACGGGATGATGATTGGTTGAAGGCATTTCATACTGATTCAATTTGAGATCATACGTAATAGTTTCTATAATGTTTGTACGTATAAAATACGATCGTATGGGATGATCGTGAACTTACATATTTGAAAAATGTAATTTTCTGGATGGTTTTTCATGTCTTTTCTATGAAAGGTCTACTTAAGAATATCATGCAATCTTTTTGTCACTTGGTCTTCGTGAATACTAAAGGGAATTTGAAGGAGAGTGTGAGAGAGAGTGTGTTTGAAGGAGATTTTGTAATAATGGAGTGTGAAGGGTTCACTTGATTACTCAAAGGTAAGGATATCTGTGTGTTCTTTGTGATTTCTTCACTTTTTTTCTTGTTCTTCTAAATCTCTTGGGATAAGATCTTTTAAGGAGATCTGATTCTCTGCCAACACTCGAGGAGTGTGAACAGCCGAAGGTTCTCTTCCTACACTTTACACTTAGAGAGTGTGAACAGCGAAAGGTTCTCTGCCTACACTTGGAGAGTGGGAAAAGAGGAAGGTTCTCTGCCTACACTTGGAGAGTGTGAACAGCGGAAAGTTCTCTACCTACACTTGAAGAGTGTGAATAGCGGAAGGTTCTCTGCCGACACTTGGAGGGTGTAAAAGGATGACGATCCTCTGCTGCACCGGGTAGTGGTGGAAGAGAGTTTTTGTGAAGGCTTCTTTGCCTTACTGTGGGGGCAAAATGAGAGACACTAGTGGTAATAATGCAATACTTGAAGAGGGAGACTTCAAGGAGTTGATGTAGGTCGTATTTGACCGAACCACTGTAAACCTTTGTGTCTTTTTTATTTTTGCTACTTTTAATTTTTGTTTTTATTTTTATGTGGTTGAAAATTATTTTTGAAAATATAAAAATTAACTTCCTCAGTTTTTAAATAGTTTCAAAATTTTAATTACAAAAATTGGAAAATTTTTAAATTTCCAATTAACCCCCCCCCCCCCCCCCCCCCTCTTGGTTAGCCTTTGGGACTTAAGCTTAGGTCTAACAACCTAACTCATATACAACAAGTTTCAACAACTCTCGCCCATGCTCTTTAGTATTTCACAACCCTCACAAACTTTCAAGTGGCATCAAAGAGGGATTCATAAATTAAGCTTTGAAAACTTTTGAATATTGATTAATGGCTATCTCTCAAAATTGAAACACCATGAAAGGTTGTTTAATTATACAACAACGTCTATTTGATAATATTCCTTCTAATTTTTAGAAAATTTGCATGTCTACTTTCTTGCAATATATTGATTATCACATGTAGATGCTAGTTCATGAAGGATATTCTGCATCCTTTAGGTTACTGAATGGAATTAAAATTAAATTGGCTTTTTCTGATTGGAGTTTATAAGATAGAAATTTAGCCCAACTTAATGAGAAATGCCTAAAATGTTTCTTTTTTGCTTTGAAATCTAAAGTTTACATGCATGTATCCACTTGTACTACTGGTAAAGAAATTTGGGACATGTTATGCATTACTTATGAAGGAACATATGAGGTTAAACATCTTACTTCATGATTATGAACTTTTTGTATGAAACTTAGTGAATTTATATCTGAAATGTATACTAGGTTAACTCAAATCATCACATTCCTACGTGCTTTAGGTAGATAATTATCAAATTCTAGATCTTGCGATGTCTACCAAGTTCATATAATGCTAAAATAACTTTTATTTCTAAATCTAAGGATTTAAATATCTATTCTATTGATAATTTACTTAGATCTCTAATCGCCTATGAATAAGGCATAAGCCAAAGGAAATCTGATGCAAAAGAATGAAAGAAGGAGAAAACTAAAGCCTTAAAGGCTAATGATTCAGATAGTTCCTCTGATGGAGGAGAGGAAGATATCACACCAATGACTGAATAGTTTAGAAGTTTTCTAAAGAAAAAGCAAAAGCATCATTAGCTGTGGAACATAGGTATGAATGATAAAAATTCTAAAGTTTTGTCTGATGTCATTTATTATGAATGTAGGAAACCAAGGTATGTTAAAATTGATTGTCTTGATCTTAAAAATCACCCAAGCAAGTAGAGGGTTGAAGAAAAAGTAAAGTTTTATAAGAACAAATGAAGATCTCATAAAGCTTTTTTAGCGGACTTCACTTCAGATTCATCTGGAATAGAAGTAGAAGATGAGGTGACAAATCTATGCTTAATGGAAAATAGTTATCTTAATCAGTCAGATCAAGATGATGTATATAAACTTTCATATGATGAATTACTTGCTTTTTTAGAAACAATTCATGATTCTTACAAGAATTTGAAAAAGCGGCATGCTAGCTTGAAAATTGAATGCTCAGTTCTACAAAAATAAATTGAATTGCTCGAAAAAAGATTCGTTTAAGTTAGATAAGGACCATATTGCTTTATTGGATGAGTTTGACGAATTGAATTCGAAATGTACTATTTTATCTAAAACACATGATTCTTTGATAGAATTATATCTTTATTTAGAAAAATCATTTAAAGAGTTAGAACCTTGTGTTGATGTATTGGATCTTACTAGCCACTCCTTAAAAATTTAAATATCTAATCTTAAAAGTTCTAATGAAATTCTATTAGAAAAGGAAAGGCTTTTCAAAATAAATATGTTCTTAAACACTTACCATGTCATGCATCTCATAAACCTAAGAATATGCATAATAACTATCATGGTTAGTTAACCCTTTTCCAATGTTAGATATTATTCTTGTGACATATTAGGACACATTAGTCGCACTTGCACAATTCACCATAAAACACATTTAGTGTGGATACCAAAATTACATCAACCACAACATAGCATGTATTAAGATGATTTATCCATTTTTAACAAGAGATGCAAACTCACTTATGTTCCCAAATCTATTTTTCCATGAATTTTGGATTTAAGGGCTCAAATAAAAGACCCACTGATAGAAAGTGGTTTTTGGGCTCAATATCTCATTCCTATAACTTGAAATAAGCCATGCATGAACTTCTCAATGTATGTAATTTGTCTCAAGCTTTCGTGATTTTATTTTTTCATTTTAGTCCTTAATTATGGTTTGGTGTTTTTATTTTTATTTTATTCATGCTTTAATTTTGTTTACTACTTTTTGTTCTCTTTCTCTTTCATTGTGTCCAGATCATCACACCTCGCTGATTTTCTTACAAAGCCAATTTGTTTCCCATCAGTCATACTATTGGACTCTCTATCATACTATACGATATACACAACACATCATATAGTACAAATCTTCATCGTACTGCAAGATATGCTCTTTATTATTGATTATCATACTATAGAATATACGACCATCATATTGTATGATACACATATCATTCCAGAATGGAATGAATTCATTTTGGTTGGCATTACATTTATTATTTATCATAATGTATAAACACCTTCTCGTATTATACAAACCATTTCATCAAAGGTCATACTGCCCGACTCCTCAGGATGATCTTTATGTCTCTAATTGTCTAGTACGATGTATGATCATACTGTATGATCAGACAACCTTTCTTTACCGATCGTCTAACCGAATTGATTGCTAACGATCATCCCATAAGAACTCATGATTGTATTGTATGATATATTGGTATTCTATTTAAATACCCCAAATTCATTCAAATTCTTTATGCAATCATTATATTCTTCATTCTTACAATCCTAATCTATGAAATAGATGGCGATGGAAACGTAGTCGCCAAACACAAGGTGCTTCCTCCTCTCACAACCCTACAGATAATCATTTTCTGATAGCTTCTGATGAAGCTGCCTACCATAAATTCAAAGAAACTAAGATCACTCCTTATAGGCTTCTCAACCAACAAGCCTTAAACTTTACTGTAATGAATCTTTTCAATTCCACTACACTCCAATTCCTCCTCACTTTATCCTATCCTTTCCACTTTAAAATCCTCTATGAGTTACTAGCAAATCTTAGAATCAGTGGGGATGCCAAAATAATGTATTCCCATGTTTGTTGTCAGAATGTTGAAATAACCAAAGAGGACATAGGAATCTATCTTCATTTAAACACACAAGAAAATAGACCCCTTACTATGGCCTCCAGATCTGATTTTGACTAGACTGTTTTAAATCTCTTACTTAGATATGTTGCTCGTAACTACCACCAACCCTTGGTTCACATGCTTAATCAAAATGCAAGGGTTATTTAGTATAATCTAAGAACATCAATCATTCCTAAAGCTAGAGACTGGATAAACGTCACTACCTTACTTTCAATTATGACGTACTTCATCATGTCAAACACCCAAATGGATGAAGCCAAAATGTTGATCGATTACATCCAAAATCTTACCTCTATTTGACTCCAAGCAATGAAAACAAAACAAAACATTAATCTAAGACATGTGATTGGATATATCTTGGATAAAAGATATAATATCACATATCCTGCTCCTCCTAACAATAACCCAATCTTCTTTATGGATGCCTCCTTCCATATGCTCTATTATAGGGAACAAGAGCCAGAAAACCCTTTATTTGATGAAGAAGGAGATACTACCCTTGCAATTGATCCTGCTCACGACATCCTCATGAGGAGTTGATTCAGCATTTTGAAAGGCTTAAGTCTCGTATGGATTAGCACTTAACCAAACATGATAATGAAATAGGTTAGTTCAGAAAGCAATTTGGAACTATCCAGCAACGTGACACCTCCATCCAGCAGCAGTACGATAGCTTTAGTTAGTTCTTTCGACCACCTCCACAGCCACCACATGATCAAGATACACCTTTATTCTAGTTTATTCAAGTTATACTTTCTCTTTATGATATTTTTTTCTTGTGTAGTGTTATGTATCGCATTTTCTTTTTAGTATTCCTTTTGTTGTAACTTTTGTTATATATATATATATATATATATATATATATATATATGTGTGTGTGTGTGTGTCAAATTTTTTTTGTCAAGTGATATTTCTTTTTCTTTCAAGTGGGTTCTTGTATCTTCTTCAATAAGTATTTTGTTTTTTGTGCTCTTTGCTTTAGAAATCATCAGTCTAAGAAAATGTTCTCTATTGATCATACTGTATGAATCAAACTTGCACTGTACAACTTAAATCATATTGTACAAAGTAAACTTGTACTGTACGAAGTAACTCATACTATACAAATGAACTCATACCATACAAATCAACTCGTATTGTATGACGTAAACTCATACTGTACAACTTAAATTATATTGTACAAAGCAAAATCGTGTTGTACGAAGTTATTTTTTGTTTGTAATAAAAATGCTTCTATTCTAACTTAAAATTTTAAATAAGCAATTGCTGGAATTTTTAAAAACCTAAAGGATAAAAAATTCATGAATTTACATATTCCTTCTTATTTCTTTAGCAAGATATTTCCTTTTGTAAATTTAAAAAACTAGATCTAATTAGAATTGAGATGGTTGAAATGAAAATATATTCATTCTACCATATTTTTTATATATCATGGATATATTATATAATTTGAAAAATGAAATTCATTGTTTTAAAATCAGGCTATACATTCTTATTTGAAAGATATGGTTTAAGATAATGAGATATTCTTCTCTTGTATTTGAAAGATAATTCTTACAACTGAGATTCTTAAAGATTTAAAAAGGAAGTAATTTGCAAAAATCAAAAGGGGTACAAAATGAGCTTAAACTAAAATATGTGCAATATTGGCCAAATAAATTACAAGATACACAAAGTGTATCAAACTCAAAAGATGCGCAAGCTCCAAAATTTTTAAAGAGGCACAAAATGAGCCTAACTTAAATTAGCTTTTCTTTCTGGTAAATCATTAAATCTTAAAAAATCCATGTGTTTCATCATATGATTTTTACTTGATTTTGAAAAATCATTGTTCTTCATTCATCACTTTTAAAGTAATATTCTATTCGATATATTTAACACTAGTATTCTAAAAAGTTCAAGTTTCCTTATCTAATTTTAATTCTTGAATTAGATTTTTGTTTAAGCAAAGGACTTTAGCATGTAAAGATTTTAAGCTAGTGTACAAACTCTAGAATTCAAATCCTTTGGTTGCAGTAAAATCAACACTTATGTTATTTGATCTTTTGGTTTGTAGAACGAGTTTATTACAATATGAAAATTCTTATGAGAGTTATCATAGTTGTGATGCTTTTTCTGTTTTGAGTTGGTAGTCTTATTTGAATATGTTTTTGTGTTTGTTTTCTTTGTTCCTGATGTTTCCCCCTTTTTATGTTGTCAAACGGGGGAGAATTTTGTTGTTATTCATTTTTTCTTAAAGGGGAAGAAATGGATTGTTATGTTGTTATTTAAATTAATTTGTGTTATTTTTTTGTTATTCATTTTTCTTAAATGTTGTATTTGTCTTACTAAAGAGCAAAAAGCAAAATTTTCACTCCTTTTCTTACATATGGTTATTAACTTAGAGGGAGTTTAGAGGAAAGCAATTCTTTTAAAGTCCTAAAATAACAATGGTTGTCATCATCAAAAAGGGGAAGATTGTTGCAAATCTAAAACAAGCACTATGATTTTGATGAAAAAAAATATTATTGTGTCTGTTATTACTTTATACTAATTTTATGATTTTTTATTTTACTTTTTCTGTTCTAATATTTCAAGAAAATAATCAACCATTCACTTGCAATTTTGACCATCTCAATATTGGGTAGACTAGGGTTACAATATGTATTTTTTAATTTGTTATGTATTTTTTTCCTTTCTTGAGTTGTATCATATAATTGGGTGGATTTCATTATTGAGTAACCTTATACAGACACAGGGGGAGGAAGAAAAATCATTTTGAGAGAGATTTTATAAAGTATGTTGTACTATATGTTTTTTCTTTGTACTATATGACTTTATTTTATATAGTACGACTTTAATTCGTACAGTATAATATATTATTCTTTGTCAAAACCCTAGCTCTCAGAGGTTAAAAAAGATACTAATTTGTTCTGATTGTATAATACAATTTGGTTCATATTATACATCATAATTAAAACCTTTCTTAATTTAACTCCAAAAATAAGACAATTCAATTATGGGCATTTATGAAAAATTGATCGTATTGTACGATCATGCTCGTATAATATAATTAATAGAGTATGACTTTGGTCATCCCAAATATCATACTGATTGTAATCAATGATTTTTGTATTGATCATAATGTACAGTGTCAATAGTGCTATCAATAGTGTATGAAGTCGGCTGTCCCAAGAGTCAACCTAATCAAATAGAAAAAATTTCTACAGTTCATGTAGTCAGATATTTTGATCCTACAATACAAAATGTTATAAAGGTTGAATAGTTCATCTGTACGACTTGTTGGACGAGTCTAAATTACAATGATCGTATGGTCTGATACATGTATCATACTATATGAACATAAGACATATTTCTTGAAAATAAGGGTTTCTTGAAGCCCACTACTTAAGGTTTTCTAATACTCTTGGTAGAGGATCTTTGGTTATTTAGACTTTATAAAAGATTGCTTTGAGGGAGAAAAGAAGGAGAGCTTTGTGAGAGAAGAGATGGAGATTTTGTGAGGGAGAAGTTGTGAGGGGATTCACAAGATTGAGAATCTTGCCTAGTATCTACAAGCATTTGCTTGGATTTTCTATGGCTCCAGAGAAGAAGTTCTTAATTAAAGATCGTGGTTCTCTAGCCATCACCTAGAGGGTGAAAATAGAGTTATGGTTTTGAACATCACCTAGAGGGTGAAAAAAGAATTGTGGTTCGCTAACCATCACCTAGAGGGTGAAAAAAGAATTATGGTTATATAACTATCACCTGGAAAATGGAAATAGAGATGTGGTTCTCTGCCTGTAAAAGGGTCACGATTCTCTACCGCACCGGGTTGGTAAAATAGAATTTGTACGGGCTTCTCTGCCTTGCTATGAGAGCAGAATGAGAGTCATTACTATTTAGTGCAATACTTGGAGAGGGAGTCTCCATAGAGTGGATTTAGGTCAGGTTGACCAAACCACTATAAATTTTGGTGTGTTCATTCAGATTAATTTATGCACGTTTATTTTTTCATGATTATATGTATGGTTGAAAACTCTGATTTGTTTTATTATTATGAAAGTATTTTGTTTTCATATTGAGGGATAAATTATTTATCTTCAGTATTAAAAAAATTTATTAAAATATATTCTTATTTAAAAAAAATCAATTACCAATTCACCCCCCCCCCCCCCTTTTGGTTAGCCTTGGGCTAGCCCTTTAAGGTTTCACAATCCTCACAAACTTTAATTACTAAAGGATTAGTGAATACCAGTAGAGGAGGACTCCAGGGAGTGCATGTCAAGGTTTGACTGAACCACTATAAAATTTTTGTTGCGCTCATTTCTTTTTTATTTAACACTTTTATCTTTCACATTTTTAATTTCATGCATATTATTATCTTGGAAATCTAGGTTGATAGTATTTTGATTTCTCTAGATTTATTTTTTTGAGCAAGAAAAAAATTAAAAAAAAAACTAAAAATTAAAAAGAAAAACACATCTTTCTCTTCAATTTTCTAAAAAAATAAAAAATAAAAATTTATTTATTTATTTTTTATTTGCTTCCGCTTGTGTATTTTGTTAAATTTTTTAAGATAAGTTTTTATAAAAGATAAGTTTTAAAAATACTAATTCACCCTCTTAGTGTGCCTTGGGCAGTTTAATAAGGTTTAACAACCTTATTTAAACTTTGATTGGTATCATAGTGAGTCTCATATTTAGTGATTTAAAAATCCTTAAGAAAATATCCTTGGAACATCTTTGGAATATAAATACTGCAAAGGGTTATTTTATATCTCATCCACTGTTATTCAATAATATGTAGTATGATTTTTAGAAAGTTCACATGTCAATATTTTTTCAATCTATTTACTATAGTATATGACATATGATTCAAGTAAGATATACTCCTCCATCTTGCATTGTTAATGGGATCAAGAAAAAAATTCCTTTTAATTAATGATTCTTTAAAGATAGAGACTATGCTCAACTTAATGCAAAATACCTAATCTATTTTTTTTGTTCATTAATGTATGAGGATATATATCACTTATAAAGGAACCAGTAAGGTCAAACAATATAGACTAAAAATTTTACTACATGAATATGAACTCTTTTGCATGAAACCTAATGAGACTATTACTGACATGTATATTAGGTTTACTAAAATAGTGACATCTCTATATGCTCTAAGAAGAGAATTGTCCAATTCTAAAAAGGTTAATAAGATTTTGTGCTTCTTACCTGATAGTTTTGATACAAAAGTAACTACCATCTGTGAATATAAAGACTTTATTATATATTCTATTGATAATTTATTTGGATCACTCATTGCTTACAAGAAAAACATGAGTCAAAGATTACATGATGCGTTGAAGGCCAATTACTCAGGTAGTAATAGCCTTGTAGTTGATGAAGATGATGATATAACATTAATTAAATGACAATTCAAAAGCTTTCTAAAGCTAAATAAAATATACCATAAAGACTGGAACAAAGAAAAATAAGTAGAAATAATAAAGTTTCTTCTAACACTATCTATTTTGAATACAGGAAGCCCGAATATCTAAGGTTTGATTACCCCAATTTAATAAGTCACCCTAACAAGGAGAAAAGTGAAGAAAATCAAGTGATATGAAGGGTGAAAAGAAACCAAATTCTAAAAAGGTGAAACATTGAATATAGAAAGCCTTATAGGCAGAATTTTCCTTGGATTTGTCAGAACAAGAATTGAAGGAGGAGATAAAGAATCTATGCCTTATGGCTAATGATAATCTTATTAATTCTTATGAAGAAGAGGTATGTCAACTGTCCTATAATGAGTTATTTATTATTACTGAGAAAATTTATGACCATATAGGAAACTAAAAAAATAGCATGCATGTCTAAGAAATGTTTTTTTTTATTTGAAACTCAAGCATGACATATTAGTTACAGAGCATGCATATCTTAAATTTGAGCATATATCATTAGATAAAGAACATGCGTCATTACTAGATGAGTTTGATGACTTAAATAAAAATCATATTGAACTAAGTAAGTCACATGTTTCTTTGAAAATGAGCATATTGAGTTAGAAAAAGCATCTACATAACTAGAAATTGTTACATTGGAACTATACTGTAATGAGCGTGCATTAGAATTTAAAGTTTAAAGTTACGAAAGAGCATAAAAAATAAAATACACTTGAAAATAATACATCACAACATATACTAGCATAGAAGCTACAGCATAAGAAATCATGCAATACATGTTCCCATAAAGTAGCACTATCCCCTATATAGGTTAGTTAACCATTTCTTTGGATTAGGTGTTACTCTTGTTGCATGATAGGACACATTGCTAGTTTCTACTGTACACCATAAAATACTTCTAGTTTGGAGGTCCAAATCATTAAGATCACAACATGGCATGCATTCCACTCATTCATTAAAGCATAAGGTGGAACCCAAACTCACTTGTGTTCCCAAATATAATTATTGATTGACTTTTTTAGGGATACTCTCACAAAAGACCTAGTGAGAACATATGGTACCCAGGTAGCGGGTGTTCAAGATACATGATAGGATATTTGAAGTAGTTCATCATGCTGGAGGTCAGGAGAGGAGGCAAGGTAATACTTGGTGACAACACTACTCGTAAAATGGTGGACTCAGGTATAATTGGCAAACCCAATGTCTTTATAATTGAGATCATTCTTTTAATAGATAGTTTATAACATAATCTTCTTAGTATTAGCTAATTATGTGATAAGAAATGTGATGTAAGATTTTTTTCTAAAAAAATTCTTGATCATTTTAAATGGTAAAACTAGTTTAGAAGAAAAAAGGATCAGTAATATTTACATGTTTAATTTATATTATACTAATATTTCTAAAAAATTATATTATTTGAAAACTATTTTTGAAGAATCATGGTTATAGTATAGGCAACTATGTCATGCCAGTATGAAAAGTTTTAGAAAGCTAACCCATTAGAATTTGTTTAGATCCCCATGCGAGATTTCACTAAGGACCATCTATGTGATGCCTACCAAATATGAAAAAAAATTAGGTCATCTTTCCATTCAAATAAAGATATCACCACCAACATGTAAAGTCCTACTAGGTTGTTAATCCTATGCAAATGTCCCAAGGCTAACCAAGAAGGGGGGGGGGGGGGGGGGTGAATTGGTATTTAAAAAAAATATTCTCTTGGATATTAAAGAAACACTACCTGAAGACTCTCTCTTTAGGTATTGCACTATTACCAAAGTGACTCTCAGTTTACTCCCACAACAAGGCGGAGAAGCCTTTAATATTTTCCTCTCTTCCACCAATCCCTGATGCGGAAGAGTACTGTCATCCTTTCACATCTTCTAGTATTGACAGAGTACCCTCGTCCTTTCACTCCCTCAAAGTATCGACAGAGTATCATCATCCTTTTACACCATCCAAGTGTCGATAAAGTAGCATATCTTTTTTAAGGATCTTCTCTCGAGCAACTAGAAAGAAGAAAGAAAAAGAAGTAACCAAAATATAAAAGAGATTCTTTTCTTTGGGTACCCTTGTGAACCATTCACACTCCAATTACAAGAAATATCTCAAACACTCTCCAAAAACACTCTTTCACTTTCAAAAACTGCTACATATGAACTTGTATAAAATATTTTTCATACGGGATAATTATCTAGTACAAACCATGTTCGTACTGTACGAACAGTTAAGAAAATTTTCTTGGTTCATCGAGATGAAAAGATACCCCATATTTTTGTACTCTGGATGTCAACTATATGAACAAGGCATCATACAGTATGATCAGTTAAGAAAATTTTGAGTTCGTCGGGATGAAAAGGGATCTGTTCTTTTCATACTATGGATATCGTATGTACAAATGTCATTTTGTACAGTACGATCATTTTAGAAAATTTTAGTAATCAACGGGATGAACATAGACATCTCTATTTTATACTCTGGACATCGTTTGTATGAAGGTTACTTTGTACAGTATAATCAGTACTTAGAAAATTTTCTTCCCACAGTTCATAGGAGAAAATAATTGAACTAATCGTCTTGTATGAAATGACATAGTACATTTAGATTAGTTTTAAAAAAAAATATTACAAATTTTAAACACTCCCTTAGAGTGTGTGTGCACAGTTAATCAATTACAATCACACTCTCTTAGATTCAATAAATAAAAAATACATACTCCATTTATAATGAATCCTAATCTTATCTGGTTTAAAGTCTTCAACAATCTGGAGTATGATTTCCCTGAAATGTTAGTACACACAAACAACAAAAATAATATATCCAAAATATTTTAGGAGAAACTGTAACTAAAACAATAATATTTTGGAATCATCAAAAATGCACATGTTGCAATAATCTCAACAAATAAAAAACTAAGTTGCAACAATCTCAATAATCTCCCCTTTTTTATGATGGCAAAATCATTATTATTTGAGTTAACATTTATACCCTAAATTTCTCCTTAGCTCCCCTTAAATAAATGAATATTTGAATATATGGATATTCCATGAAGAGAAGAAACACTAAAAAAAACCTAAAAAAAATGAAAGACAAGACCAATGATGACACAAATAGAGATACAAAAAGTTATGAACACTATGATAAATATAAATAACAACTAAACAAAAGACACAAACATGAACAAAAACAATATTTTCTCCCCCTTTTGATATCAACAAAAAGTGACGTAGAAATTGAAATGAAAGATGTCAAATGAGAAATAAAAAAAATTATCTTGAAAATTAAGTTAAAATAATTGCAATAACATTATTAATTTCATAAGACTAAAAAGAAATATTCAAATTTTTAAATTAAAGAAGAACTAAGATGAGGAACATTAATGAAGATCATGATTCAGTTTAGACAAAATAAATAAGGATGATTATTGCAAAAAATTATGAAATAAAGATTAGGTAACTTCAACTTCAATATAGAGTATAATTGAAAATTAGATTGATTTGAGTTAGAGATTAATTAATATTGGAAAGAATACAATAACGACAAATTTCAATTTGTAACATTGCGCATCTTTTTCAAATATGTGTGGCACACATTGTGCATCCCTATTTTTTTTTACTTGGGCTAATTTTGCGCCTCTTTTCTCTTTGCGAACCATCGCACAAACTTTTGATTTTTTGCACACATTATGCATTTCTTTTATTATGCTTTTTAAGTTTTTCCAAAATCAGTAATCTAAAAAACAAACTTCTCCAATAATAAAAATAATCACATTGAAAAAGAAAATAAAGAATATTAGGACATCAAAATTATAATAATTATATTCTAATTATGTTTGCTTAAAAGAACATGAAATTGATCTTCTTAACTAAATCCAATTATAATTTAATTTAAATTTTTGAAAAATTAAATTTAATAATGAAATTAATTTTATAATGCAAGTTGATTTATAGCACATTTTTAGATCAAATACAAAAGACTTTTCGTATAGACATACTAATATTTCAAAATAATAAACAAATATAAGTTTACACATAATACTTTTCGTTGAGATCAAAAAGATTTAATACATCAAGTACAATAATATCAACTGATAACATTTCAAATAACACACATATTCATCACATCGATAAACTTAATAACTAATAATGAACGAAGGAATTTGAAAAAAAAAATATCAACATAAAGAAAATACACCAACACATCATAAGCAAAAGACTAGTAGAAGCAACATCATAAAAGTACAACTAAAACTTAGATGGGCCTTCATCCAGAGGAGGTGGCTGGTTGAACACTAAAAAATAACTATTCATTATAGTTACATTTGTATTTATCGTGCCAAACTGACCATAAATTCACCCCATATCCTCGTGGTACCTTGCATTCTGCTGATTAAAATGTGTCTCAATTTGATCAAAATGTTAATCAAAGTGAGTTTTTATACGATAATAATGCTAGACCAACTCCTGAAAGTAGTGCTGATCAGGTCCAGGTGCAGGTGCAACAGCTCCCCCTTCTTCTTTAGAATCTCCACTAGAACTCTGGTCTCTCCCAAATAAAGATCTAAAAGAAGCATCTGTAAAAAGATTGGCATTTCGGTGGGAGGATTGGGATGAAGTATGTGGTACTTCTTATCTAAAATGTATGTCACTAAGTGTCCTAGAGCAATATTCTTCTTCCTCTTATGATGGGGAAGCCCAATTTTAGAAAGATTATTAATATAATCCATGATGAGTTGGTCCTCATCAAAAGGTTATCCGATCATGATCAAATATGTAATGGTGGATAGGAGAGGAGTCATATTTATACAATCACTAGTCTTAGGAATGATTGAAGTTCTTAAGACATGATGGATGATTTGAGCATTTTGGTTCAATGTGTAGACTCTTGCTAAGTGACATACTTGAGTTACACCTCTAAGAGTTTTATTAATCTCAGACCAGTCATAATCAGATTTAGAGGTCAAGGTGTGAGCTCTAGTGGCATGAGTCCTTAAATGAAGAAAAGCTCCAAAATCTTCCTTTGTGGTTTGACATGCTATTTTTTGACAAAAAAGGTTGTCCTAATTTCATCCTCACTGAACCTCATGTTTGCTAAGAAATAATGAAAAGGTGTAGATCAAGGTCAAAATAAAAGAGAACTAAGTTAAAGCAAATAGTTGCATGACATAAAAAATTTAATTCATCTTAGATGAGGAGTCTAGAAGGAGTAATTTTGGTGGCTATATATTGATAGAATGCATCCTCATTATCCCTAGACAAAAATTTATCAACCCCACCCCTAGATGATGATCCCTTAGAAGCTCGAGAGCATTTGCTAGAGCTTGCCATTCCTAGGTTAGAGGCTCTAGAAGGTTTTGAAAAGGGTTTGAAACTGAATGAAAATTATTTCAATGGCCCTTTTATATAAAGAAAAACAACCTAGCGTACAATACAACTTTGGGTTCATACATACAATCTTGAGATCGTACGGGAAAAAATATATTTATATGTATGAATGAAAGCACCTAAAACAAAACAATTTTTTGTAAACAAACTATTTATGAGGTGTCCTTTCATATAGCCTTTTTGACCATGCATTTATACAAACAAACATCTATTTACTTGAGATAATCAGTTATTTAAGATCATTTTAATGATGGTTAGATTCGCCCCTCAAAGAAACTGACAACTGGATCGTACAGATGAAATATAACTTAGTACGTACGATCAGTTATAATAACTGATTCTAACCGGATAACCATCCACATGTGTATAGATGAATCTGTATAATTCATACATATGATGACATCATCATACAATACAAAACTTATGAAAAAATCTAAATTTTGTGAGTTCAACTCTAAGACCAATTAAAGGCATGCTACAAAATTCATATAGTATGAAAAAATTTCATACAATACGAATAAAACACTTAGAAAATAAAGCATGAAAATAAAACAAATCTCAAAATCATTCATCCTTTGACAAGTGACAAATGTCAAAACTAAAAACTCACAAAACAAAAACAAAAATCAAAACATTCCCAAACAAAAACAATAGCAAATATAAACAAAAAAAAACTAAATCAAACACACATAAAGAACATATCAAGTTTGCAAAAAATTTTGCCTAAGCGTTAAGATCAACCACACCCAATTTTGTTTTTAAAGTGTTAAAAGTAGCAAAGACTAGTGGTTTTGTAAAAATATCTGCAAGTTAATTTTTAGTAGAAATGTGATTTTATTTAATTTCTTTTTTGGTTACATGATCCCTAATGAAATGATGTCTTATGTCTATATGTTTAATTCTAGAATGTTGAATAAAATTCTTTGAAAGGCAAATGGTACTAGTGTTATCACAATAGATTGGAATTGTGCCAATTGTAAATCCTAAATCAATTTACTATTATTTCAACCAAGGAACATGTGCCACACAACTTTTTAAGGCAATATTTTATCTTCAGCAGTAAATAGAGCTATAGAATTCAATTTCCTGTTGGACCAATGAACTAATTAATTTCCTATGAATTGACAAGTTACAGAGGTATTCTTTCAATCAACCCTATAACCTGTAAAGTCTGAATCATAATATCTAATAATTTAAAATGAAGTGTTTTACTCACATGCAGAGGGAGGGGGGCAAGGGGGGCAGATGCCCCCCCCCCCCCCCCCCCCCTCTAAAAAAAAGGCTACATATGAGAACATTGCGACGAATAAGATTAGTGTGCTTCATATTAAAACATATTTATCATGATATATAATTATATTATCAGTAATATAATTAAGGAATGGTACCCCAATAATCCTGAAATTTCATAATTATTTTTTATCTTCTTAGGAATATTTTTTGTTGACTTACTTTTAGTAGCTTATCTTTTGAAAAGATTAATGTGTTATTTATAATGTTTTTGGTTCTTGTTGTTTGATTTATTAATTTTTCACTCAAGCTGCAATAATTGAGACATATAATTTTGTATAATTACGTAAGACTTTTTTATTATCTCTAATAAGCTATTAAATGTATAGAAATAAGTCTCATTTTTTATAAATGACAATTATTATTAATTCGTATAAATAACTTTCATTTTCTATAATAGATAATTATTATTAATTCATATATTTTCTATTTACTTATATCTAAAATTTTATTCCTTTCTCTCTCTCTCTCTATCTCTCTCTCTCTCTCTCTCTCTCTCTCTCTCTCTATATATATATATATATATATCCATGTGTGTGTGTGTATTAATAAACATTTTAAAATGAAAGGAAAATCATAATCAAATTAGATTTATTTTTAATATAGTTTTTCTATCAAGATATTTTTAAATTTATTAATGTAAATTTTCATTTAAAAACACAAGATTCATCCGGTGTCCACATAGAATAATATAATTGATCTTATAGCTCATCTTGGCTCTGGTAATGAGACAGTAAATAGAATTATTTTAATGTATTCTATCCTTCCATAGGAGACGAAAAAAAACTATTTTAATTTAGGCCCCTCCTGAATAAAATTTCTGGCTCCGCCACTGGTTGTACTTAGTTTACCAAATTTTTATATTTTGAGTTCCCAAAAGTTATCTTAAAATGTTTTTCACTACTGTTAAGTGTGATTCTTTTAGATCAGATTGAAATCTAGCACACAAGTAAATATTAAACATTATATCTGAAAGTTCGTTAGGGATGTTAAGCCCTATGGAACTGGCCCAAGGCTAACCAAGAGGGGGGGTGAATTGGTATTTAAAACATTTCTCTAAGCAAAGCATGAATACAAACCAAATCACCACAAAAAATAACTATGGAAGAAAATAAATGCGGATGCAGTAAAAAATAAGTACACAAGGGTTTATAGTGGTTCGGTCAACTCAACCTACGTCCACTCCCCGGAGGCGCCCTCCGAGTATTGCACTACAAACGTGACTCTCCTTTAACCCCCACAGCTAGGCGGAGAAGCCTTTACAAACACCTCTTTTTGCCATACCATGCAAGGCAGAGAACCTTCCTCCTTTTGCTTCCTCCAGAAGCAGAAGAGAACCTCGATCGCTTGCTGGAACTTACCTCTCCCAAACCTTCCAAGCACAAAAGACTCTAGGGAAGAAGAAGTGGAACAATGCTTGGAGCAACCCTTGTGAATCCCCTCACAAGCTCCCCTTCACATGATCCTCTCTCTCTCTCCCTCTCTCTCTCCTTTAGGTTTTCTGAGGTCAAGACAGCAGCCAAGGATGTTCAAAAATGTTGAACAAGAGCTTTTAAATAGAAGAGCTTCAAAGGAGCTCATGTTGAGTCCCGTAATTAGGTTGTTAAGCCTAAGTAAATGTCCCACGGCTACCAAGAGGGGGGTGAATTGGTAGTTTTAAAAATTTTAAACCCTCTTAATGATAAAGTTGAACCGAAATAAAATTTTCTTTTAAAGTTTGTAGAAAAATGTTTTTCAACCACAGAGTTGTTAAAACTGAAATTTAAAGTGCGGAAACGTAAAAACAATAAAGTAAATGACACCAGATTTATAGTGGTTCGGTCTATAACCAGACCTACATCCACTCCTCAGAGGCACCCTCTGAGTATTGCACTAAAACCAATAGTGACTCTCCTTTAGCACCCACAGCAAGGCGGTGAAGCTTTTACAACACACTCTTTTCACCACTACCCGGTGCGGCAGAGAACCGTCGTCCTTTTACACAAACCATAGTGCTGGCAGAGAACCGTCGTCCTTTTACACTCTCCTAGTGTGGGCAGAGAACCCTACTGCTGTTCACACTCTCCAAGTGTAGGCAGAGAACCTTTCCGCTGTTCACACTCTCCAAGTGCAGGCAGAGAACCCTTCGGCTGTTCACACTCTCCAAGTGTCGGCAGAGAACAGGATCTCCTTGACTGATCTTCTCACAAGAATCTAGAAGGAAGAAGGAAAAGAGTGAAGAAATCCAATTTCACAAGTAGAGGCTCTTACCTTAGTAATCCAAGTGAAGCCTTCTCGCTCCAGTGGTAGGAATCCTCCTTTGAATGCTCTCTTCCACTCTCTCCTTGGATATTCTCTCAAGAGGCACGAAGATCAAATGACAAAAAGATTGGGTGGCAGTCTAATTTGGACTATTTATGTAAAAGACAAGAAAAACCGCCCAAAAACTGCAAGTTTCCAATTCTGTACGCAGTGGATCGTCCTGTACGATCCTGGATCAGGATCGTTCTGGACGATTTACTTAAACGATCTGAAACGACCCAATTTGTATATGTGTACGAAATGACTTCGTACAGATGATCGTCCTGTACGAACTAGGTTCGTCCAGTACGAACGGTTATTACAAGGTCGGTTCTAGAAACTGCTGAAAACTGTTCTAAGTCGGTTAATCGTTTGGACGAAAATATGTTCGTCTGGACGAAAATTTTCCATAGACCCGATCGTCCTGGACGATTATTTATTTCGTCTGGACATAAATATTTCAGAGGACCAATCGCCACGGACGATAATTTATTTTCGTATGAACGAAAATTTTCCAGAGACTTGATCGTCCGGTACGATATTTAATTTTGTCTGGACAAAAATTTTCCAGAGGACTGGTCACCTCGTACGATAATAAAATTCGTCTGGACGAAAATTTTACAGAGAACCCATCGTCCGGGATGATAATAAATTTCGTCCTGGACGAATAGGACTTAGAAAAATTTTTTCGAGCAAGTTCCTATTCGTTCCATGTGCTCTATAGGAGATAACTGACGGATCGTCCAGTACGATAAATATCATCCCGTACGATCAGTATAAAATTGTATGATCTTCTTATGTGTGTGTGTGTAAGTTTTTTATTCACTCAATTACAATCACTCCCTTTCAAAATTAAATCAAAGAAAATGCAAACTTCAAATAAACAAAATATCTCATGTTGAATTTGATTTGAAGTTATCGTAGTCTGGAGTCTGATTTTCCTGAAATGTTAGTACACACAAGAGCAAATGCAAATCTTCTAAAAATGTTAGGAGATAACTATACATTTGAACAATAATGATTGGAATCATCAAAACTACATAAGTTGCACAAATATAAATCATTCAAATTCTAACAGCTCATTTATTCCAAATTGCCGACTATATCATCCAGGACGATATATAAATCGTCCTAGCCGATCAGTACAAATCTCATGAGATCAGCCAGAGCATCGCCCTTAATGCAAACTAGACAATTTAAAATTGGCTTGATCGTCCAGGAGGATCATACGATCGTTCCGGCCGATCAGTTCAAATCAGAGGAAAATCATCCAGAGTATCGCCCTGAATTCAAGCTGTCCGATCCAGATCGTCTAGGAGTAACTAAGGTTTTTTTACTAGATCATCCTGGCCGATCATGCGATCATCCAAGACTATGTGATCGTATCAATCATCCTTAATTACTTCCTTGATTGTCTGATCAATTAAGGCATAATTATGAATATCGTCCAGGCTGATCTAAGATCATCCTAGCTGATTACCAAAATACCTTAATTATTTAGGGCGACAATTTCTTTCTGTTTTGAGCCTATCGTCTCGACCGATTGGATAATGACGGCTTCCTTAATTAAGAACCCCTGATTATATTTTTTGTTTTAAGCCCGATCGTCCATGACGATGTAAATATCGTACTGGCCGATTTGAGTAAAAACAGAAATTCTAAGTCTCTCAACTGTGTGTGTATGTAGGGTTACTTTGAATCAGTCACACCAAAGATTATAATTGACTCAAGAAGGAAAAAAATAAAATTACAGACTGACTCAACCCTAATCTACCCCATCTTGAGCTGGCTTCGTTTTTCTGAAAAGTCAGTAGTAAAAGACAGTTCAAGACAAGTAAGAGTGTTTGCCAATCATCAAAACATAGTTCATAGACCCAAATTTGCAACAATCTCCCCCTTTTTAAAGATGGAAAAACACTACGACAAAAATTTAAAAAACAACAGTGTAACATACAGAATCGAAAGTGCAAAAAATATCCTAAAACTACTCCTCCTTTTTACATCTCAAAAAGGAGGGAATCAAGAACAAAAGCAAACCACAAGACATCGCTTTTTTTTTTACCAAGGCATGAAGATGATGTAGTATTCCATGTGATTGATTTTAAAAACTTGTGAGTTAATGAGTTAACAATATCAATAATCCAAAGAACGGTAGAATATCCGATCATGATTACCCTTAGCTTGGACTTTCTCTTAGGGTAGAATCGTCTTTTAAAATCAATGACCTAACTCAAAAAATCAATTAGATATGAAGAAAAAGAATCCATTCATCACTTGGTTTAAGAAAAAATATCTTATAGAATAATGAACCAAAGTAAATTTGTCACAATCGCAAAATAATCGAAATCAAGCCTTTGATACATGAAAACTTCTAAGTTTTTAAAAGATTTGAAAAGAAAAAGGAGATTGCTTTTTAGTGGGCTCATTTTATGCCTCTTGTCAATTGATTGGTGCTTTTGCACATCTTTTGCTTTTTGATATATAATTTTTCAATTTGACGTCATTGCGCATCTTTTTTTTGGCATCATTGGCCTTTTTTTTTTTGCAAGCTCCATTCTCTTTTACAATTGTTAAAAAGGATTCTTAGTTGTGAGTATATCTTCTAGATATTAGAGAATAGGGGCTCTCTCTCTAACATAGAGAAGAACTATCCACAAAACAGAATTAATTAACCAATGACAAGAGTAATGAGGAATCTTGATCTGACAAAAAGACTTTAAGAATTATAAATACAAGATAGATTTGCTTAAGCGTGTTTAGAAAAAATCTAAATTTCATATATAATTTTTAATTTGAAATATATTTTTGATTAGAAAAGAAAACTATGCCACTAAAATTGGTTAGAGAATGAGACATAATCAACGAAATATTTTTACCATCTAATAGATTAAGAGATGTAAAACATTGACTAAAAATTCTCAAAAGCAAGGACAAGGCATACGATATCATATCAGCGATGATTTTTGAAAGCAAAAAAAAATTAAGAAAGGCAACAAAAAGAAAGAAAGCCAAATCCAACAAAAAAAGAAAAGAAAAAAAGAGCAAAAAGAAAAACAATTAAAAGAAAAAAAACAAAAAACCAAATAAAGCAAGTAGAAGATCAAGTTTATGCAGTTATGTCAAACACACCAAATCTGGTCCTTAAAGAGCTGAAAGTGTCGAAGGCCGGTGGTTTAGTAAAGATGTCAGCCAGTTGATTTTCAGTTGTCACATGGTGTAACTCAATGTCTCCCTTAGTCACATGATCTCTAATGAAGTGATACCTAATGTCAATGTGCTTAGTCCTTGAATGTTGGATAAGATTCTTATAGATGCATATGGCACTAGGGTTGTCACAAAAGATTGAGATGGTGCCTACAGGTAATCCTAAATCCAATACCTGTTGTTTCAACCAAATGACTTGGGCCACAAAACTTCCAAGAGTAATGTACTCAGCTTCAGTAGTGGAAAGTGCAACAGAATTTTGCTTCCTACTAGACCATAAGACCAAAGATTGTCCTATGAATTGACAAGTTCCTAAAGTACTTTTTCTATCCACCTTGCATCTTGCAAAATCAGAGTCAGAAAATCCAATAATATCAAAAGAAGTGCTGTGTCTAGGATACCAAATCCTAATTTTTGGGTCCCTAAAAGATATCTAAAATTTCTCTTAATAGCAGTTAGGTGGGATTCCTTAGGGTCGATTTGAAATCTAGCACAAAGGCAAACACTAAACATTATGTCGGGTCGGCTTGCAGTTAGGTACCGTAAAGATCCAATCATGCCTCTGTACTTCTTCTGATCAACAGACTTACCACTTGGGTCCTTATCCAATGGAACACTAGAAGTCATCAGAGTATTGATTGGCTTAGATTTATCCATCTCATACTTCTTCAAAATTTCCTTTATGTATTTTGTTTGATTAAGAAAGGTTCCATCATCCAATTGTTTTATGTTAAACCCCAAAAAATAGGACAACTCTCCCATCATACTCATCTCAAACTTTCTACTCATTGTCTTAGAGAACTCATCACAAAGTTTTTTATTAGAAGATCCAAAGAGTATATCATCCACATAAATCTGAACAATGAGCAAATTATCTCCAACTTTTCTAAGAAAAAGGGTGGTGTCTACGCTCCCCTTAACAAACTCCCTTTCTAGTAAAAATGTGCTAAGCCTCTCAAAGCATGCTCTTGGTGCCTACTTTAAAACATACAAAGCCTTTTTTAATTTAAAAACATGATTTGGAAATTGGGAACTCTCAAAACCTTGGGGTTGTTCTACAAACACATCCTCTTTTATTTCCCCATTCAAAAAGGCACTCTTGACATCCATTTGATAAAGCTTAAATCCTTTATAACAGGCAAAGGCTAATAATACTCTAATGGCTTCCAATCTAGCTACAGGGGCAAATGTCTCCTCAAAATCTATCCCTTCTATTTTTTTATACCCCTTATCCATTAATCTTGCTTTATTCCTAATCACCACTCCTGAATTGATCACCTTGTTCTTAAAGACCCACTTTGTTCCAACTACATTTTGTCCCTTTGGTCTTTCTACAAGCTCCCAAACTTCATTCCTAACAAATTGGTTCAACTCCTCCTGCATGGCTAAAATTCAAAACTCATCAGTAAGGGCTTGGTTTAAGTTGGTGGGTTAAGCAATTGAGATAAAAGCAGAGTGGTTCACCTCCTTTCTAAGTCCATGTCTAGTCTTAACTCCATTAGAAGGGTCTCCTAAGATCAAATCCTTGGGGTGACTTATAAAGTATCTCCAATCTCTAGGTAAGGTCTGAGAAGGTCCAACCCTTTCCTCCAGATCTAAATTTTCTACTCCTTGGGTGACATCTCCTACTCCTTCTATGTTTTGGTGACCTACTTCGTTCTCCAATTTTTTTACTCCACTAGTAATCTCTCCAATATCATCATCATCCTCAACTACATGCTTTTTAGGATCAGACTCATAAAATACTACATGGGTAGTCTCTTCCACCACTAAAGTTCTCATGTTAAACACCATAAAAGACTTCCCAACACTAGAATATCCCAAGAACACTCCATCAAATTTAGGATCAAATTTTCCCAAGTGAGACTTCCCATTATTGTGAATGAAAACCTTACAACCAAAGACATGAAGGTGGGAAAGATTGGGTATCCTACCCTTAAGGATCTCATAGGGTGTCTTTTTTAATTTGGCTCTAACGTTCACCCTATTCAACACATAACAAGCTGTGTTAACCGCTTCAGCCCAAAAGTATTTTGGAGGTGAATATTTAGCAAGCATGGCTCTAGTGGATTCCATCAAGGTCTGGTTCTTCCTTTCGGCTACCCCGTTCTGCTGGGGATCGTAGGAGCTAAGAAATTGTGGCTAATCCCCTTGTCCTCACATAAATCTCTAAATTGTTCATTCTCAAACTCTCCCCCATGATCACTATGGATGGTCAAGATCTGACAACCTAGATTTTTCTGAATCCAAGTAGAAAATGTTTTAAACTCCTCAAAAGACTCATTTTTATGTGTAAGAAATTTAGTCCAAGTGAACCTTGAGTAGTTATCAACAATCACAAATCCATAGACTTTCCCTCCCAAGCTAGCAGTGCTAATGGGTCCAAAAAAATCCATGTGAAGGACTTCTAAAGGTATAGAGGTGCTAATGTCCTTAATGGGGTGAAAGGTGGAGTGGACTTGCTTTCATAGTTGACAGGCATCACAAAGGTGGTCTTTTGAAAACTTGAGTTTGGGGACACCTCTAACTAGGTCTTTTTGGGTCACTTTCCTAAGAGTTTTCATACTTGCATGACATAGTCTCCGGTGCCACAACCATGAATCATCTACCACAGTTTTTAAGCAAAATGAAGTGGCACATTCAATGTTATTTAAATCAAGCATGTAGAAGTTGTTGATCCTCTTTCCCTGCAAAATAGTGTTGTTACTTAAACTTAAAATGCATAAATTTGCAAAGAATTACACGATTAAACCTTTGTCACAGAGTTGACTGATGCTGAGTAGGTTGTGCTTCATTCCATCTTCAAGCAAAACATTTTCAGTCATAAGATTCTTGGAATTACCAATTTACCTGTGCCTACCACCTTATTGGTGGTGTTGTCTCTAAGAGTAACCTTGCCTCTAGTCCTGGACTCCAGTGAAACAAATTGATTGGCATCACCAGTCATATGTTCAGAGCAACCGCTTTCCAAGTACCATATACTCTCACGAGGTCTTTTGTGGGAGCCCACCTACAAAAGTATCAAATGTTAGATTTAGGAACCCAAGCAGGTTTGGGTTCCTTCTTATGAAGAGTAGAATATAATGCATGTGTGGTATGTTGTGAATCATGCACCTTGGGTCTCTACACCCAATGTGTACTATGGTGAACAGTGCAAGTGTGTGAGATGTGTCCTAGCATGTCACATGAAAAACATCTAACTTCAGTAAAAGGGTTTCTTAAATGGTTTGAGTTATAATACCTCTTCCTATGTTTTGGCTTTTGATCAAAAGTATGTGTCATCCTAGTTTTCTTACATGCATCTAATTCATTTTGAATCTTCAAATTTGTACTTTTTAAGACTTCATTTTAAATCCTCAAGTTTTTCTCCATCTCTTTAGACTTCTTAAAATCAGAATCAAGTGAGGTATGTGTGACTTTTAGTGACTCATGCTCTTCAATTAATTCACAATATTTTTTGTTTAACTCATCAAATTCATCAAGTAGAGGCATATGATTTGATTCAATTATAGAATGATCTTTAGGCATAATTGCATGCACTTTTTGTAACTCCAAAAATTCCAATTTTAAGCTTGCATATGTTTTCTTGAGTTTCTTATATGATACATGAATTTGTTCAGAAACTTCAAGAAGTTGATCGTACGAAAGTTCACATACCTCTTCTTGATCAAGATGATCGTCTGCCATCAAGCACAATTTTGTTGTCTCATCTTTTGGTTCCATCTCCGATGAATCCGATGTAGAATCTGCCCAAAATGCCTTTTGGAGTCTCTTCTTGTCCTTCCTGAACTTGGGTTTCTCCTCACCTTTTCCTTTGCTTGAGTGATCTTCAAGTATATGACAATCGGCTTTCACATGTCCAGGCTTCCTGCATTCATAACAAACAACATCAGAATATCTTTTAGAATATTTATTATCCTTACCTTTTCTCCAATGATGCTTTTACTTCTTCCTTAGAAAGTTTCTGAATTACCTTGAGATGAAGGCAACTTCATCGCTCTCAGACCCGGAAGAATCGGAGTCAGATTTATGTGCCTTTAGTGCAACCATTTTCTCTTTCTTTTTCTCACCTGTATGAAGATTTCTTTGATTCACCCCTTGCTCGTAAGAAATGAGTGAGCCAAGTAAGTTGTCAATCGAATACGTGTTCAAATCCTTAGATTTAGTTATAGCAGTGATTTTAGCCTCAAAAGAGGAAGGCAAGCATCATAAAATCTTGTTTAGTTTTTCAAAGTTTGAAAGTTCTCTTCCTAAGGCATGCAAAGAAGTAACAATCTGAGTAAATCTCGTATATATTTCAGAAATTGATTCATGAGATTTCATACAAAAAAGTTCGAAGTCATGCAAGAGAATGTTCAAACGGGATTGTTTAACTTCATTAGTGCCTTCATAAGTGATACACAATTTATCTCAAATTTCTTTACCAGTTTTGCAAGTGGAAACACACATGTAGTCTTCTAATTTTAAGCACATAAAAAGCAATTAAGACATTTTGCATTCAATTGAGTCAAATCCCTATCATCTAAAGTCCATTCAGTAAAAGGAAGTGGAATAGTAATGCCATTAAGTTTACCAGTTGGAGGTGTGTAACCATCCGTAATAAGCATCCACATGCGATAATCAGTAGATTTTAAAAACATAGACATGCGAGTTTTCCAAAAATATAATGGGATATTTTCAAATAGAGGTGGTCGGGTAATAGAGTACCCTTCCGGTGTATTGTAATTACCAAAGTTATCCATGGATCAAAATTAAAAAAGTTTTCAAACTTAGATTTTATGAATCCCACTCTGATACAACTTGAAAGTTTGTTAGGGATGTTAAGCCCTGTGGAACTGGCCCGAGGCTAACCAAGAGGGGGGTGAATTGGTATTTAAAAAATTTTCTCTAAGCGAAGTACGAATACAAACCAAATTACCACAAAAAATAAGTATGAAAGAAAATAAATGTGGAAGCAGTAAAAACAAGAACACAAGGGTTTATAGTGGTTCGGTAAACTCGACCTACGTCCACTCCCCAAAGGTGCCCTTTGAGTATTGCACTACAAACATGACTCTCCTCTAGCCCCCACAGCTAGGCGGAGAAGCCTTTACAAACATCTCTTTTTGCCACACCCGGCAAGGTAGAGAACCTTCCTCCTTTTGCTTCCTCCTGAAGCGGGCAGAGAACCTCAATCGCTTGCTGGAACTTACCTCTCCCAACCCTTCCAAGGACAAGAGACTCTAGGGAAGAAGAAGTGGAACAATACTTGGAGTAACCCTAGTGAATCCCCTCACAAGCTCCCCCTCACAAGATCCTCTCTCTCTCTCTTCCTCTCTCTCTCTCCTTTAGGTTTTCCCATGTCAACATAGAAGCCATGGATGTTCAAAAATGTTGAACAGGAGCTCTTAAATAGAAGAGCTTCAAAGGAGCTCATTAATTGTAAGTTGTCGACTATATCGTCTATGACGATATATAAATCATCCTGGCCGATCAGTACAAATCCCATAAGATCAGCTAGAGCATCGCCTTGAATGTAAACTGGATGATCAAAAATTGGCTTGATCATCCAGGATGATCGTACGATCGTCCCGGCCGATCAGTTCAAATTAGAGGAAAATTGTCCAGAGGATCCCCCTGAATTCAAGCTGTCCGATCCAGATCGTCCAGGAGTAACTAAGATTTTTTGACTAGATCATCCTTGCCGATCCTGCGATCGTCCAGGATGATGTGATTGTATCAATCATCCTTAATTACTTCCTTGATTATCTGATTAATTAAGGCATAATTGTGAATATCGTCTAGGCCGATCCAAGATCGTCCTGGCTGATTACCAAAAATACATAATACCTTAATTGTTTATGGAGCAATTTCTTTCTATTTTGAGCCTATCGTCTAGGATGATACAAGTATCGTCCCGGCCAATTGGCTAATGACGGCTTCCTTAATTAAGATCTTCTAATTAGATTTTCTGTTTTAAGCCCGATCGTCCAGGACGATTTAAATATCGTCCTGGCCGATATGAGTAAAAATAGAAATTCTAAGTCTTTCAAGTGTGTGTATAGGGTTACTTTGCATCAGTCACACCAAAGATTACAATTGACTCAAGAAGGGAAAAATAAAACTACAGACTTACTCAACCCTAATCTACCTCATCTTGAGCTGGCTCCATTTTTCCGTCCGATCTTTGATTCCTGAAAAGTCAGTAGTAAAAGACAGTCCATAATAAGAGTGTTTTCCAATCATAAAAACATAGTTCATAGACCTGAATTTGCAACAATATCTGGTCTACTATCAATCAAATAAACCAATGATATAATTATATCTCTAAATTTTGTTTGATAAATAGATTTCCCCTTTGAATCCTTATCCAACTGAATTGAGGAACTCATTTGTGTAGTTACTAGTTTAGCATTGTCCATTTCATACTTCTTGAGGATGCATTTAATATATTTTGACTTGCTAAGAAATGTTCCCTCCTCATTTTGACTAATGCTAAAACTAAGAAAATAACTTATATCTCACATTAAACTCATCTCAAATTCACTACTCACTATTTTAGAAATATCATTACAAAGATTTTTATTTGTAGATCTAAAAATGATATCATCAGTATATATTTGAACAATAAGTATATCATCTCCTAATTTCTTCAAAAAGAGAGTTGTGTTCACACTTCCTTTTACAAAGGATCTCTTTAATAGGTAAGTACTTAACCTCTCATATTAAGCCCTAGGTATATGTTTTAATCCATATAATACATTTTTCAATTCATATATATGATTAGGGAATTTAGAATTTTCAAAATTTTGATATTGCACAACATAAACATCAACTTATATCACCTCATTCAAAATGGCACTCTTATCATCCATTTGAAACAGTTTAAAACCTCTAAAATAGGCAAATGCTAAAAAAATTCTAATTGCTTCAAGTCTAGCTATAGGGGCAAAAGTCTCTTCAAAATTAATACATTCAATTTGATTATACTCCTTAGCCACAATCTAGCATTATTTCTAACCACAACTCCTGAATCATTCATTTTATTTTTAAACACCCACTAAGTTCAACTACACTTTAATTCTTTGGCCTCTTAATCAATTCTCAAACATCATTTCTTACAAATTGATTCAAGTCTTCTTACATGGCCAAAATCCAAAATTCATCAGAAAGTGCTTGATTAACATTTATGGGTTCAATCATTAAAATAAATGCAGAATGGTTAACATCTTTGTTAAGTCCATACCTAGTCCTAACACCCTCACTAGTTTCACCTAAAATTAATTCCTTAGGGCAATTTTTAGAAAATATTAATTCTCTAGGCAAAGGGTTTTCTATCTCCAGATTTTCTTTCAAGTTTATATTCTCAATCCTTTGGGAGATATTTTATATATGATCCTCTTCCAAACTTGGCTCTTCTAAAATGCCAGATTTATCAAAAATAACATGTGTGGTCTCATCAACTATTAAAGTTCTTTTGTTAAATAATCTATATGATTTTCTAATATTAGAGTATCCAAAAAAAATTCCTTCATCTTATTTTGGATCGAACTTTCCTAAAGGAGATTTTCCATTATTATGTATGAACACCTTACATCCAAAATTATATAAATGTGACAAATTAAGTTTTTTTAATCTTAAAAAGCTCATAGGGTGTTTTATTCATTTTTTATCTAATGTTCATCCTATGCAGAACATAACAAGCTGTACTAGCTACTTCAGCCCAAAACTATTTTGGAAGTGAATATTCTACCAATATGGCTCTAGTGGCTTTAATTAATATTTTGTTCTTTATTTCAACTACCCCATTATATTGAGGGGTCCTAGGTTCTGAAAAATTATGATCAATTCTTTTTCTTTACAAAATTCTTCAAATATTTTATTTTCAAATTCACCTCCATGATCACTTTGAATTGTTAAAAGTTCATATCCTAGTTTTCTATGGATCCATTATGAAAAGTTTATAAATTCCTCAAATGATTCAATCTTATAAAATAAAAATTTAATTCATGGTAATCTTAAAAAATCATCAACAATCATAAATCCATATACCTTCCCTCCTAAACTTACAGCGCTAACTCGTCTAAAAAGATCCATATGAATAATCTCCAATGGTTTGTTGGTTCTAACATCCTTAATGGAATGAAATGACGACTTCACCTATTTTCCTAGATGGCATGCATCACAGAGGTGATCCTTAGTAACGTCTAGTTTTGGTATACCTCTAACAAGTTATTTTTGGGTAATTTTTCTAAGGTTTTCCATACTAGTGTGACAAAGCCTCCTATATCATAACCATGATTCATCAGAAACTATTTTTAAATAAAAAAACATTAGTAGGTTTAATATAATTTAATTCTAGCATATACATAATATTTACCCTATTTCCATGCATTACATTAATTTCATTTTGGCTTAGTATGCAACTAGTTGGAAAATATTTAACACTATATCAATTATTATATACCTGACTAATACTCAAGAGATTATGCTTTAAGCCTTCTACAAGTAACACACTTTCAATAAAAAAATTATTCAAGTTGTCGATTATATCTGTGCCTACCACTTTCCTAGTGGTATTATCTCTAGTGTAACTTTGCCTCAATTCCTAGCTTCCAACGACATGAATTGTTTAGTATATCCAGTCATATGCTTTGAGAAACCGTTGTTCAGGTACCAAATGCTCTCACGAGGTCATGTATGAGAGAGAATCTATAAAAAGATCAAATGTTAGTCTTGGGAACCATAAAAGAGTTTGGATTCTCCTCTTGGCAAAATTAAACTAGATGCATGTATGATATAACTTATTTTATGCATCTTTGGTCTCCACACTAAATGAGTTTTGCTAAATATAGGACAAGTGTGTGAATTATGCTTAATCATTTCACAAGAAAAATACTTAACTCCAAAAAAGGATTTTTCAATCTCTGATAATAAAAATATATTTTCCTAGGTCTTTAGATTTTTTATTTTAAAATACTATCATTAAAATCTTCAAGTTTAGGGCAGGTCATAATTTCCTCAAGAGCCTTCACTATCACTCTAAGAAATGAATTTACATCTTCTAGCATAATATTATCAAATTTTAAATAGTGCTCTCTATTTTCATATTCATCCTTAAAAGTTTTAAATTCTTTTTCTAATTCAGTTTTGGATGATTTTAATAGTTCATTTTGTTTATTCAAATTATAAAATTCAACCAATAAACTCATGTGGTTGTTATTAATCTATGTGTGATCTTTCCTAAGAATTTCATGCTCTTTTTGTAACACTAGAAAATCTAAATTCAATATAGCATGTATTTTCTTAAGTTTTTTATATACCATATGAATTATTTCAGAAACTTCTCGTAACTCATTATAACTTAAGTTACATACCTCCTCTTGATCAGATTGATCAAGATTATTGGCCATTAAACACAGATTGGTGACTTCTTCTTTCTTTTCTATTTCTGATGAATCCGAAGCTGAATCCACCCAAAAAGCTCACTGAAATTTCTTTTTTCCCTTCATCACATTTTCTTTCTCCTTCACCTTTTCCTTTCTAGGAGTGGCTTTAAGATTGGGGCAATCTGATTTGACATGTCTAGGTTTCTCATAGGAAATAACATCATTAGAAATATTAACATTCTTCTGAAACTTTCCTTTGTTCCTCTATTGATGTCTTCTTTGCTTCTTCTATAGAAAACTCCTAAATTTCTTGGTCATCAAGGGAATATCATCCTCATCCCAAGTTGTGATTGATCACTCTCCAAGTCATCTACTTTCAAAGTTATGTTCTTCTCCTTTTGCTTTTCTCCTGTATTAATCTATCTTTGAGTCACTCGTTGCTTGTAAGTATTTAGAGATCTAAGAAGATTGTCAATGGAATAAATAGTTAAACCTTTCAACACTATAATTGTAGTAATTTTAGCATCATAAGCAGTATGAAAACAACAAAATATTTTATTAACCATTTCAATATTTATTAATTATCTACCTAATGCATGAAAAGAAGTAACTATTTGAGTGAATCATGTGTACATGTCAGATATAGATTCATTTGGTTTCATGTGAAATAGTTCATAATCATGTAACAAGATATTTAATCTAGATTATTTCACTTCATTAGTCCCTTCGTATGTAATATAAAGTCTATCCCAAATATCTTTTCCACTTTTATAAGAAGGTGCCCGCATGTAATCTTCAAACTTAACTGCATAAAATAAACTATTTAAATATCTTGCGTTTAATTGTGCTAAGTCCCGTTCTTCTACAATCCAGTCAGCAAAAGGTGTTCCAACTCTAATGCCATCAACGAGTTTAGTTGGCCTACTATACCTATCCTAAACTAAAAATTACAAACGATAGTCAAATGATTGAAGAAAAGTAGTCATACATGTTTTCCAAAAATCAAAAGGGATATTGTCAAATAACGGAGATCTAGTGATTGAATACCCTTCAAGTGTGTTATAGTTTCCCAAAGTAGCCATTATCATTTTCAAAAAGTTGTCTAAACTTAAACTTTTGAGACAAAGCTCTGATATCACTTTTAAAGTGCATATAGGTTGCAAAACATATGCAAATGTCCTAAGGCTACCAAGATGAGGGGTTAATTACTATTTTTTTAAATTCTCTTGGATATTAAAGAAAACTAATTTTTATATATTTTATAAAAATAATTTTTCAATCACAAAATAAAAAATGCTGAAAATAAAAGTGTGGAAATTAAATTAAACACAAAGATTTATAGTGGTTCGGTCCAACAAGACCTACGTCCACTCCCTGAAAACTCCCTCTTAAGGCATTGCACTATTATTAAAGTGACTCTCATTTTGCCGACACAGCAAGGTGAAGAAGCCCTTACAATTTTCCTCTCTTCCACCAATCCTCGGTGCGGTAGAGTATCTTTGTCCTTTCACATCCTCCAAGTGTCTGGAGAGTACTGTCATCCTTTCACACCCACCAAGAGTCGGAAGAGTACCATCATCCTTTCACACCCTCCAATTATCAGCAGAGCACCATCATCCTTTCACACCCTCCAAGTGTCGACAGAGTACCAGACCTTCTTCAAAGATCTTCTCTCAAGTAACTAGAAAGAAGAAAGGAAGAGAAGTAACCAAAATACAAAAGAGATTCTTACCTTTGAGCAACTTTGTGAACCCTTTACACTCCACTTATAAGAGCTCTCTCTCAAACACTCTCCAAAAACACTCTTTCACTTGCTCGCAAAGAAATCACGAAGAACAACATCATCCAAGTAAGTTTCTAAGGACTTTTTATATGAAAGACGCGAAAAACCATTCAGAAAATTAAAAAATTGCCATTTTAAGCTTGTACGATCGTAATTTTTACGTATGAACAGTTCAAAAACTACTACATATGAATTTGTACAAAACATTTTTGTACATGATAATCGTCCAGTATGAACCATGTTTATACTATACGAACAATTAAGAAATTTTTCTTGGTTTGTCAGGACAACAAAATATCCCATATTTTTATTCTTTGGGCATCATTTGTATGAACAAGGCATTATACAATACGATCAGTTAAGAAAAAATTTGAGTTCGTTGGGATGAAAAGGGACCCATTCTTTTCGTACTCTAGAAGTCGTCTGTACGAAGGTCATTTTGTACAGTACGATCAGTTCAGAAAATTTCAAAAATCATCGAGATGAATAGGAACGTATCAATTTTATACTCTAGATGTCATTTGTATGAAGGTCACTTCGTACAGTATGATAGTACTTATAAAAATTTTCTTCCCACAGTTTGTTTAACTACTCATAGGAGGAAATAACTAAACAAATCATCCTGTATGAAATGAATTTGTATAATACGATTAGTTTTAAAAAAATTATAAATTTTAAATACTCTCCAAGTGTGTGTGTGCACAGTTATTTAGTTACAATCACATTCTCTTACATTCAATAATTACAATGAACCCTAATCTATTATGATTCGAAGTTTTCAACAATCTGAAGTATGATTTTTCTAAAATATTAGTACACGCAAATAATAAAAGTAATATATCCAAAATATGTTATGAGAAACTTTAATTAAAATAATAATATTTGGAATCAACAAAAACAGACATATTGTAATAATCTCTACAATAAAAAAAACTAATATGCAACAAACTCAAAACAACATACCACTAAAAGTCTTGTGTATGAATTTATTTTTTTGCATTAGTACAGTCAGCTTAGGTGAAAAAGTTTTGGATATGTGATCCTAAATGGTTATTCTAAATTTACTTGGGTCAAGTTCTTAGAATATAAGAGTAAATCATTTGATGAATTTAGAAAGTTCTCCACATTGATTCAAAGAAAGTTAGGTTGTGTGATAGCTACAAGTCATAGTGATTATGGTGGAAAATTTGAGAATGAAATGTTTTAATCATTTTGTAGAGAATCTAGAATTGAACATATATTTTCTGCCTCTAGAACCCCTTAGTAGAATATAATAGCTGTAAGGAAAAATATAATATTAGTGGAAGCTGCTTAGGCAATATTAGCATAGTATAATCTTCCTAGTTATTTTTGCGTAGAAGTAATGAATACTACATGCTCTATGCTAAATAGGGTGAATATCATATTAAAGCTAAATAGGACACCTAATATTTTTGCGTAGAAGTAATGAATACTACATGCTCTATGCTAAATAGGGTGAATATCATATTAAAGCTAAATAGGACACCGTATGAGTTGCTTAAGGGTAGGACACCTACTCTTTCTCATTTATATGTATTTGGGTGTAAATATTTTATCCTTATCAATGATAAATCTCCTCCAAGAAAGTTTTATTTAAAATCAAATAAATGAGTCTTCTTAGGTTATTCCTTAGTGGGTAAAGCCTATAGGGTCTTCAATAAAAGAATCTTAGTTGAAGATGAATCTACCCATATTGTATTTGATGAATCAGATAGACTTGCCAAGTCTATGTTAGAAGAAGATGAAGAGGTAGAAGTTATCCATGGAGTAGAATCTATTGACCTATGAGATAGAGATGAATCTCATAAGCTATTGTCTAGATAATGGAGATACTTATCTAGTCATCCTAGGTATCTTATCTTAAGAGATCCTTTAATAGGAGATAAAACAAGGTCTAGACTTAGGAAGCAGGTTAATCATTCTTCATTTATCTTTATGGTAAAACCAACAAATATACCAAGCCTTAACTGATGAATTTTGGATCCTAGCTATACAAGAAGAGTTAAACTAATTTACTAGGAATGATGTATGAGAGTTGATTAGAAGACCTAAGGACTATTGTGTAATAGGAACTAAGTGGGTATTCAAGAATAAGATGAATGAGTCTGGGTAGTGTCAGAAATAAGAATAGATTAGTAGCTAAGGGGTACAATCAAATTGAAGGTATTAATTTTGAAGATACATTTAAAAGCTAGATTAGAAGCCATTAGAGTATTACTAATTTTTACATGCTTTAGAGGGTTCAAGTTATATTAGATGGATGTAAATAGTGCCTTTCTATATGGGGCTATTTATGGAAGATATCTATGTAGAGCAACCCCCAAGTTTTGAAAATTCTTTTTTTCCCAACCATGTGTACAAACTTAAAAGGGTCTTACATGGATTGAAGTAAGCAACTAGGGCATGGTATGAAATGCTTAATACTTTTATTCTAGATAGATAATTTAGTAAGGGTTATGTACATACCACCCTATTCCTTAAGAATATAGGTGATGATTTACTCATAGTTCATATCTATACAGATGATATTTTATTCGAATCCACATATGAGAGTCTTTGCAATGAATTTTTAGAAATTATGAGTAGAGAATTTGAGATAAGTATGATGGGAGAGCTAACATATTTTCTTAGATTTAGTGTGAATCAAATGAAAGATTGTAAGTTTCTCAGTCATACTAAATATATTAAGAAAATTTTGAAGAAATATGATATGGAAGGTGTTAAAGAAATAATTACACCAATAAGCTCAACCATTCAATTAGACAAGGATGTAGATGGAAAATCAATAGTTCATAAGAAGGATATGGGGCTAATAAGATCACTTTAGTGTTTATTTATGTGCTACATTTTAAGTTGATCCTAAAGTATCCCATATGACTGCAATGAAGAGAATTCTTAAATATCTTATAGGCACCCAAAACATAAATATCTTGTATCACAAGAATAACACCATATTTTAAATTATAGGGTATTCAAACTCAGACTTTATAGGGTATAAAATAGACATGAAAAGTACTTCTAGCACTTGTTAATTCATATGACAATCCTTAGTTTCTTGGTCTAGTAGAAAATAAAATTTTGTAGCTCTATCCACCACTGAGGCAGAATAAATAATTGTAAGAAGTTATACTGCTCAAGTCTTAGGGCTAAAGTAGTAAATCCTTGACCTTAGACTTTTTGTATGCACTATACCAATCATATGTGATAACACTAGCATCATCTATATTTCAAAGAATCCAATTCAATTTTCTTACACAAAGCATAGAGATATTAGACATCATTTTAATGCAGATCATGTAGCCAAAAGAGACATATAATTAGATCATGTAGCTATTCAAAATCCATTGGCAAATATTTTTACAAAACTCCTAAAGTATGACACCTTCAGCACGCTTAGAACTACATTAGGTGTCATGTGAAAGTGCTTAGATGGCACTTGAAAGTTCGTTAGAGATGTTAAGTCCTATAGAACTGGCCCAAGCTAACCAAGAGGGGGGGTGAATTGGTATTTTAAAAAATTTCTTTTCACAAAGAATGAAAATCACATAAACCAAAATATCACCACAAAAATAAATGCGAAAATAAAAGTGCGGAAGCAAAAGATAAGAACACAGAAATTTATAGTGGTTCGGTCAACTTGACCTATGTCCACTCCTTGGAGGCACCCTCTAAGTATTGCACTACAAAACGTGACTCTCCTTTAGCCCCCACGGCTAGGCAGATAAGCCCTCACAAGAACCTCTTTTTTGCCACCCCGGCAAGGCAAAGAACCTATCTCCTTTTGCTTCCTCCTGAAGCTGGCAGAGAACCACAACCAAAAGCTAACTCCTTACCTCTACCGACCCTTCCACGGACGAGAAACTCTAGATGAAGAACAAGCAGAACGATCCTTGAAGCAACCCTTGTGAATCCCCTCACAAGCTCCCCCTCACAATATCCTCTCTCTCTCCCTCTCTCTCTTTCTCTCCTTAAGGTCTTCTCAGGTCAAGGCAGCAGCCAAAGGTCTACAAAAATATTGAACATGAGCTCTTAAATAGAAGAGCTTCAAAGGAGCTCATTAATTATAAGTTGCCGACTTTATCATCCAGGCCGATATGGACATCGGCCTGGCCGATCAGTACAAATCAAAGAAGATCGGCCAGAGCATCGCCCTTAATGCAAAACTGGACGATATTTATCATCCTGAAGTAACTTAAGGTTTTTGACTGGATCGTCCTGGCCGATCCTGCGATCATCCAGGACGATATGATCAGATCAATCATCCTTAATTACTCCCTTGGTTTCCTGATCAATTAAGGCATAATTTGTGAATATCGTCCAGGTCGATACAGGATCGTCCTGGCCGATAATTTAAAAGTACAGTATACCTTAATTATCTATGGCGGCAACTTCTTTCTGTTTTGAGACTATCGTCCTGGCCGATACGTTAATGATGGCTGTCTTAATTAAGAATCCTTATTTAGACTTTCTGTTTTAAGCCTAATCGTCCAGGTTGATAAAAAAATTGTCCTGGCCGATATGAGTAAAAATAGAAATTCTAAGTCTCTCAAGTGTGTGTGTGAAGGGTTACTTAGCATCAGTCTCTTTGACCATTACAAGTAGACTCAAGAAGTGAAAAACAAAAGTACAGACTGACTCAACCCTAAACCTACGCAATCCTGAATTGGCTTCATCTTGTTCGTCCGATCTTTGATTCCTGAAAAGTTAGAAGCAACAAGCAGTCCAAGAGAAATAGTGTTTGTCAATCATCAAAACATAAGCCATGAAAATAGATTTGCAACAATCTCCCCCCTTTTTGATGATGGCAAACACAAGTAGGAAAATATCCAAAAAGGTCCATTAGAATTTCAAAGTTTCAACAACTTTTCCTACCACACCCTACTCCCCCTTTTGTCATCACAAAAAGAGTGTCCAGATACAAAAGAAAAAAACAAACAAAGACTAAAAAAAAAAGGAAACAAACAACATAAAACACTGACTAAAAGAATGAGGGATCCTGATCATCTGATAAAGGTGGTGGAGGTGGCTTCTAAAAGTAGCTGGCAAGTGTGGTAAACCAAGCAGATCGTCCGGGCTGATTAGGTGTATCGTCCAGGACGATGCATAATAATTGATCGTACCGGCCGAAGTTAAAACATTTTAAATCAGTGCCACGTGTATCGTCCAGGACGAACAGTTGATCGGCCTGGCCGATTGTCCAATAATGGATCGTCCGGGGCCGAATTTAAAGATTTAAATGTGCTGACATGTGGATCGTCCAGGACGATCCAGTGTATCGGCCCAGACGATGCACATAAATTGCATCGGCCAGACGAAATATTCTATCGGCCAGGACGATATGACTAGAATTTGAAACCAAGAAAAAGATTGTGATGATCAAGGCCCTCAAAAATAGAATGAAAGAAAAATAGTCAAAAAAACACAGTAAAAGAAAAGCAAAAACACAAGGAAAATCAAAAAACGAATATTTTTGGATTTTAATTTTTTTTTTTTTTTTGTTATGGAGGCATCATATGAGAATTTTTTCAAAAAGTTAAACTTTTAAAGTTCCAAGAGATCAAGGAGTTTTAACAAATCCAAATCAGAAGAAGCTAGAACATCTGATTTTGTTAACCCTAGTTTGGACATCCTTCATGGTACAAAATTCTTTTGAAAAATAGAGGCCTAACTCAGAATAACTAAATAGGATAAGAAGATCCATTCAAGACTTATTTACAAAGAAAATATCACATAGTTAATAAAACAAAATATTTTTTCTCAATCTTGGAAATTGAAATCAAGTCTTTGAAAGCATCACATAATCAATGAGGTCTCTAAGTTTTAAGAGTTTTAGCAAAGAGATGATAGCTTGTATTTAGTGGGCTCATTTTATGCCTCTTGTCACTTTGATTGGCTCTTTGAGCATCTTTTGATTTTTTGATACACTTTTGTGTATATAGCTTTCTTTTCAATTTGGCTTCATTGGCCTCTTTCCTTTTTAACTCTTGCAAGCTAGAAACTCTTTAATATACCCATAAAAAAAACTTAGTTGTGAGTATATCCTCCAAATATTAGAGAATAGGAGCTCTCTCTCTAACATAGGGAAGAACAATCCACAACAAAAAATCAAAATCATGTGATAAATGCAATGTCAAGATTTCAAAAAACTTGAAAGATATAAAAGAACTTTGGCTATTATGCATAAGATAAATTAATGTAGCAAGATAAAAAAATGATCTTAATTAAAAAAAAACATTGGTTAAACTGAGTTTAGACTTTTATTTGGAGAAGAAAATCATACCACTAAACAAGGTCAGAAGGAGGGAAAACATCAACAGTATTCTCCCTTTAACCAATTTAGAAAAGCTAAACACTATCTCCAAAACTCCAAAATCTAAAAGCTTGAAAAGATTCATCATATGTGACACCAAACAAAAAAAATAAAAATAAAGCAAACTAGAACAACACAAAACAAGCACAAAACTAACACAAAAAAAAAAACAAATAACACAAAAACTAAAAATTTCAAGCAAGTTATAAGGCAGCGGGTTTAAGAAATTTTTGAGCTGCCAGCCTCCTTATGTCCAGTTATCATATGCCCCCACGAGGTCTTTGGTGAGAGCACTCCTGCAAAGCTCAACAACAGTAAGATTTAGGAACCCAAACAGGTTTGGGCCCTTTCTTAGGAAAAGTAAAGTGCAATGCAAATATGGTATGCTGTGAATCATGCATCTTTGGTCTCCACACCCAATGTGTACTACGGTGAATGGTGCAAGTGTGTGAGATGTGTCCTAGTATGCCACATGAGAAACATTTAACTCCAGGAAAAGGGTTTCTTAAATGGTTTGAGTTATAATGCCTCTTCCTAGGTTCTGACTTAGGATCAAAAGTAGATGTCATCCAATTTTTCTTACATGTATCCAAATCATTTTGAATCCTCAAATTAGTTTTCTTTAATGCATCATTCTCAATCCTCAATTTTTTCTCAATCTCTTTAGATTTCTTAAGATCAAAATTAAGTGAGGTGTGTGAAACTTTTAATGCCTTATGTTCATCAATTAATTCTGAATGCTTTTTGTTCAACTCATCAAACTTATCAAGAAGAGCCATGTGATTAGAATTAATCGTTGAATGATCTTTAAGAATGACTTCATACTCTTTCTGCAAATTTACAAGTTCCACTTTTAAGCTAGCATGTGTTTTCTTGAGTTTTTTATATGATGTATGCATTTTCTCACAAATCTCAAACAATTCATCATAGGTTGGTTTACATATCTC
Organism: Dendrobium huoshanense; assembly: GCA_016618105.1. Taxonomy (NCBI): domain Eukaryota; kingdom Viridiplantae; phylum Streptophyta; class Magnoliopsida; order Asparagales; family Orchidaceae; genus Dendrobium; species Dendrobium huoshanense. The sequence continues at coordinate 45,794,229 of CM028348.1, forward strand.
TTCCTCATCACTTTGCTCAAGATGATTTTCTCCTATTAAGCACAAGTTCGTTGTCTCTTCCCCTGGTTCAGTTTCAGAGGAATCAGTACCAGATTTTGCCCAGAATGCCTTTTGGATTCTCTTCTTCTCCTTCTTAAACTTAGATTTTTCTTCAATCTTTTCCTTTCTTGTGTTATCTTGAAGTGTTGGGTAATCGGCTCTCACATGTCCAGGTTTCCTGCATTCAAAACAAACAACATTAGGGGATCCTTTAACATGTTTATGATCCTTACCTTTTCTCCAATTTTGATGGTGCTTTTGTTTCTTCCTTAGAAAGTTTTTGAATTGCCTAGTGATGAAGGCAACTTCATCGCTTTCAGACCCGGAAGATTCAGAATCCGATTTGTGCGCCTTCAGTGCAATTATTTTCTCCTTTTTCTTCTCACCTGCATCAAGATTTCTTTGATTCACCCCTTGCTCGTAAGCAATGAGTATGCCAAGTAAGTTATCAATAGAATAGGTGTTCAAATCCTTAGATTCAGTGATTGCAGTGATTTTAGCATCATAAGACGAAAGCAAGCATCTCAAAATCTTGTTAACTTTTTCATAGTTTGAAAGTTTTTTCCTAGTGCATGTAGTGAAGTAACTATCTGAGTAAATCTTGTATACATGTCAGAAATCGATTCATGAGGTTTTATACGAAAGAGTTCATAGTCATGCAAGAGAAAATTCAAACGGGATTGTTTAACCTCCCTAGTACCTTCATAGGTGATGCACAATTTATCTCAAATCTCTTTACCAGTTTTGCAAGTTGAGACACGCATGTAATCCTCAAATTTTAAAGCAAAGAAAAAATAGTTCAAATATTTTGCATTTAATTGAGCTAAATCTCGTTCATCGAAAGTCCATTCGGTAAAAGCAACTTCAGTTTTAACACCATTAATTTCACGAGAAGGTGGAGAATAACCTTCTTGAATAAGCATCTACATGCGATAATCAGTAGATTGTAAAAATGTTGACATGCGGGTTTTCCAAAAATCAAAATGTATGTTATCAAATAGGGGAGGTCAGGTAATAGAATACCCTTCCGTAGTGTTACGATTCCCAAGGTTAGCCGTGGATCTAATTCAAAAAGTTTTCAAACTTAAATTTTCAAATCCCGCTCTGATACCACTTGAAAGTGCTCAGATGGCACTTGAAAGTTCGTTAGGGATGTTAAGCCATATAGAACTGGCCCAAGCTAACCAAGAGGGGGGGGGGGGGTGAATTGGTATTTTAAAAAATTTCTTTTCACAAAGAATGAAAATCACATAAACCAAAATCACACCACAAAAATAAATGCGGAAATAAAAGTGCGGAAGCAAAAGATAAGAACACAGAAATTTATAGTTGTTCGGACAACTTGACCTACATCCACTTCTTGGAAGCACCCTCCAAGTATTGCACTACAAAACGTGACTCTCCTTTAGCCCCCATGGCTAGGCGGAGAAGCCCTCACAAGAACCTCCTTTTTGCCACCACGGCAAGGCAGAGAACCTATCTCCTTTTGCTTCCTCCTGAAGCTGGCAGAGAACCACAATCAAAAGCTAACTCCTTACCTCTACCGACCCTTCCACAGACGAGAAACTCTAGACGAAGAACAAGCAGAGCGATCCTTAAAGAAATCCTTGTGAATCCCCTCACAAGCTCCCCCTCACAAGATCCTCTCTCTCTCTCCCTCTCTCTCTTTCTCTCCTCAAGGTCTTCTCAGGTCAAGGCAGCAGCCAAAGGTCTACAAAAATGTTGAACATGAGCTCTTAAATAGAAGAGCTTCAAAGGAGCTCATTAATTGCAAGTTGCCGACTTTATCGTCCAGGCCGATATGGACATCGGCCTGGCCGATCAGTACAAATCAAAGAAGATCAGCCAGAGCATCGCCCTGGATGCAAGACTGGACGATATTTATCATTCTGAAGTAACTTAAGGTTTTTGATTGAATCGTCCTTACCGATCCTGCGATCGTCCAGGATGATATGATCGTATCAATCATCCTTTATTACTCCCTTGATTTCCTAATCAATTAAGGCATAATTTGTGAATATCGTCCAGGCCAATACAGGATCATCCTGGCCGATATTTAAAAATATAGTATACCTTAATTGTCTATGGCGACAACTTCTTTCTGTTTTGAGACTATCATCCTGGCCGATACACGTATCGTCTAGGCCGATATGTTAATAACGGCTGCCTTAATTAAGAATCCTTATTTAGACTTTCTGTTTTAAGCCTGATCGTCGAGGCCGATAAAAAAATCGTCCTGGCCGATATGAGTAAAAACAGAAATTCTAAGTCTCTCAAGTGTGTGTGTGAAGGGTTACTTAGCATCAGTCTCTTTGACCATTACAAGTAGACTCAAGAAGTGAAAAATAAAAGTACAGACTGACTCAACCCTAAACCTACGCAATCCTGAATTGGCTTCGTCTTGTTCGTCCGATCTTTGATTCCTGAAAAGTTAGAAGCAACAAGCAGTCCAAGAGAAATAGTATTTGTCAATCATCAGAACATAAGCCATGAAAATAGATTTGCAACATCATGACATTCATTCTTAAACAAATTAGGGTAGAAGTTTGATTAGAAATATGAGTAGTTGTTTGATTTTTGTGTTATCTCATTCCTTTTATGTTTATGTCTATGTTTATATATTGATTTTTTTTTTTTAGTAGCTTATTTGTAGAAGTTTTCCCTGCTAATTACATAATAAATTAAAATAAAAAATTAAAAAAATTATAATATTACTATATGAACCTTTTCGTACTATACAATAAACACTAACCTTGACATCCTCATTATCCATGAAATGAACAACACAAATTAGATCAATTATTTGTAATCATACTATATGATATACATCTTAGTAGGCATTGAAAACCTATTCTTTTTATACAATCCATTTATTCAAAAGTCATACCAGACGCCTCCTTGAGATGAACACTTTTACAAAGATCATCCAATACGATTCTGATTGTACTGTATCATTTGATCAACTTTTCTAAAATATCATCCATGATGAATTGAATTCTTCTTATCATCCAATATGATTCACATCATACTATATGATTGGTTGTGACTATATAAGGAAGGGTGGACTTAAGGCTTTGAATCACACCATTCTAACTTTATCTTCTCTTAGCCTTCAGTTCTTGCCATTAATATTCCTAAATGGCTGGTGGAAAGTGATCCCATATGTTGATAAGAACTTCCTCTCATCATCCTATGGATGACCATTTTCATTCTATAGAGGATGACTAAGCCTACCATATATACAAAGCAGCACACATTATGCCATATCCCATATTCTAAACCAAAGTATTCTCAATTATTATGTTCTAGAATTCCTTGTAACCACGACACTTCAGTTTATTTTAACTCTTGCCTTCTTATAGGGGATGTGGAGTGAACTTTTTGTATTGTATAAAAATCTAGAGCTCTAACATCCCTAAATAATGCTTAGATTTTATTTGATATAATTAATAATAAACTCCAATTAATATACACAAGTATACATGTCAAATCAAGTATTAAAATGATATAGTAGAGTGTCAAATCCACAGGAAAGTATGCATACTTGTAATAAACTACTAATTTTTACTCTAATTAAAATAATTATCCCATTAGTTGATCCTAAAGAATCTCATATGATTGCAGTTAAGAGAATTCTTAAATGTCTTATGGGCACCCAAAACATAGATATCTTGTATCCCAAAAATAACACCATATTTTAAATTATAGGGTATTCAAACTCAGACTTTATAGGGTGTAAAATAGACATGAAATGTACTTCTAGCACTTATTAATTCATATGACAATCCTTATTTTTCTGGTCTAGTAGAAAATAAAATTTTGTAGCTCTATCCACCACTGAGGCAATTGCCCCTTGGGCGTAATAGGGTTCTGCCCCTGACTCAACCTTCTTAAGTTCATTTTATATTACTTAATGCAGTAGATATGAACCATCTAATCTATATAAAATAAATAGTTTTTCTTCTATCATTTATGAAATTTTCATATGCCAAATGTAACTTTGTCATTTATGTCAACCTCTATTTATCCATCAATAATTTTTTATGTCACCCAATATTCATTTCATATGTGACAGCCCTAATTATAATTCTATTACATTTACTTTTACACCTCAATGATACTCTCATTTCATTATATTTATGAGACAATTTCTCATTGTAATCACATATTCACCCCTAAAATAGATTCATGACATCTAATTTCTCATATTTTTGGCTTCATTTGGAACAACTTTCTTACTGCTTTCTAAAGAAGCTTTTAATACAACAATTTTTTGAACTAAAATTTTTATAGTAGAAAGTTATTTGAAAAACTATAAGAAAGTTATCTCAACTGAAACTTAGTTATTATATTATCCTCTAATAAAAAATTTGAAAACTCTTGTTATCTTCTGAATATTGTACATTTATTAAACTTACCTCAACAATTTAAATAAAATACAATAACATGGTTCCTCTCAATTATAACAATAGTAGAGGATTTCTTTTTCAAATATAGTATCAGGCAGGGTTTTATATGCAAAAGACCGGTTTTCTCCATTAATCAATAGAGGATGCAAAAGAGAAGCACACCGAGGCAGCATTGTCCCCGCTTATAGCGCCATGGCAGAACTCCTTTAACGCCGTTGTCTCCGCTCTTGGTTGGTCGAGGCGAGGGTTTTTAGATAGGAGGAATCTGTAAACAAAAAAAAAAAAAAACCTTTTAACTAATTTATCATGTATTATATATGTTACACATTTATATGTATGAATTAATTTTATTTTTTTTTTAATTAATGAAATATATAATAATATTAACTTTTAAATTATAAAACATTATTTTTATATATTATATTTTAATATTTATAATAATATAGTTTTTTAATTCGTATTTATTTTAAATATTAAAATTAATTTTTTTGAATAATTACTATTTTTAAATTCTATAATAAAATTCATATAATTCAGATTTATGTCAAAATTCATTTAATATCTCATATATTCAATTTTATAAGAATAATTTTTTTCAAAAATTAATATATATTCAAATATTTTAATGATATTTATTCTATTAATTATACATAAATTATATTTCATCATATATTTTATAATATATTTTTTTAATTTTGATGAATTTAATTATAAATTTATGCATATGTATCAAATTCGTAAGTATTTTTTGAGAGCCAAAGCTCTCAATTATAAGGCAAAAATGAACTCTTTTGTATTAAATATTTTCCTTATTTTTAAATTTATCTAAGATATCAAATTCATATATTAATAAATAATTGTTAAATTTATAATCAGAGTCCGATCAAAATTGAATTATTATATGTTGACCCAAATCTTTTCATTAATAATTAAAAGTCTGTAAGAGAGAGAAGCTCAAAAAGATGGAAGAGAGAGAGAGGAAGATAGAGCTCTGTTTGGACGTAATTTGGAAACTTCTTTCTAGGCACACACATTCTGCGTTCCTGCTTCCAATGCAAAGAAGAAAAGATTCTCCTCAACATCTTCTCGCTTATTAAAATGCAATGGGTTGAAATAGTGCCTTAATGTACATCCAAAATTTTTGATGCTAAGCTCAAGTCAATAAAATTGACTAAAATATGTTGATATCATGAATCAATTAAATTGGACCAGATAGATTAGTCACTACATGCGATCTCATCTTATATCTGAAAAGTTCTAATATATATCTCATGTAATTAATGAGGCATAATAAGTATATAATATTTTTGTAGTTAGATTTTATTTGGCCATGTTATATTATTCATGTCTTTACTTTTTAACGTACTTCTGTTTGTATGTTATTATCTCTACCACCATATATAACTAGGAGGCTAGAGGGCAAGCCTAAGGATACACAACAATTTATTGTTTCAACTTCTATAACTTTGAGCAATAAAATCACTAAGTTTCTTTGGTGATTTAGTCGAGTTTTAGGTTATGTATTTTTTAGGTTCATCTTATCATCTTTTAGTGTTATAAGTAGAGGTTTAGATCATCTTAAAAGTGGGGAAAGAGAAATAATATTCAGTTTTTTTTTCCTCCAATATTTGTTCTCTCTCTCCCTTCCCTGCCTCTCTCATCCAAGAAGATATATTCTTTCTCCAAGAAACATAACAACTTCTCTCTTATCCTCTCTCTCTCTCTCTCTCTCTCTCTCTCTCTCTCTCTCTCTCTCTCTCTCTCTCTCTCTCTCTCTCTCTCTCTCTCTCTCTCTCTCTCTCTCTCTTCTAGTTCTCTGCTTTTATAGTCAATCTAGTGAATAAGGATTGAATATTGGTCATAAATAAATTTGAATTAAAAACACCCACACGCAAAAGCGTGAGCGCATGCATATATATTGTTACGTCCTGTAATATTCGCGGCAATAGAGAAATATGTAGTTTAACGTCTTAGCATTGTACGAAGATCCAGCACACAAGCAGATAGAGATAGGGTGAAGCGTTCATAAGGGACACCAGAGTTTTTACGTGGAAACCCCTGAAAAGGGGGAAAAACCACGGGGCCTAGCCCAGTTTGAATGAATCCATTAGTATTTTTAGTCGATTACAAATGAGGCCTTTCTTTGGGAGAACACCTTGGCTTATGTCATAAATGTACATCATATATAGTTCATTACATTGTGGGAGTTACAATAGATGTGTTTGTTTTGTCAGCACGACCATAGTCGATAGAATGGAGGTTGGAAAGACCGTTGTCTGGTGATGGAGGTCGAAAGGACCATAGTAGGCAACGGAGGTCGGAAGAACCATAGTTGGCAGGAAATAGAGGTCAGAAAGATCGTTATCTGCTGATGGAGCTCGGAAGGACCACAGTAGGCAACGGAGGTCAGAAGGATCGATCGTAGTCGGTAGGAGACTTGGGTTAGAAAGACCGTTGTTTGTTGATGGAGGTCGGAATGACCATAGTAGGAGACGAAGGTTAGAAGGACCATAATTAGTAGGAGACCAAAGTTTGATAGACTGTTGTCTGTTTACGGAGATCAGAAGGACCATAGTAGGCGACGGAGGTCAGAAGGACCGTAGTCGGTAGGAGACCAGGGTCAGAAAGACCGTTGTCTGTTTATGGAGGTCGCAAAGACCATAGTATGATAGTCGACAGGAGACCGGGGTCAGAAAGACTGTAGTAGTAGGGCGGTACTCTGATAGATCTCTAGGCGTTAGGTGATGGCCCAGCAAAAGTATGGACCTCAAGTGGTGTCCTGGTAGAGCACAGGGCCTCAAGTGGCGGTTCGACGAAGGTGAGGGCCTCAAGTGGTGGTCTAGCGGAGCAACGACGTCAAGCAGTAGTCCGGTGGAGGTAAGGGCCTCAAGTGCTGGTTCATCGAAGCAAGGGCGTCAGGTGGTTGTCTGGCGAAGGTGAGGGCCTCAAGTGGTGGTCCGGCAAAGCAACGACATCAAGCGGTGGTTCGGTGGAGGAACAGCGTTAGGCGGTGGTCCGGCAGAGGTGAGGGCCTTAAGTGGTGGTCTGGCGGAGCAACGACATCAGGTAATGGTCCGACGGAGGTGAGGACCTCAAGTGGTGTTCAAGCGAAGGTGAGGGCCTTAAGTGGTGGTCCGGCGGAGCAACGGTGTCAGGTAGATGTCCGGCGGAGATGAGGGCCTTAAGTGGTGGTCCGGCATAGCATCAACGTCAAGCGGTGGTCCGACGGAGGTGAGGGCATCAAGTGGTGGTCCGGCAGAGCAACGACATCAGGTAGTGGTCTGGTGGATGTGAGAGCCTCAAGTGGTGGTCCAGCGAAGGCGAGGGCCTTAGGTGGTGGTCCGGCGAAGGTCCGGCGGTGCTTCGGCTTCTTCATTCTGTTCTCTACGTCTCTTCTTTCTTCCCTTATTTCTCTCGAGAAAGAAGGGGTCTATTTATAGATTTCTTGAGTGGCATGACCCATAAATAGGTGAGAGATCAAGGGTAAATGGGGAGTGGTTGGATGGATGGCCGATATTGAATCACTTGATTATGCACCGTTTGTCAGACATTTGAAAGCCTTTATGATGTCAAAATTTAGAGATCTTGGGCTCAATGGATTCGCCTCATCGAGCCACTCAATTTGAAAATAAGTACGCCATGTTCGGAGACCGTTTGGTTACACGAATTGCAAATTGTGGTTTGAACCTTCAAGTAGTGATTCAGGTACTTGGTTTGTACTCATTTGGGCTTGTATTGAGTCGAATTTAGTGTTGTTGGGTTTGAATTTTCGATATGCTCAATTCGACTGTAAGTTTTCTAAAATTGGAGTTTGGATGGTCCAAATTTTAATTTTGAAAGTTTATAACTTGATTTTTGATCGAGATTCGTGCCTGATCAAGATAAGCTTTTGACGACGTATCAGATGCCCCCCTATTTTTGGACGTCGAAGCCCTAAAAGTCTAAAAATATGTGTCATACTATTTTACATTGGTTGAATCATAAAAAATTACGTTCTAAAAATCAACTTGTACATAGAGGTCTTGTTGAGTCCCGAAAGTATTAAAATTGAGTCTGGAACGTTGAAAAACATGTCCGAGGACCCAAAAAATGTCCGATTTGGATCGTCCGACCCAAAAATCAGGCCCGAACATGTGTAGGTGATCGAACCGGCCAGCCACATGTAGCCGCGCCGGCGATAGACCGCACTGATGTGCAGGCAGAGGGGCGAGCCCTCATGGGTACGTGGTATGGGGGAAGCCAGCAGTTGCCGGCTGCATTTTTTTAATTTTTTTAAAATCAAACTGCCTTTAGGCAATTTTTCTCAAACCGACATCGTTGAGCAGATTTTCCAAAATCGCCCGCATGGGACTTTTATTATTATTGTTTTTTAGAGTGAAAGAGAGAGAGAGAGAGAGAGAGAGAGAGAGAGAGAGAGAGAGAGAGAGAGAGAGAGAGAGAGAGAGAGAGAGAGAGATTTCTTTTTTTTTTTTCCTTTTTTTTATAACACCCCAACTTCCCTCTCTTCGCTTTAAATACCCCCTTGGGGTTAAGAAATTTTACACCTTATCCTCTCCCTCTATTCTTACAATTGAGGCTTTTCCTTGGTCCTCCAAGGCCCCTCTCTTTGCAAGGAAGTCCGGAGATCCTCCTTTCTCCCTTTTTTTTTATAATTGAGGCTTTCCCATAGTTCTTCAAGGCCCCTCTCTTTGCAAGGAAGTTCGGAGATCCCCCTTCTCCCTCTATTCTTATAATTTAGGCTTTTCCTTGGTCCTCCAAGGCCCCTCTCTTTGCAAGGAAGTCCAGAGATACCCCTTCTCCCTTTATTCTTACAATTTAGGCTTTCTCTTTGTCCTCCAAGGCCCCTCTCTTTGCAAGGAAGTCCGGAGATTCCCCCTTCTCTCTCTTTTCTTCGAGAGATCCTGTGGAATTCCAATGTTAGTTGGTTGGCGATAGAGGTCGGAGAGATAGTTGTAAGGAGGGAGGTTGAAATGACAGGCATAAATCTGGCATTGGTAGGAGTCTAACAATGGACAGAAATCTGATGAAGGGTGGAAATTTGGAATCGAGTAGAATTATGATGTCGAGGGGAAGTACGATGATGGGTAGATATTCAACGTCGGGTAGAAGCCCGATAAATATCTATCGATAGGCAAGAGTTCAATATTGGTTAGAAGTACGGCATCGGGTAGAAGATTGATGAAAGTCTATCGATGGGTAGAAGTCCGATAAAGGGTAGTAGTCCGATGGTAGGTAGAAAATTGGCATCATGTAGAAGCACGATGTCGGGTAGAAGTACGACGTCGGGTAGAAGTATGGCGTCGGGTAGAAGTACGGCGCCAGGTAGAAGACTGACGAAAGTCCATCGACGGGCAGAAGTCCGATGACGGGTAGTAGTCTGACAGCATGCAGTAGTCTGACGGTAGGTAAAATTCTAACATCGGTAGAAGTACAATGAGGGGAAGAAGCTCGGCATTGGATAGAATTTTGATGAAAATCTAGTGAAGCAGAAGTTCAGCGACGAGAGGAAATTCAGCGTCAGGTAGAAGATCGACGAAAGCCCATCGACGGGCAGAAGTCCAACGTCGGGTAGAATTCTAACAAAACTCCTACAGTGCAAAAGTTCAGTGACGAGAGGAAATTTAGTATCGAGTAGAAATTTAACTTTGTGGAGAAGTCCGATGAAAGTCCATCGATGGCATTCTGGCGATGTTAACCAAGGATGTAAGACCTATCCAAGATTATATGTCAGAGCCTTTACTCAATGATATTAACCTGTATTAAAGATGTTAACAGGATCCACCAATGATGTAAGACATATCCGAGGTTGTATGTCAGAGCCTTTGCTTAATGACTTTAACCTGTGTGGAAGAGGTCAAGAGAATCTACCAAGGATGTAGGACCTATCCGAGGTTGTATGTCAGAGCCTTGCTCGATGATGTTAACCTATATGAAAGAGGTCAAAAAAATCCACCAAGGATGTAGGACCTATCCGAGGTTGTATGTCAGAGCGTTGCTCGATGACATTAACCTATGTGAAAGAGGTTGAGAAAATCCACCAATGATGTAGGACCTATCCGAGGTTTTATGTTAGAGCCTTACTTGATGACGTTAACCTGTATGGAAGAGGTTGAGAGAATCCACCAAGGATGTAAAACCTGACTGAGGTTGTATGTCAAAGCCTTTCTTGATGACGTTAACATACATGGTAGAGGTAAAGAGAATCTACGAAGGAAGTAGGACCTATCCGAGGTTGCATGTCAGAGCCTTTGCTCGATGACATTAACCTGTGTGGAAGAGGTCAAGAGAATCTACTAAAGATGTAAGACCTAGCTGAGGTTGTATGTCAGAGCCTTGGTCGATGATGTTAACCTATATGGAAGAGGTCAAGAAAATTCACCAAGGATGTAGGACCTATCCGAGGTTATATGTCAGAGCCTTGCTCGATGACATTAACATGTATGGAAGAGGTTGAGAGAATCCACCAATGATATAGGATCTATCTGAGGTTGTATGTCTGAGCCTTTGCTCGATGACATTAACCTATGTGAAAGAGGTCAAGAGAATCCACTAAGGATATAAGATCTATTCGCGGTTGTATGTCGGAGCCTTGCTCGATGACATTAACTTGTATAGAAGAGGTCGAGAAAATCAACCAAGAATGTAGGACCTATTCCAGGTTATATGTCAGAGCCTTTGCTCGATGATGTTAACCTGTATGGAAGAGGTCGAGAGAATATATCAAGGATGTAAGACCTATCTGAGGTTGTATGACAGAGCCTTGCTCGATGACGTTAACCTTTATGGAAGAGGTCGAGAATCCACCAAGATGTAGGACTTATCCGAGGTTGTATGTCAGAGCCTTTACTTGATGACGTTAACCTGTGTGGAAGAGGTCGAGAGAATCTACTAAGGATGTAAGACCTATCCAAAGTTGTATGTAAGATCCTTGCTCAATGATGTTAGCCAGTATGGAAGAGGTCGAGAAATTCATAAAGGATGTAGGACCTATCCGAGGTTGTATGTCAGAGCCTTTGCTTGATGATGTTAACCTGTGTGGAAGAGGTCGAGAGAATCCACTAAGGATGTAAGACCTATCTGAGGTTGTATGTCAGAGCCTTTGGTCTTTGATGTTAACCTGTGTGGAAGAGGTCGAGAGAATCCTCCAAGGATGTAGGACCTATCCGAGGTTGTATGTTAGAGCATTTGCTCGATGACATTAACCTATGTTGAAGAGGTCGAATCGGATCCCCCTGGGATTGATTTAGCCTTGATTGGGAGGGGGTGGACACCGCGTGTATCCAGAATCAAAGATAATGAAGGGTCTTTCTTTAGAATGTTACTGCCTTTTTTAGGTCGAGATCAAGATCTTGCCCAAGGAGTATAAGTCCTACACAGCACTATATGAAGCTTATAATTGATTGAAAGTATCCTTGTATTTGCTGGGATTTTTTTGAAATATCATGTTGATGATGAAAGCATCAGAGGATCTTTTTTACCATAGTTAGAGTCAATGTTGTCCCTCAGTCCTGAACTGAATCCCATGAAATTGATGCAGCAATAGTTGAAGTCAGGAAGTTGACATGAACGACCTTTTGAGGTTGGAGCAAAAATTGCCCCCCGCCCCTAGTCGGGAACCATGTTCCCACAGACGGCACCAGACTGTTGCATCCCAAAATATTTGCGGAAGTAGAGAAATATGTAGTTTAATGTCTTAGCATTGTACAAAGATCCAGCACACAAGCAGATAAGAGATAGGGTGGAGCGTTCATAAGGGACACCAAAGTTTTTATGTGGAAACCTTTGAAAAGGGGGGAAAACTACGGGGCCTGGCCCAGTTTGAATGAATCCACTAGTATTTGTAGTCGATTACAAATGAGGCCTTTCTTTGGGAGAAGGCCTTGGCTTGATGTCATAAATGTACATCATATATAGTGCATTACATGGTGGGAGTAACAATAGATGTGTTTGTTTTGTCGGCATGACCATAGTCGATAGGATGGAGGTCAGAAAGACTGTTTTCTGGTGAAGGAGGTCCGAAGAACCATAGTAGGCGATGGAGGTTGGAAAAAGACATAGTCGGCAGGAGACCGGGGTCAGAAAGACCGTTGTATATTGATGGAGGTCGGAATGACCATAGTAGGCGACGGAGGTCAAAAGGATCATAGTCGGCAGAAGACCAGGGTCAGAAAGACTATTGTCTGTTGATGGTGGTCTGAAAGACCATAGTAGGCGACAGAGGTCAGAAGAATCGTAGTCGACAGGAGATCAGGGTTAGAAAGACTGCTGTCTTTTTATGGAGGTCGGAAGGACCATAGTAGGCGACGGAGATCAGAAGGACCATAATCGGAAGGAGATCAGGGTCAGAAAGACCGTTGTAGGGTTATGAAGGTCGGAAAGACCATAGTAGACGACGTATCTATATATATATATATATATATATATATATATATATATATATATATATATATATATAATATTAATGGAGCACAAGAATTAAATATTAAATATAATTAATCATGAAATTAATTACAAATATATAATGAGTATGTGGACACATGCTGTACTTGCAAGATTGGCCAGTCAGAGACAAGATTATCAAGATCAATCATGATAAGTTACAATTAACATGCACAAGTGCATGGCTAGCCCCTCTCGTCAAAGAACTTAATATGCGTGTATTTAATTAAAGATGTAGTCCACCTTCCACTCAAGTCTTGATTAACCCTCTCTCTTTGTTCTTGAACCAAGATGTGATGAATCAACCATCACGCAGCTTCCTTGAAAGCCTTGTCAGCTATTTTAATAGCATTTTATGTAGCGCTCTCTTTCCTTTTATGCACTGTCCAACAATTCCACAAAAACAAGCACACAATGTCGATAATTAATACTAAAAACAATGTCATTTTAGATTGTAATATAAATAATTGATTTGTTTTATGATATATATAGTAATTAAAAATAGTAGAGTTTTTACTGAAAATCAACACCAATCTTTACGCCATTGATTTGAATACAAAACTACTATTATTATTATAAAAAAAAATCATATGATCAAGTTGAACATTTTTTATCAAGCAGATAAATATTATATGTTAATGAAGCAATTAATATAGATAACAACCAAATTTTTCGGTTGTAATGATTCTTATCAAGACTTTGAAAATCGGACCTGTCAATGAACCATAAGAAGAAGAGGTTAGCGGTTCAATGGTTCGACCAGGGTCGAACTGAATGACGTAATAAATATTTATTATATTTAAATATTATAATAATGACACAATTATTTATAAATATATACAAAAAATTAAAAAAAATTATAATATAAAGCATAAAAAGTAAATATTAGATAAAGTAAATAAGAAAAACATAACAAATATTTTTCACTTGACACAACCAATAATAAAAAGATGCAAAATTACTTTATACCAACTGATAACAAAAACAAAAATTATTCATAATTAAAATCAAAGTTTCACTTTCTCAGTTTAATAGTTTCAAAGATCTCCTAAATTAGCATCATCAAATCTATCTATATAAATTGAGTCTCCAGGTCTCGCTTCACCAAAATGTTCAAACTCAAATACATCCGATTGAAAGTAAAAAAGAGAATTACTAGGTTGCATTTCTTTCAACATTGTCAGTGCAATTGGTTTTCCAAAGCTTTCTACGCCATCACGAAATAATCTGACTTTATTCATTACAACGGTGGGCTTAGTGCAATTGTCTTTATTTCCAATTAATTCAACTAAATCTTGTAAAATTTTTGGCTTTTAATAATAGTTGTCTCTACCATACTGGAAATGAGGATTGAGAAAATATGCTGCTGCTTGGATGCCTTGTCTTAATTGAGTATCTCATCTTCTTTTTATTGCAGTAGTAAAAGGCTTATATGATCTCTTTATATTTCTAAATATAGCTTTAATTGCCTTTCTTGCTCTGTATTTGCCATCATATAGATATCCAAGAGATAATTTTTCTTCAGAGTCAACAATACGCAACAATCTAATCAAATGGCTCGATATCTTCGAAATAATAGACAATTATCTCAAAACTTCAAGTCCAAAATAATTGAAGCTACCTCCTTTCTCTTGAAAGTTTTGGGTATCTTTGAATCTACAAAGAACTTTCTTGTGATTAGTGCTTGTAGGTCATGATGATGCTCATGCACACTTTTCAAAGTTATAAACGTTGTTGCAAAATGGGTTGCTCCAAGACGTACGATCTCCTTCCAACCTAGCCTTTTCCTAAGCCATGCAAGTATAAATATGTGATTATAACAATAAATTTTCAACTTTGATTTTTTTTTGCTAGGTCCTCTATGAGAGGTATACTGCCAATATCTTTCAAAATTAAATTAGTATAATGGACATCACAAGAAGACCAGTAAATATTATTGAATCTTTCATTTAATAGTTGATCTGCTTTTCTATAATTAGCTGCATTATCAGTAACTATTTGAACAACACTCTCTGGACCAACCCGCTCAACAACCTCAGCAAATAAAGAGCACAAAGTGGTAGCATCCTTTGTGATGTTTGAAGCATCAACTGATTTTAAAAAAGCTACACCATGTGGACAATATATCAAAAAATTGATTAAAGTTCTACTCCTACTATCAGTCCATCCATCTACTATAAGTGTACAACATGTTTCCTGCCAAGTTTGTCTATAACTATCAATGAGTAGCTTGTATTCTTCTTTGCAATTCTTAAGTAGGTTTACTCTCATGTTATGATAACTAGGGAGCTTGTAACTAGGACCTATTGCAGCAATGGCATCAACAACTTTCTATGCATATACTGAAGTAAGAGCATTAAAAGGGATGCAGCAATCAAAAAACCACCTTGCTAATGTCATATCTGCACGATGCACTACTTCCTTAGATGCTAAAGCACTCTTAATTAAAGGTTGAGAACCTCTTGTAGTTCTGGGAGCAAAGAAGGTATCCATATCAGAAGTTTTTTTTCCTTTACTTAGTTCTTATGCTTGTGCTTGAGAAGATTGTGTTTTTGGCAGCGAACATGAATCTCTCTCTTCATCTATAGCATCATCCATAAGAAATGGAGTACTCTCCAACTCTTCCTATGCTTCTTGGTTTTTTCTTAAAATATCTTTCATGTTTTCCTGCATTTGATATCTAACATCATGTGGAACCATCTTACAAGCAACTATATTCCCCTTAACACCTGCTAAATGTTGTTTCATTCTATTAATTCCTTCTCCCTTGTATGAATGCTACAATGTAAATATTTAAATTATTTCTTCCCATCAGCTCCTCTAACTTCAGCAAAATGATTCCAAGCAATGTCTACTTTCTCACGCACAATATAAGTTGAAGCTAAAGTCTGATTACTAGGTTCTTCCATTCTAATTTTATTTACTAAATAAAATCACATACACAAAAATTAAACTTATGCAAGGTAGAAAACTACAAAGTGAAAAAGTATAACGTAGAAAACTATGGAAGGTAGAAAAGTTTTGAAAACTATGCAATTTAAAAAATTACAAAGCTAAAATGACACACAATGCATACCTCAAAGAGCTGAAATTTTATATCACTTGAAGTTCCAACACAACCTAAAGTCACAAACCTTTAAGAAAGACAAAAATATCACACAATTCAATGAATGGAAGAACCTAGTAATAATACTAAGGAAGACAAAAGTATCACACAATTCAATGAAGTGTTAAGGGAAAGATATTGTGTTTTGTTTCAGAGAAGAAAGGCAGTAATACATGAAATATCTTATGCAGTTTAAACAAGCAAGGGATCTTATTGAATGCTCATTTTGACAGGAATATAGAAATCTATATGTTTTCTATGCATTCTTTTTATCTTTATTTATATTAACTGGAAGCATTCGTCTTCTTTTATGATAACTTGTACGAAGATTTCTAGCTTGCTCATTTACTAATTAATATGAACCATTATTAAAAGCATTCATGAAACTAAAACGGAAAAACCATTATCGGCAGAACTTCAAGGCATCAATGAGTTAGAGAAAGCACAATTTTCATCTAAATAGCATCAGTTATATTTTCTATTTAGTATATTCATAAATATTGTCTACTTATCTCTAACCTATTCTATGCACAGTTTTTTACTACATTTGCTCTTTATTTTCCAGAATTACTCCGGACGGGAATCGGCACTGAATAATTTCTCCTCATTGCACACAGAACTTATAATCCTATTCACAAAAATATAATATGTCCCTAACAAGTAGTCCTCCTTCACAAGATAAGAACTTGAAAAAACAATTTAAGAGATTTCTGTTTAAAAACAGAGCTCACCACAAATGATTTTAATCCAGATAGTGTTTGCTGCTCCACAAATCTCATGCATTTGCTGATGTAGAGAACACTAAAGAGTAAAGATTTTGAAATTGCAAAATTATTTCGCTTTTTGTTGGATATTCCCGAATGCAAGGAGAAGAAATGTCGGCCTACTACCGAATTCAAGAAGAAGCCGAGTATGAGAAGCATGTGAAGAACTCACAGTGGGTTGGAGAAGATAACTTGAGCACGAGAGGAAGCTTCAATTCCTAGTCGACTTCGAGAAAGAAATAAGTCGTCACTCGTCAGCTTCGCGAAAGAGAGATGGATTCGCGAAAGGGGAGCGGACGGGAAGAAGAAGCCGAACGAATGTGAACAGTATGTTTTTTTTTCATATCAACTTGGACTCATCCAAACCGCAGGATCAAACCAACGACACAAAATACGTGTTTGCCCGAACCGTCACTACAGGAAAAACGCCAAATACCGACGATTTTTTCCGCCGGTCTAAAATAACTTATCAACGGCGGTCCAGGCCGCCGTTAAACCGCCGATGCATATTGTTTACCGGCGGTTCAGGGACCGCTGCTAGTACCGGCGGCTTATCGTACCAAAATCATTGGTTAGGCCACCGTTAAAAGCCGGCGGTTAAACCGCCGGCCATACCGCCGGTAACACCGGCGGTCCATAAACCACCGGTAATAGGCATTTTTCCTGTAGTGCGTCAGGTTATCCGAAACCAGAGCCGATTTGCCGGTTCGACGGTCGAACGGGCGGTTCGAACAGTCCGACGCCGGTTCGACACGAAAACGATTCTGAAGCGAACCGTAACCGGCCGACCGGCTGGTTCGCGGTTCAACTGGTTAAACCGGCTGATTCGGCCCGATTTTAAAATCGTTGATTCTTATTATCTCTACATATAAATAATATATAAAAAGAAATTTTATTTTCTTCAATTTATTCAAAACGCACATAGTTACACTATAATACTTACTAACATAAAATAATGTTAGAAAATAAATGTTATTATGTCAATATTTTTAGTAATAAAGTTATTACAAAAAATATATATATTTTACCTCTACAAATTACTTTTATATTTTAGTAGAAGCTTATTTTCTAAAAAACAGAGAACAACTGATCAGTTGATCTAATTAAATATCTTTTAACGCTTCTAAAAATGAAAAAAAAAAAAAAAAAAAAACAAATTTCAAAGATGACCTAATAAATATATAGTGGAGAATATTGCAGGTGTTTTGCACGCGCAAGAGAGGCTAAAGAGTGCAAAAAGAGCGTGGGGGTGGATTGATGAGTCGGAGTACTACTTTCTATTGTATCCTCTTTTGTTTACGGTTTCATTTTAGCCTTTTAAGTATTAGAGCACAAGAAGCAAGGTAAGCATGGCTCACCGGCTAAAGCAAAGCAATTTTACTCGGCCTTCTTTTCCACCATCATTTCACTCACCTTCTCCTTCTCTTCTTCCTCTCCTCTTATATTAATCCCAAGACAAGCCTTCCCTTATCTTTTATAAGCTGCTCTTCCTATACTTCTTCTTCTTCTTCTTCTGTAATGGGAGTTTGTCATTACCAAGTAGTATATTACCACACTTCTTATTCTTCTCCTTCCTCAAACTTATTGGCCTTACCAAATTCATTGTATTGGGTTCACAAAGGTAGACTTTCCATTTGCTTGCATGAGGTATGTGATTTTGATAATCAACTTGGTCTTGTTTCTCTTTACTAGGGTAAGTGCCATTCACTTCAAAGGTTCTTGTGCTTGGGAAGGAGTTATGCTTGAATTAGTGGATGAATGAAGCGATATTGGTGAGGTTCAATCTTGTGATTGGCTCTACAGAGTGACGTAGGTCCTTCTCAGATTGAGCCGCGCCAATATCACTTTCTCCGTTAATTGATCATGCACATCTTTTTCTCAAAAACATCTGACCTTCATTACTTAAAATAAACATTACAAAATGGTTGAAATTTTCATATATATAGTCCAAAAAAGATTATTTTTGGATGAGTTCATATCTCATAGGGACTAAAACACGTGTAGTTCACGTACAATTATGAGAGCAGTAACTTACGTCTTTTACATAACATGACTAATTAAGACAAGAGTCATTTATAGAATCATTTTACATAATATGATTAGATCAAATACCAAAAAAAAAGTTGATTTAGAGTAGAACCAAACACTGTGATAGTGGAGGACAAGAAACGATTGTGATTTGGCATTGTTTCTTAGCCACAAATCAAGTGATATTATGAGAGAGTTTGGTTGTAGCTAGCACATCCAAGCTTATGAGAAACCAGCTCCACTAAAAAACCACCTATAGAGACTCCGAGATCATGCATGTCCCAAGCTTGATCTACATATGACCAGGTTTAACCCAAAGATATAATATTATACATAACAATTTTGTTTTGCATTTAGCACTTGATCAGTTTTGATGGTTTTGGAATGATACGGCCATTTGAAGATTTGTTTGACCTATTGAGAATTACGATGTTTTTCTTTGTGTTGTTGATGTTTTTGTTAAAGAAGAACGAGTTACATAAATAGGTTATGCTTGTAAAAAGCTATAATCTTAATTAAGATTCTGCAGGAACATGACGATTGAACTGATACTGTTCAATAATTATAATATAATAGCCTTATATATATAATGTTTTTCAATGATCATTAAATTAGTGTCAATTGATTTTTATGTTATTTGATTAATATATTTTGAAATACAACAAGAAAGTGAAGGCTAAATATAAATTATTTATGTAATATTCCTTTCAGCACATATATTAGACATGTATGTCTGTAAATTATTTTGAATTTCTTTAAATGAGAGCATAAATGATCTCTCTGTTATATGTCATGTATAATGGACAAAAATACATATCTAACACGACATGCTTCTTTTTTACATAATGTCGCTGCATTATACGTCACAACTTATAACTTAGACATATTGTGTTGCCACAAATGCAATGTATGATAATATGATATTATTATGCTTATTTCTCGCTCTTCCTTCTTTCATCTCGGAGCATTGAAATGCCAAAGTTTATTTGGATTGTAGCTTAGGTAGAATGGAATTTTTTTCCAAGTTTTATTGTCAATTATGGACTTATAAATTAACACTAACCTAATTAACAAAGGATAAGTGGAGATGAGGGAAATTCATTTTATGTATTAATTCTTTGAAGAATTATTTACAGAATTTCATTCCCTTGTGCATGGGACGACTCACATGTACCAAAAAACTCATATATCATAGTAATAAAACATATCAAAGAACATAAGTCCCTATCATTAATAGAGATTTGTCCTTTTCAGTTTTGCCCTCTGGAATGGAATTTTTAGCCATATGTCGAACAGTTAAGTGTCCCTAACAGTTAATATAAAAGCAAGTTCAGATAAGCAACTTCTTAAATAAATCTTATGAAGAATTCCTTCGTGGATTTCTCTCTATCTTCTGCGCATACTTCTCTCATTCATATATAGTAAACACATTTCTATGGTAAGTAACTTAAAAAATGATCATAAAAATATGATCTTGTGTGATTTTTCGTATTAAATTATTCATATTTAGATATATAACTTAGCAAAATATTTGAATCGATAACAAAATGCGATGTTCAAAAAAAGGTATTCAAAAAGAAAAGCTATCAAAAGTAGATGGACCATACGACATGTTTTCTACTAGTAAAACATTTATGAAGAAAGCAAAGAACATAAAGCAATTCAATGTCAGCTGAGAAGGAAAAAAGTTGGTTGCTACCGAGAAGATAGGAGCTGATAACTCTTCACAATAAATCATTCTCTTATAACAATAATTATTTTCTTGAAGTAAAATATATAAGAATATTATACTTTTGACCTACTTAAGCTAATTTTGAGCAAAAGTAAAAGTTTATTATTTGTTTCATTTTGTTGAATATTTATTTATCCCCAATTATCAGTCGATCGATAATATAATCTCTTATATTAATAATAAATAAATAATTTATCTTTAACACTTTTTTGATTAAGTACTCAAACTAAGAATTTGGGATATCAAAATTGTCTAGGTTTAAGTTCACCAAATCCAGTCAAATAGTTACAGCCTTGACTATTAAAATCTTTTTTTAAGAAATATATCACATAAATTTTATTAAGAGGCACAAGCCCAGTTCTACTGAAGAAGATAAATCACTAACACAAGAGCTTAATGGCATCTTAAGATTTTAAGAATACCTAATAAATGAGACAACTTTAACACGATTAAAACAGAAATACAACATTGTTGCGGGCTAAAATATACGCGGCGATAGAGTTAATATTCCACGTCTTAGCATTTACACGGATATCCAGCTCACACACAGAGAACACTGCTGACCCCTATACAATATTTTGATGATCCACAAGAATTACTGAATCACAGGAATTATAAGATGCTCAACTTAGAACTTCTTATGGGAAAATGGATCTGAAGTTTGTCGGCTATATCACCCGAAAGAAAGCTTGTGATGAAATCATTTGCTTTTCTGTAGGAGGGGAACAAATAGGATATATACCAACTACTATTTCTAATAGTGCACTACTCAATGAGTACTGCAAGACGGGTGGATACAAAGCTATTATTGAGCTAATAAATTTCATGGAGATAAAAGGTGTTGGGGCAAATGTTTACATTTGTAACACACTCGTCAATAATTTATGCAAAATGGATAAGGGTGTCAGAGGCTATTTGCTATTAAAATGGAGAAGGATTGGAAAATATGTTCTATTAAACTTACTTATAACTCTCTAATCAATGGGCTTGCAAAGAAGAGATGCTACATGTCACTATCGTGGTTATGAATGATATGAGCCATGCAAGAAATGGCATGTTTGATGAAGTTATAAAAGTCTTTTATGAATCTGAAGCTAGAGGAATAAAACCCGATAAAAGCACTTATGGCACTTTACTGAATCGATACCGTAAGGCTTCAAAGTCAGATGCTACAATGAATCTTCTCGATAAGATTGGATCCAAAGGGGTTAGTTCCGGCAATATCATACATATGATTATGTTAGGTGGACTTTATAGATAAGGGAAACTCTTTAAAGCTCGGCATACTCTTCTTAATTTTGCAAAAGTTAAGATGATCAATCCTGATGTTGTGACTTGCTCGGCTTTTGTTAATGATTTATGTAAAGTTGAAGCTCCAAAGTTATGTTCTTCCATGCCTCAATTTGGTCGAATCATTGACCCGGTCACAAGTAGTACGTTGATTTATACACTTTGCAAAAGAAGAAAGAAAATATAGAGAAGTAGAGCATGTCATGTAATATGCGATTAGGATGAAGCTGGCTCCTAATCCATTAACCTTTAATTAAATTATAAGTGGATGTACGAATAAAGTTTACTTAGGGGCAAGTGCAATCACAAAAATCGTAAGGTCTCCGATAAATGTGTTGTAGGAGCACATGTAACGTTTAGGGATACTACGTGAGTCAATAAATTTGAACATGATCCTCCCAAATAGATAAATAAGAACCAACAAGGTTCAACAATTAATCATAAAATGCCCCCTAAGACCTACATGTTCCCCAATGAGTGTGTTATGGGTACAGATGTGATATCTAGGGAAGTTGTGCGGGTCAAAAAATAAACCACTATTCAAGCCCGTTCCTTTTATATGGATGGATAGGAGTCGACACGGCACAAATTATCAAATAGATATATGATCAAGGTGTCTACCAGAATATCTATTTAGTACGTTCATATAAGGCCTTTAAGGTTGATGACAAAAGAAATTCATCAATAAAATACAAGACCATTAGGACATGATCATTCGTTCACCAATAGACAGAGTCGACAAGGTTCAATCTATAAAATTTTCAAATGACCTCAGTTATCCTGATGATGACCGTATTGAATGTAGATATCAATCGGATGGGTTAATTTCAAATATTCAAAATGCCCCCAAACACTCAAGAAATCCAAATTTCCAAAAATAATAAACTCTAAGATGTTTAAAACTAAAATCTAACCATAAAATAATTAAAGTAAAATCCATCCACCGTTCACAATAGTTTGTGAAGGTGGATAAATTGGAAACTACTTCAGCTCATAAAATAGATAATGTCTAGTCAAAAATATCAAAAGGTTCCATTCTTAAATAATTTTTTGACAGTGAGGATGTGATACATGTCCTCTAATCAATGATGTTTCTGCTAAAAGGCACTGCAGGATAAACGGTAATGATTTGCGGCCATCTGAGCTGAGTGATTTTGCCGTCAAATGGCACCACAAGATAGTGGTAGTCACAAGAGCCAATGTATTCCTTAGAATCAAATTCTTGATATATGAATCAATAGAATATAAATGATATGATACAAAGCTCTATGTTATCTATGGTGGATTCAAATTTGTTCCCTTAGACACATATGTAACACAAGTCTACAAGGTACCCTTAGACGAAGCAACATATGGCTGCTGACAAGGATCATTCTATCAGGTTGGGTCAACTACCTCCTCTAACTAAAGACCAGTGACCACGATGGCTTGAGATGATGGAGCCATGAGATCTTGATCGGTTCCATCATCCATTCCCCCACCATCCGCATTAAGTGCAAGATGATAAAATTTCTAATTTTAAATATCAAATCTTCAAATTCTCAAATTCCAAGCTCATGCTACTACTATATGTTAGATAACACATATCTCTATATATTTGATTGACGACTAGCCTTAATTGAAAGTTCTCTCTCATTATCGCAAGGGGTAATTAACTATAGATGTTTACGCCTACAGGAAACCAGAACTCATAACATAAAGTCCTTGCAAAATGAGGGCAAAATCTCTAAGTAGTATCTGGTCTACAAACGGTTGCCTTCCCAAAATTAACCCTGAAACTAAATTCATTAAAACTCCCCAAAGAAAGCAAGCGGGGGAGGCCGGGAAAAATTTTTAGAGCCCATAAATTTCTGACGTCACCATTGGGGTTAATCGTCTAAGTGTTATAGTAGTATTAAAAAATAATAATTATAATACTGAACTTTATACGGTGAACATCAAGATGTGACACTTCATCTCTATGTCAAAAATATCATCACTGAAAAGTACTGATAAAAAATAACCATATGTTATAATTGAAGAGTAAAGAAAAAGTCAAGATATGTATGGTGAGCATAAGGGTCTGATACTTGGACGCATATCCAAGAATGCACCGTCAAAAGCTCCCAACATAAGTGAAAATAAATATGGAGACCAACTTCTCTAAAAACTCTATATGCAAAACAATGGTGTGACGTCTAGTGTGTATCCTTAGAGATCCACCATTAAAAAAATCTTCAAAAAGTGTGTCCCAAAGATGACCCCTACAGGCAATATTCTCAATGATCGACCTATTGGAGAATTATCCAAGAGATCCTATTGCTTTTTAGCTATATCCTCTCAAACTGAAGAAGATCCTCACCTGACCTTAATCAATATCATTTTACAAGAGGATAAAAATAGAAGAAATAAAAGAACTTCTCTGTAAATTTAGGGATTGCTTTGCTGGGACACTCTGAAATGCCTAGCTTATCACCTGATGTAGTAGTTCACAGACTGACCATTAAGCTAGATGCAACAGTACCCATTAAACAAACTTTAAGAAGAATGAGATTGGAGAATGAAAAATAGGTGATTACAAAAATAAAGAAGCTTATAAAAGTAGGCTACATCAAGAAGAAAAATTGCCAAATGTATTACCAATATTATCCCTGTAAAGAAGAATAACGATCAAATTTGTATTTGTATTGATTTTCGAGACCTCAAAAGGCCCAACAAAAAGACAACTTGCTCCTCCATGTATCAAAACTACTAGTGGATAATACATACAACTACGACATATTCTCATTTATGGATGAATCATCGGGCTACAATTAGATCAAGATGACACCTCAAGATAAAAATCACAAATCATTCAGAATGCCCATAAACATTTTTTGCTAAACATTTATGCCCTTTGGCCTAAAAAATACTGGTGCCACCTACCAGCATGTAATGAAACAATTATTTGATGAGTTAATACATCATAAGGTTGAGTGTTATGTAGATGACCTCATCATCAAGAGCATGAACCAAAAAGATCATTTAAACGACCTAAGGATTATATTGAAGAGAACTAAAAAGTTTGATCTGAAGATGAACCCTCTCAAATATGCTTTTGAGGTCTCCATCAGCAAATTCTTAGGATACGTTGTTCATCACTAAGGAATCAAGATCGGTCCTAACAAAATCAAAGCAATCATGAAGATGTCGCCTCCTAGAAATATTCACCAACTTCATTCTTTTCAAGGACAACTAGATTTTATTCGATGATTCATATCAAATTTATCTGGTAAGTGCTAACCATTCTTCAAATTGATGAAGAAAGATGTTCACTTCAAGTGGGACTAAGAGTGCTAGGAAGCATTTGACAATATTAAAAAAATACATGCTAAATCCGCCCATTCTTGTTGTACCAATTCTAGGGAAGCCTTTCATACTATACACAATGACACTAGAAAAGTCCCTCAGAGCATTATTGGCTCAATACAATGAAGATAACAAAGAAAATGCACTATACTACATCAATTGAAGATTTATCGGATAAAAAATGTTGTATTATCCAAATGAGAAATATTGTCTGGCGTTGATTTTTGTAGTTCAAAAACTTTACCACAACATACTTTCTCACAAGATCACATTGATATCAAAGATCTATCCCCTGAAGTTCTTAATGACAAGACCAGCATTGACAGGTTGTCTAGCTAGGTGGGCAATGATACTACTTCAATTTGGTATCAAGTAAATGACATAAAAAAGCAGTGAAAGGGCAATCCTTAGAAGATATTTTCGCTGCACATCCTATCCCTGCTAACTCCCTGCTCAATGATGATCTTCTTGATGAACATATCATGTAGGTCGAGAAAAAGGAGAAACTATAATTTTTGGAGATGTACTTTGAGAGAGCATCCTCGATAAAACCTGCTCAACCTCCAAATCTTACTAGGGCTCTTACAGGCATTGACTTCATTTTCATAAAATTTGAAAGAGACATAATGAGATTTTCGTTCAACTAAACTGAACCACAGACCAATAATAAAGTTGATTATGAAGCTTTAATAGTATGATTGGAAATTATAATTGATGTCAGAATCCAAAATCTTTGAATCTTTGGTGACTCTCAACTTGTAAGAGATCAAGTCTTGAGCATTTATAAGATTTATAAGCTTGCGTTGCCCATTATCACCGATGAACCCTTGAGCTCTTGAAGTAGGTGCCAAATATTAAAATAGCTTGAGTTTCCTGAGGACATAATACCAAAGTAGATTGCTTAGCAAAATTGGTTAAGTAAATAGAGGATACCAATGAAGAGAGGCTTATATTCATTGAAGTTTACAACCATCCGGTCTTTGAGCTTGCTCTATTATAATTCACGAGGGTAGTAGAATTATTGGACATAAGCTAGTAAGATACAATTTCTATTGACCCATAACCTTTCCATCAGATAATTATAAAAAAATATCCATAAGGATATCACATAGCCAAGAGATGTAAAGTTAGTCAAGCTTCAACTTAGGGTGGCATTACTTAGATATTAAAGTCGAGAATGATTGGAGGTAGTCATTCATTGACTACTTCAAAGAAAATAATATCCCAGAGGAAAACTTTATAGTCGCACAAATTTGAAAAAGAGCATTACGATTTGCATTTGTCAATGACATATTGTATCGCTGGGCTTTTGACTAGATGTGGCTAAGGTGCTTATGGACTAAGGAAGATGATAAAGTGGTAGCAAAAGTCCATGAATGACTTTGTGGTGCATATCGATTAGGTCTCAAAATGACTGCTAAAATTAAAATGATGGGTTACTATTGGCCAACAATAGTGACATGTTATATTGAACACCTTAAGACGTGCCATGAGTGTCAGATTCACGGTGATGTTAAACATCAGCCACCAAATCCACTACATGTAATAATAACATCCTAGCATTTTAAATGCTGGGGCACTGATATAATCAAGCTGATAGATCCACCATTATCAGCCAGAGACTGCTTTATACTTGTAAAAATAGACTATTTTTCTAAGTGGGTAGAAGAGGATCTATTAAAAGAAGTCACGTTTGAACACGTGATTAACTTCTTCACCCACAATGTCATCTACAAATTTGGTATAACATATTGTGTGATCTCAGATAATAGCACATCATTTAAAAGAACAAAAAATTATAAGTTTATTGATTGGTTTAAAATTGATTGGCAATATTCATCCATTTATAACCCATGGAAAAATGGTCCAGTAGAGGCCTTCAATAAGACAATGGTAAAGTTGTTGAAAGATCATCACCAAAAAATAAAAGAGAGTCCCATGATAAAATGGCAGAGGCGTTATGGGCATATCATACTATTTACAAGACGCTGATTAAATCCACTCCGTATTGTTGACCTCATTTTTGTATGAGGTCACTCTTGATTCCTTCCTGAGTCCTAGATCCTAGGATCTTCCTAGCTCCTAGCCCATTCGGCCCAATCCAGATCTTAAATTCAATCCAAACCCAGAATCCTTAGGCTAAAGACTTAGGTCCTAAAGCCCCTTTTAGGTGATTTTTCCATCACCTTGAAATCCTGTCAATTGGAATCTAATTCAGAGTCTGTCAATTCTATATTGATGCGACATACCTATAGTGCCAACCCTACAAATTTGAACTCATTTGGAAGACTTTAACATCATAAACTAAATCCAATTTCAATGATTGTAAAACCTTCAAATATTTACAGTCCATGCCACTGGACCTTTCATACAGTGGAATTTGACCTTGGACCCCCCTCCAAATCTTTTGATCACTCCTAGGACCTTGATATTGACTTTTTAAGAAATAATCCACATCTTTCTAGAATCAATTTGACCCAGAATTGACTCAGGGCCAAAATGACCAAAATACCCTTTAAGGGAATTTTTAGACTTTTGACCTAGACTTGACTTTATTTGATTATCAATCTTTGAAACCTTTTCTAAATATTTTCAAATAATTTTTGGGACTTATTGGACCCAATTCCAAATCTTGGGTCAACTTTTTTGACCAAGTCAACCTATGTTGATAAAAGTACCCCTTAAAGCTTTAAATGGGTTATTCTAACCCATTCGATCAAATCAAAACCCCTTAAGCTTTCAAACCCATCTCAAAACTTGAGTCAAATCCATTCAAACTTATTTGAAGCCAAGTCACCTTGATTTTATATGGTCAAACCTATGGTCAAATCCATGTATTGAATACACCTTTCCACTCAATTGATAAGCCTCATATAAGGTCTAATATTTGACTCAAGATTGAATCCACTTCACTCATGTTCACTCGATGATTTAAGAACCTTTGATTTCACATCATTTAACATCTTAAATATCCCTTGGCATGACATGAGTAAATCAATGATCATTTTGACCAAGTCAACACCTTTAGACTTGGTCAAACTAGCTTAAATTTCCTTCCATGCCTTCAAGCCTCATTCATAGGCATCAAACCCTCTTCAACCTGTCATTCCAGCAGCTCATAACATATCTCCATGCCACCTCATCAACCTATGTGGCATTTTGACTAGTCAAAGTGGTCAAACCTACTTAATGAGTGGCTTTATCACCTTGGTAAGCCAAGCCCACTTGATAACTCAAGTTTTATACATAATGATGGTTGGAGAGGACATTTGATATCACCCAATATCTTCCCTTTATCAAGATTAGGATGGTAATCATGAGGAGGGGTGGAGAGAACTTCACTTTTCACTTAAAACTTTGTCTCACCCTCATACTTTCCAAAAACTTTAATCCGAGCAGCCCAAAACATTCCCTAAGGCATGAAAATCTTCCTCCTATAACAAAGCTTCTCCAGCCATTAGAGTGGGGTTGCTTAAGCTAAAAACCCAAACTGAGAAGAGAGAGAGTGAAAAAGAGAGAAAATGATATTCCTATAACAGTTTTCAATCCAGCCACCAAATGTTCTTTAGTCTTTTAGTAATGTTGTAGAGGATATCAAGAGCTTTCCAAAGAGCCTAAGTACATCAAAATCCGTCTACAGGATTGTAAGATATGGCAACTTTTCTCTAAAATTTTGACTTGAAACTGTGGCAAATCTACAACACATAAAGCCTCCAAACTTCAGGTGTTGGAAGATTATATTGCCCTCAAGCTATGTTTTAAATTTTGTTAAATTTCGTTGAGTATTTTGAGAGATATGAACATTTGAAATTTTCTAGTCAAAATGAATTGGACAAAGATCTGGACCGTCCGATCGAAGATCAGACGGCCCAGATCTGGGCATACCACGCACGTCTTAGCTGGGATTTGAACATGGGTCGATCAACACCACGGGTGACACGTGGCATTATGCTGTGACACCACGTCGCCGCGCCAATCATTGACCAATTTGACCAAGTTGGTAAAAAATAATTCAAAAAATGCTCAAAAATCTTCCAAAATTCATAAAAATTGAATTTTTCACCAAATTGGACATTCTTGGGCTCGTTGGAAAGATATTTTAATGTAGTATTCAATAAAATTTTTTTAATCTGTTTTGAGTTCTCGATTATAAGAAAATTGATTTTATTTAAATTTAGATTTTTATAATTTTCTTATAATCCAGGGATCAAATTAAACCCAAATTTTGGAGGAATGTTCTTGAGAATCTTAGGCATGTTATGTGATTTTTCTAGGATCAGATGCTCTTTAATTTTCTGTGATGTGAATTTTCAAGGTAAAAGCTCCATTTTGGACCATAAACTTTGAAAATTCATAACTCATCAGATACTTAGTATTTTTCTGTGAAATTTTTTTGATGTGAATGTATGTGTACCAGGGTTAGACACACCAAATTTCATAACCATTTAAATAGTATGGACACTTAAAGAAAATAATTAAGGAAATATCTAAAAAATTTAGAAAATTTCTAGGGAACTATACACACACCCAATAGGGGTGAAACTCAAACACATTAAACTTAGTAACATTTTGAATCGTAGGTTTAAATTTTACTGAATTTGGAGCTCATTAGGTTAGAAAATTATCCTTCTCAAAATTCGGCCCATTTAAGGACTCGGAAAATTTAAAAAAATATAATAAATCAAATTTTAATCCAAAAAATACAAATAATACCTTAAAAAGTCCATAACATGATTATCTACCATAAAGAAATAAAATCTCTTTGACTGGACCTTCAATTTAACTTTAATTGAATTTCTAATGAAAAATAATAATTAATTAATTTAATTAATTGAAAATTGTTAAAAAAAAATCCTAAATAATTTCCAAATTACTGGAAACACTCCCATGGTTCATACCTAACCTTTGGAAATGATTACATGCAGTTTGGAATGAGTTTGGGTCAAAATAATCAAAACCTTCTTAATTAAGGAATTTTAAAATTCAAATAATTAAGAAAACTTTGAAAATTCATAAATAATTGTAGAAAATTCCAAATCAATCAAAATCAATGGCTAATGGCTCCAATTAAGATTAATTATTTTCTAAAAATATCAAATCACCAAAATCTAGTCTAAATAAAAAAGTCAACATTTTGGTCAACTCTAGGTCAAAATTGGGTTAAAACTTCTAAAAATCCTAACTTTTGATAGAAAACTCCAAATTGAATGTACTACCTGTCTAACAAATCATAATTAGGTATAGTATTTATTAAAAATCTGACATCTCTTAATCTCTCTCTAATTCTAAAAGTCAAATTTTGACCCTTTAGTTAGCATATCCGGATAATCCTTTAAAATCCACTAACCTTCTTAAATTCCAGAATTTTCTTAATAGGATAATAAAATTCTCAAAAAATCCATTAAAATTAGGAACCAACTCCTTTTTATATTAATCCACTATTTTAATTTCAACCAATTTAAATCAACTTAATTAACCATGATTGCTACTAGGTAACCCAGGCCTACGAGGCTATTAGCTTAGCCCCAAGGAAGGTGGAATAAACTTCACGGCCTCGGTGTGAAACAAAGGTAGTAATCAATTAACTCTTAAAATATACTTAATCAAAATTCTTAATATATTAATATTTAAATATTAATCTAAATTTCCCTTTTAAGCCTTAACAAACCCAGAATTTTAGACAACTTTAACAAATTACCCACTTTAGGACCTACCCCAGTACACGACCTTTTACACACACTTTAGATGGTTTTCTAGGAAAACCAACTCTAGATCTAGGTTAGGCTGGTGTTTACTTTACTGTTGTGTGCCGGATTTTTCATAGTTTTCACTACATGTTGTGGATAAAATTGCTTTGCTGTGTCTACTTACTTTTCTGCACTCTGTGGATGGTTGATGTATTTGGCGACTAGATTACCCCTAGGATAGGCACGATCTAGATGTTCACATAGTTTTCTGCAGGTGGCCACATTCATGCAGGGCAATAAAAAGGGGGCTAAGTCAATAAAAAAAATTTAATTATTATAAATGCTTGCACATGTACTTTAGCTGCTAAAGCCCCCAAATAAAAAGAGCGTGGCCAGTGTGTTTTACTTTCTTTTCTGCACATATTTAACTGCTTGAGAATAAATATATCTTGATTTATTAACTGCTTAGGATAACCTTGCAGGAGAGTCTAAAATTTTGATTTGATATAAATGTAATTTTTATAAGTGTCAAGTGTTGTGAAAGTGGAGTTTTGAATTGTGATACATAGGTCCAAAGCTTGGACTCCAAAGAAAAAATGACACCCCTTAGGGGAGTAGCCCTTTTGTATTTGGAGATCCAAATTTGGATCATTTCTTTCCTACCCAAAGAGGAAAGAGTTGCCTTCCCCTCAAGGAAAGTGTCCTCTTATCCATTTGGGTAGCCTACAATGAAGAATTCAAGAAGCCTGAAGGAGATGAACCCGAAGGAGAATAAGATTGAAGACTTGAATACAATGAGTATCCCATTCAAAACCACTTGCGTCTCTATTAGGTTTAGAATCCAGGTTGTTGTCAGTGGTGCCCGGCCACTTTACTTTCTATAAAATTCTGGTTTATAATAAGCAAGACAACTTTGTTTATGGACATTTATTAATTAATTCATTTATATTTGATGTGTTGAGATGATTGCCTTTAGGGTTGCCTGCTTTTCTTTGTTTTTTGGCGTTTGTATGCCGATTTTATTTTTGCCTGGATACGTAAGACTTGTAAGAGTGTGAAAATTTTTATACTCGTAATCTTAAAAGTTTAAAATTTTAGTGAGTCTAAATAACAAAAAAAGATAACAAATTTAGGGAATTAGCCAGGGATCGACCTCGGGGTCGCATACATATTTCTGCACTACTCTCTCCTTATTTTAGACCCTTCCCCACCTGCTGGTAGAGTCCGGATAGTCTGACCTATGAGGACGAGGTGCCGGACCTAGGGAAGCCCAGTCTTCTAAAAAATTATTTTCTGAGCCTGTTTTTAAAATTTCAAGCATACTTGATTTGAGTCTGTCAACTAGCATGCATTGCATTAGAAACAAATTAAAAGCGTCAAAATTTTAATTGCATTAGTCCTTAGCATTTTGCACCCAACATAAGTCAAAGGGGAAAATTAGGAAAATTCTAGATGTCGGCCCCAGCTCTCTAAAACTTTAAATAAAATATCCCTACCACTCTTTCATAAAAGATCGGACTCATCTCTTTTAAATCGACTAGGTGGTTAGCTGGCTACCCAATCCAGGCCGGGGTAAGTCCAGACCTTGCACTGCATTAGTTAGGTACGGACGACTGTGGTCCAGTATCCAAATTAGATTTAAGATCTGGGGCATAATTTTTTATTATAAGACCCCAAATTTCGGGAATATAATCTCAAATTTCTAATAAAATGCTCAACTCTAATTAAAGCTTCATTTTAATCCTAAAACGTAAAGCCGAACACTTAGATTAAGTTGGGGTACTTCCGGATGGTTCTGGAATCTCATAGTGTCCCCTACTTCTTTTCTCTTAACTCTATTAATAACTGTTCAATCTTGATCCATTCCCTTTTGATTTTCCAAATTTTATTTTGCACCCAACATAAGTCAAAGGGGCCAATTAGGAAAATCTCCAGATGTCGGCCCCAGCTCTCCAAAATTTTAAATAAAATGTCCCTACCAATCTTTCATAAAAGATTGGACTCATCTCTTTTAAGTCGACTAGGTTGTTAGTTGGCTCCCTAATCCAGGCCAGGGTAAGTCCAGACCTTGCACTGCATTAGTTAGGTACGGACGACTGTGGTCCAGTGTCCAAATTAGATTTAAGATATGTGGCATAATTTTTTATTATAAGACCCCAAATTTCAAGAATATAATCCCAAATTTCTAATAAAATGCTCAACTCTAATTAAAGCTTCATTTCAATCCTAAAACATAAAGCCGAACACTTAGATTAAGTTGGGGAACTTTCGGATGGTTCTGGAATCTCGAAGTGTCCCCTAATTCTTTTCTCTTAACTCTGTTAATAACTGTTCAATCTTGATCCATTCCCTTTTGATTTTCCAAATTTCATTCATTTTTTTATATCACTCCTAGAAGATCTTATAAAATTCTGTCACTATTTTAATCGAGAGTTTTCATAGGAGACTCTGTCTCTCTACGATATAATTAACTACGAGGGCTTGCGCTCGTAGAAGATTTGGAACCACACACGCACCTGATTTTAAAATTAATTTTTCTAAAAATCTTATTAGATTTCTTTGGAAAAGAGTTAAAAAATGATCGTCTTTAGTACATTAGAAGGATTATTATTGAATGGTGTTATCTCCCTTTGGGGAGATACACCCTTCTTTGGTAAGGCTTTGGATGTGAACCCAACAATCATACTTCTTGAATATTATAATTAGATAGTGAGTTGAACTTCACTTTGTTCCCTCGGGGCTATACGAAGTTCTTTCTAGAATTCGGTCATGATATTCAAGATGAATTTCATAATTCTAAGTCTGAACACCGTTATGAAATTTTATTTTCATTCTTAGGGGGTGATATACTTTTTCTATCGAGTTGATTCAACTTTAGAATTAGAATTAATCTTCAATTTTAAGATTCTCCAAGAAAACTAATATTTTTCAAAACTTATTTTCAAAATTCCACCAACAAAAAATGGCACGCCCGGTGGGACAAATCTCTCTCTCCATCTCTATTAGTGACAAATTTTTGCCACGTCGATAGTTTTAACTATCATTTCTTCCGTTGGTCACTCTACCAATTTCTTCCTTGGATGAGTGTGGCCAACATCTAAGATCAAATAAACATAAAAAAGAGAGGTTTTACTTCCAAAATTTGTTGTATGTTAAATTTTCGTCCTGATTCTGACCTTCTGCCCCCGGGCAACCGGTGAGGCGACAGTGTCGAATCAGATCCTTGGATGTCCTTTTCAATCCTATGAGTTTATAGTTAATAAACATCTCATTCAATATATAAATTCTTAAGATTGAAAAGAATTTGAGAATTATTGACTTTGGATATTTCAAAGTACTTTAGTCTTAACCCCCTCACTTCCTCCTTGACCTTTAGAGGTGAGGAGGGTTAAACTATTCACTTTACCTGGGTTTTCTCACAGTTTTATAAGCCTTCGGGCAAGGGGAAACTCTGTCCGTTGTGTTTTGGAGTTGATAAGAAAACCCACCTTAAATCCTTCAAAATTCAAATTCCTTTTTCAAGATCGTCGTATGTTATCCTATACGATTTCTTTATGGGCTAGCATATGCCAAATCTTTTAAGAAAATCTCCCTTTTGGCATGTACTTAGTCTCTTCATCCCTCTAATATGTGTTGGGTAATGTTTTCTACCACTCAACATGTGTTGGCTGGTTGAGATTATCTTACAAGCCTTAATTTTTTTAAAAAAAAAAAAAACTCTTTTCTTTCTCTCTTAAAAGAATTCTAATTCCAATCCTCTCTTTAATTTTTAGAAAAAAATTCAAATGGCTGGCAAATTAATCTTCTCCTTTGACCGAGAGTTGTCTTCGACAGTTAATGACCAAGGAAGCACGGTGGTCTTTGGTTTGGGATTTAATACCCTAGAGTTCTTTATGGATGGACATGAGATAGTCTGTTTAGATGCCAGCAAAGATCCTACCCCCGTGATTCAGTTAATTGTCGGATCTGCACCCACCATACCAGTGGAGACTGCTGTACAGAAACAGTCTGAACTAGTTATTGAGACCCCCAATGTAGTCAAATCTGTTTTTGAGGAAGGGTCGAGCTCTGACTTAACTTTGCCACTAAGAATCAGAAGAAGAATTATTTGAGGAGGCTTAGGAAGAAGATAACTAAGGCTAAGAGAGTCGTACATTTTAAGACCTTAGCTCAAGTAGAACCTGAGGCTGCTAAGGAGCTACATATTCCTGCTTCCTCTCCCCTCCTAAAGGGGAGTCGCTTTTACCCCTTAGCTTCTGCTCAAGGGGAGGAGAGGGCAGCTAGGATAGCCTGTTCCCCACCATGCCTAGTCGAGTACTCGATTAAGAAGACCTCAAGAGAAAAACACCTCCAGAAGACAAGGACATTGAGGAATATAATTCATACCTGTGCCGCACAGTCTGGGCAAACTAAGAAAGAATATGTGAAACAGCTAAAGGGAGTGATCTCACATCGCTTCCAGAAAGAAGTGTTGAAAGAAGAAGTATCTGAGGTGAAGAACTTGACTCCACAACCAGTTAGAAAGAATAAGAAGTATGTTAGACAGCCTGCCACTTCAGTACTAGTTGATGGATACCACTGGGTGCCACACTCTCCGTCCTCTAAAATGGAGAGCATTATGTTGACTGGGTCCGAGAGAGGCCACCATTCTACTGGTAGACCCCGATACCCCCTCCTAAACCTTTAAAGTTGGCCTCAGTAATTGTTAAGCCTAAAGGGGTTAGAACTCAGAAACATATGGATGTTAAGGGCAAGAGGCCCAAATATCCTGAGAAGGAGTTTGTGCCAAAAAGAACCAAGTTGGAGAATCTACCACCCCCCTAGAACTTCAAAGTTCATTCTTCAACGCCAAGAGGTTTCAGTTAAACCTTCCCCAGTGTTGGTTGATTTGATAGATACTCAGACCAGTTCTCCAGTTGTTGCAGTTGATAATCTTCCTACGACCAGTCTAGTTCCAGATCCAGTTCTTGTCCCTGCTGTTGCTCCAATCGATGATTCCCAGGATATGTGTGTCATTCCTAGGCTCCCTAACCAGGAGTCTAAGGACTTTACCTTGTTGGATATAGGAGCTATTTCCCTACAGGCTCCTGCTTCACCCCCCAAGGTATATGCCCCTCTCCCCGTAGAGGATGCCACTCTTCTGACTACCAGCCCCGGGACAGTAAGGGAGGCTTTAGCCTTTTCGCAAGGAACCGTATCTATTCCGAAGGGTAGGCCTTACCCCAAGGAATATGACTCAGTTTCTTACCCAAAGGGCTTTGTGCCACCAACATTTAAAATTTTCACTGGAGTTGAAAATCCGAGGCAGCATCTGGCCCACTTCCGAGCAAGCTGTTGCAACGCAGGAGGGTCAGATACTCTACTCTTTCGCCAATTTGTATGTAGTCTATCCGACATTACTTTTGAGTGGTACGCCGATCTGCCCAATGGTTCTGTAAGAACCTTTAGCGATCTAGAAAACCTTTTTCTTAAGAGATTTTCTTAAGTGCAACAATGCACTACTGTGGGCAATCTTGTTGTTGAAAAGCAAAAGCCGGGAGAGTCTCTAGTTGAGTACATCTTGAGTTGGCAAAACTTCTCGATGAAGTGTGAACCTCAGTTGCAAGAGCAACATGCCGTGGAAATTCTTCTGAAGAATATCCATGGCCCTGTTGCTTTTCTCCTGAAAGGTTTCACTATTAAAACCTTTGAAAAACTTCTTAATAAGGCTAGTAATTTGCAGTAAGTGGCTCCTAGGATGCCCTTCTTACAAGAGCAGTCCAAGGATAAGAAGGGTACTAGATTGGTGAAATTTTTTTAGAAGAAAGCAGTGGTTTCCACAGTTGATAAGGGGAAGAGGCAGTTGTTAGTCAGCCTAGTGTTCCACCACCACCACAGCCACCTCAGAGGCAGCCGTTTAAGATTACTTCTCAGTATGCTAGAGATCCTAACTTTGTTCCTTTTAGAGAGAGATTGGCAAAACCATATCCATTTAAGGAGGAGTCAGTAAGGAAGATCTTCAAGAGTCTATTAAAGAAGTCAGATTTTCAGTTGCTAGAGGCTAGGAGACCTGATGATGAAAGTAACAAAGAGGATCCCAAATATTGCCCATACCACCAGATGCTTAGTCACCCCCTTGAAGATTGTGTTGTATTCAAAGATTGGCTTAAGAGAAACTACATTCAAGGTAACATTATAATTTCTAAAGAGTACTTGGTCGATCTAGAAAAAGCTTCAATTAAAACTATCTCAGGTAACCTTCTTAACTCTTCTTTTTCTGTTGAAGATGGTTGGGAAATTGCTTTGTCCCGAGCATTTAAAAAGTCGATTGACAAGTCTTTCCATCTTTCTCAACAGCTGACTACGATACCCCAGGGCCCGGTGTGGGAACTTGACCTGGACGCTTCGCAGGAAGATGTTGAGCCACTTCCCTGTCCAGTAATTGTAGAAACTACTGTAAAGGAAAAGAGAGATGATTTTGTAAAGGGGAAGTGTGTTGATGCGAGATGTATTAGAATGGTAGATGGGGGTGTTAAAACCATCTCCCCTCTTTTGTTATCTAACTTTTACTTTTCCCCATCAAAGGCGAAGGGTCAAAAGATGAATAAAAAATATCCTTCTACTTCTCTCTTGATGATTGACCATGAGTCTGAAATGCAAATTGATGATCCTCTTATTTTAAATCAAAATTATGGTGAAGCAAATCCCAATCTCAAACAAACTGACCTTCCCAAGTCGACTACTCAAGAAGATGTCGAATATGAAGCCTTATCAGAAAGTAATTTTCCCCAAATCAATTTACAAGGAAATCCTATCGTGATAGAGCTTTCAGATTCTGACTCTCTTTCGGGAAATGATGATCCAATGCCTATAGTGAGTGTAGACACTGCTATAGTTTTCCCGCCCGAGGATATCGAGCAGGTGCAACTCCGCGGCAAGAAAGTCTTACCCCCTAGGCTTCCCCCTCAGGACAAAGGAAAGAAATCCCCCTTCAAATATCTATATCCAAATTCCCCTCAACAATCTTAATTTTCTTTAATTCCTCCGGGTTTTGAGTCCGTCGTCCCCAAGGTTGATTATAATGTTTTGGCCCATCTTAGGAAGTTGCCAGCCAAATTAAGCATTTATGATGCCCTCCTACTTTCCAAAGAAATAAGGGAGTCTTTAATTAAAGCACTTCTCAACCTTGAGATTTGCTTAACCCAATTGGCTTCAACTTCAAAAGATGAGGCACTTTAATTCAAAGAGATCCCTGGAGTTACCTTTTCCGATGAGGATTTACTCTTGGGAACTGCTGACCACAACCGTCCCTTTTACATCACTGTAGATGTGGGAAACTTTAAGTTATCGAGAGTCCTCGTTGATCCGGGTGCATCGATCAACGTGATGAACATAAAGACCCTCGCTTACCTCAGAGTTGATACTAGCAAGCTCACAACCGACAGGTTAGTGCTTCGTTGGTTCAACGAAAAGGGTGAGAGGGATTTGGGTTCAATTACTTTTCTATTAGAAATAGGAGGATTGAAAACTGAAGCTAAGTTTCATATAATTGATTCAGCGACGTCCTTTAATGCTCTTCTAGGTAGACCCTACATTCATGAATATAGAATGGTTCCATCTACCCTACACCAATGCATCAAGTACCAACGAGATGGCATTGAACACATGAATAAGGGTGATTTGCAACCTTTCTCGATTCAAGAAATTGGAATATATGAAGATGCTACATATTTCATTCCAAAAGAGTCCTCATCCCGTTCTAAGTTAGAGATCATAATTGAGGAGAAAGTGGTTGGACAAAAATCCAATCAAGAGAAAGAAAAAGATAAAATTATCAATCAAGAAATAATACAATTGAGTAGTGAAGACGATTCTGATATTGTTGTCCTTAGGCCTCCGAACACATTACCTCAAAGAGGTGGGAGGATGGCTTTAAGGGCACGAGGTCGAGGGCGTGCTTCATTAGAAAGGAGAGCAACACATGTATATATTGACTTGGAATTAGATTCCGATAGTGAACTAAAAAATCAAGGTGTTGCCCTCTCTCTCGATTACAAGAATCCAAATACTCCTCCAAAATTTGATCTTACCTTAGACCAGGACAGTGGCCCTAAGGAAGATATCTCAAAAGTTAAAAGTAACGAGCCTGAATTAACAATATATGAAAAGCTCAGTAGGAGGATTGAGACCCTTTCTCTGACCCCACTGTCGGCTGGCAGGATTGTAGGGTTAGAAGTTAAAGTGTCCCCCAACCTAAACGGTGAAGTAAATAAAGTCTAGAAATGCTTTCATGGCTCCTCCTCCACAAGGGATGAAGGTGAGGTAACCCTTGAAGAGGCAAATTTTAATGAATAATGTAATTACCTTTTGGCTACTTCCCTGTTTGTGTAAAAAAATACTTTTTCTAAAGGCTCTGTACCATACCGATGAACTAAGGGTCAAGCTAGATATCACGAGAATATTTGTCAAACAAAAATTAAGAAAAATCCTATAAGTGGTATCGGCTTTGGAACCGTTAGTTCATTTGATGACGATGAGTACTGCCTAATGATAAATTACCATCTTGAATCTCCAAATGTCCCGACGGATCCCTGCTGTCCACTGGATGGGCTTTGTTTGGAGACTATAGATGATCCCCTCAAGTTCGGGATGCACCCCCTGAATTTGAAGAGGAAATTAAATCAACAGTCAACGAGTTAAGAGAAATTAACCTGGGAACCGATGATGACCCCCGCCCAATTTTCATAAGTACTCTACTGGGCGAGAGTGAAATCCAAGACTTAATTCAATTGTTGTCTGAGTTCAGGGATTGCTTTGCCTGGACATATGATAAAATGCCAGGTTTTTCCACTGAGGTAGCGGTCCACAAACTTGGAGTTTGGCATGATGACATTCCTGTTAAATACGCTCCTCGACGCATGCGCTTAGAGATCGAGAAATAAGTCATTTCCGAAGTTAAGAAATTGGCTGAAGCTGGGTTCATTCGAGAAGAACAATATCCCTCTTGGGTGGCTAGCGTCGTGCCAGTTCGAAAAAAAATGGTCAAATTCGAATTTGTGTCGACTATAGGGATCTGAATAAGGCATGTCCTAAAGATGAGTTCCCCCTACCAATACCAGAACTTATGGTGGACATTGCCTCCTAGCATGCTATTTTCTCTTTTATAGATGGCTCATCAGGTTATAACCAAATCAAGATGGCCCCAGAAGATGAGAGAAATACTGCGTTAAGAACCCCTATAGGAATCTTTTTTTACAAGGTGATGCCATTTGGCTTAAAGAACGCTGGAGCAACCTACCAGCGGGCCATGACTCACATCTTTGACGACTTAATCCATAATCAAGTTGAGTGCTACACCGATGATTTAGTTGTCAAGAGTAAGGTCAAAGAGGCTCACCTATTTGACTTAAGAATTATTTTTGAACGGTTGCGCCGCTACAATTTGAAAGTGAATCCCCCTAAGTGCGCCTTCGATGTCACTTCAGAGAAATTCTTAGGATTTGTGGTGAGGCACCGAGGAATTGAGATTGACCCTACTAAAATTGAATCCATCTTAGATATGTCATCTCCTAAGATCCTTACTCAGTTAAGGTCTCTACAGAGTAGATTGGCATATATAAGGAGGTTTATTTCTAACCTTTATGGGAGATGTCAACCCTTCTCTGTCCTTGCAAAGAAAGATACTAAATTCGTATGGGACGAGAAGTGCCAGAATACTTTTGATGATATTAAACAATACCTTTCCAACCCGCCAGTTCTGGTAGCCCCAATTCCGGGGAAGCCATTAATCCTTCACACTGCGGCTTTAGACGAGTCTTTAGGTGCTCTGCTAGCTCAAGTCAACGACGAAGGGAAAGAGAATACCCTCTATTACCTTAGTCGAAGACTTATTCCTACTAAAATTCGATACCCTTTAATTGAAAAGCATTGTCTTGCTTTAGTTTTTGCAGCCCAGAAGCTAAGGCATTACATGCTCTCACACTCAATCAGTTTGATTTCGAGAGTTAATCCTTTGCAGTATCTTATGACCCGACCTATGTTATCAGGACGTTTAGCTCACTAGTCTATGATACTACTCCAATTTGAGATTACTTTCACACCCCTCCGTGCTATAAAAGGGCAGGCCGTTGCTGACTTCCTTGCAGTGCACCCGCTTCCGGCAAATTCTACCTTGAACGATGATATACCCGATGAACAAATCATGAGTTTGAGGGAATCTGGAGAAGCCATCTGGGAATTATATTTTGATGATTTAGCATCCTTTCGCTGGGATGCGACCCAACAATCTATAAACCCCGGAAAGGCCAGAATCAGTTTAATTTTTATAACGCTGGAGAATGGGATAATGCACTTTTCTTACCACTTGTCGGAGCCTTGTACAAATAACGAGGCTGAATATGAAGCTCTGATAACTGGTTTGGAACTTGCAATTTTGATGGATATTAAAGTGATTAAGATCTTTGGCGACTCCCAATTGGTGCTCAACCAAGTTGCGGGAACCTATAAGGTCTTAAATCCTAATCTCCTGAAATACCACCAGTACATACTTCACTTGCTTGAACAAATTCCTATTGTCACTCTGTATAGGGTTCCCCGTGGAAGCAATTCTACGGCGGATTCCTTAGCAAAACTTGCAAAGGAATTTGCATGTCCTGAAGAAGATTCTATCCCTATAGAGATTCAGGGCTGCAAAACCCTTTCTCCTATAGATTTGGAACACATCAATAACAAGCCCTTCCAAGTCCTTTCCTCCTCTTCAACAACTAATGAGGAAGGCGACTGGAGACGACCTTTAATTGACTACCTTCAAGAAGGGAAACTTCCCCTGGATAAATCTCTTTCCAATCAGATTAAGAAACGTGCCCTATCTTATGCACTAGTTAATAATTTACTATACCGTCGATCATTCGATCAGATGTGGCTGCATTGTTTGGACAAACGAGAAGCCCTGAAGATTGTTAATGAAGTTCATTCAGGACTATGCAGTATTTTAAAATAAAATGTCATTTTTTTAATTATAATTAAGATGTCCTAATAATCATCTTTTATTTTTAAAATTCAAATTAAAAATTAGTTTAAACTAAACCTAAATGGCAGTTAGAGAGCCGATCCAAACTCCCATCACACGATCCCCTTCTCCCCCTCATTTCAGAAAACACCCAGTCCCTCTTCCTTTCTATTCGCAAACGGCTCTTCTCCCCTTGGATTCACGCGAACTGCTCCCTCTCCTGGACAGTTCTCTCTGCAATTTGCGAACGGTCCACTCTCTCCCTCTCTCTGAAATTCGCACGAAGCCCACGATCTCCCTCTCCCCTTTGCTTTCTATCCACACGAAGCTTCTTCTCCATAAGCAAGAATCGAAGCCTCTCTACAATTGGCACAGACCGAACTCCAGCCCTCAACCCGTCGCTCCTTCCCTCTTGCACAAGAAACCCCAATCCTGAAACCTCCTCTCCCTCTCAGCCCGTTGCCCCTCTCTGCAGTTCCGAAAAACTTCCTCTCCCAGCCTGTAAGAAGACGCCTCCAGCCTGTCTTTGCGGAAGTTAAAGCCGGACGCCCTCACCGCCCTCTATCCCATCTTGCTTGCGTGGACAGCGATGACAACCTTCTTAACCTTGAGTAATCCCTTCTACACCTTCCTTTGCTTCTCCTTCTATCACATCATTTCTCCATCTCTTTCTTCTCATGCTTCATCTTTCTGGAAAGAGAAATAACGGTGTTTCTATAATTATCCAGAAATGGATTTTGATTTTTTTTATTATTATGAAGATATGATGTTTCATTGCTTTCTAATAATTTTTATTGAGAGGTTTCAATGCTACGGATCATGCTTATGAAAAATGATGTGATGAAAGTTTGTTGGAATGTCTATAAACACACATGATTTATCTTGATAAATTTATGGCTGCACTATTTCACTTTATTTGGATATATGGCCTCATGTTTTTTTTTTTCTCTTATTCTTTGAGTTTACTAGAGGCTGAAAGGAAGATTACATACTTTTCTTGAGAAATAAAGAATAGAAGAATTAGTTTGGTGTATTTCTGCGAAGGAGCAATAGAAATCGAAATGTTAAAATATTGTTTATAATCTTTTGGTCTTCACAAATCTAAGAGGTTGTCTGTTTAAACTTTGCTGGTGTTTTGTTTTCACAAATATATTAATACCTACATTTCTTGGTGGTGAAATAAGTAATCAATGGTGTTCTTATGTCATTAGTTTTCTGAATATTTTAACGACAAATTGATGAAGTCGGTTGTTTTTATTTGGAAATGGGTTCGAATTAAATTCTTGTTTCTTTAAAAGCATGAATGAGTTGTGAGAATTTTCTTTTTATGAATTTCTTTTTCTTTCACGTTTCTTTTGAACAAAGCAAGATTTGATCCTTTCAAATCTAAAGAAAAGTTGAGGCTACATTCTTTCTCTCAAAGTAAAACTTATGCAAAATGAAACCTTTGTTTGAAAGATATTTTCAAGGCTTTCAATTCCTGGTTAGAAGAAATCATCCCTCCAATATAATGATGCAAAGTTGGGTCTAATGTGCATTTACATATGCTTTGCACTTCAAGGTTTTACCAATATCTATGTATAAGAAATTTTTTTATTACTACAATGATAGTTTATGAGTTTTTTAGAAAGAAGTTATATGCAGCCTTTTTATTTCATTCAATATTCCATATGCATTTAAGTTAAAGTTAAGCATTCTATGGGCATTTACATTCAAAAGTGAGGTGTGAGTGTATGATTTTGAAAAGTGAACTTGTGTGTGTCTAAAAGTGGAATTTGTATGATTTGAAAAGGTGAAAGGTTTATGTCTTGAAAATGGAATTTGTTGTTGAAAGGTGTTTTAAATATTAATATGTATGAAAGTGTTTTTGAAAAGGAATAGTGTAGAGCATGATTTTTGGGAATGGTGAAAATGTGTTTGTATTCAAATTAAAACTTTAAAGCGTATTGAAAAGAAAATCGTATGAGTGTGATTTTGGAAGATGAGAATTATATGTTTTAAAAATGGCATGTGAATGAGTTTTGGAGAAGGAAACAAATTGAAGGTCTAAATGTTGGGAAATAAATTATTGAATGAAGAAAGCAAAATTTCTCTTTTTCTTTATACCTCTCTCTCCTTTTACTTCCCCTTTCTTATGTTTTGGAGAGAGTATTGGAAGAATATAAAATACATATCCAAAAGTAAAGGTTTCAAAAGTAAAGCACAGAGCCAGTGTTCAACCCCGAAGAAAGGTACGTCTTTTATTTTCAATTAGTTTCAATTATTTTATTATTATTTATTAAAAGTGCTTCTAATCCCTATTTTTCCTTATTTTCTATTTATTTGCATGAATTGTGAGGAACGGTACCGGTCGAGGGAACAAAAGGACAATGAGCTAATGATGTCAGTCGCCTCTATCCAACCGGGTAGAGATGCTATGGGCGAAACCACCGGGTCGTAGCCCCCGGTGACTGTGAGTATTCTAAACTTAGAAAACCTTTAGGGGCCCCTTTGATGTGGATTGTGTGAACCCTTATCCTTTAGGTCCTTGTAGTAACTTCAGTTTAATTAGGATTACTTTTTATTTTATTTTAGATCCTTAAACCCTTTTATATGCACGTAAAGTCCTAAGGGTTAGTGATAACAAATATTTTTATCCTGTATAACAGTAGTGACACTTAAGGATAAAAATTAAGAACTAAGTCTTAGAAAACTTAGACTTAGGATGCATGCACACGTTAGGATAGAAACATACAACATAGAAAACTTAGTGACACCTCACCCTAGAATTTATGAACATTTTTTAATTAAAATTCAATCAATTAGAAAACTTTAGTCAATAATTAACCTATATAGGACATATCAAAACCACACAACCTATTGCATATATTTAGAATTGTTTGTTAGGACAACCGACTCTAGATTTAGGTAAGGCCAGTGTTTATTTTCTCACTGCTGTGTGACGGGCTTTCTCGGCTTTCACTGCATGTTGGATGTAAAACTGTTGGTGTGTTTGTTTATTTACTTTTATTGCACTCTGTGATGTGATTTGATTGACGATTAGATTACCCGTAGGTTAGGAGCGATCTGGTTGTTAACAAAAT
Source organism: Dendrobium huoshanense (assembly GCA_016618105.1). Classification (NCBI taxonomy): domain Eukaryota; kingdom Viridiplantae; phylum Streptophyta; class Magnoliopsida; order Asparagales; family Orchidaceae; genus Dendrobium; species Dendrobium huoshanense. The sequence continues at coordinate 45,839,120 of CM028348.1, forward strand.
TTTCTGCAGGTGGCCACACTCACGCAGGGCAGTAAAAAGTGGGCTAATTAATTAATAATTTTGTAAATGCTATTGCGGATCTATGGTTTATGTTTTTGATGATAGCAAACATTCCTTATTTCTCTACGATTGCCTTATGTGCTAACATTTCAGGTCCACACGATCAGACTACAATCTGGAACCAGCTCAAGATTGGGTACACTAGGTCTGTGTCAGTTTATAATCTTTTTTCTTTCTTGAGTCTGTTGTATTTTTGTGTGGCTATAACTTGGTAGAAATTCTCTTGCTCCCTATATGATTTCTGTTTTTGTTAACATCGTCCGGGACGATATTAATATCGGCCTGGACGATCTGTCCAAAATCAAAAACCCTAATTAGGGCATCCTTATTAAGGCAGCCGTCAACAGATCGGCCTGGACGATACTTGTATCGGCCAGGACGATAATCTCAATTCAGAAAGATTCAGCCGCCATAATCAATTTAGGAATTCTTTGTTTTAGGAAATCGGCCAGGACGATATTATTATCGTCCAGGACGATCTAACTCAATCATGCCTAAATTGATCTGGTATCTTTGGAAAGCATTAATGGTTGATTGATACGATCACATCATCCGGGACGATCACATGATCGGCCAGGACGATGACCTAGACGATCTACATCGGACAACTTGTATTCAGGGCGATAATCAGGACGATTGAAATCGGTTTTAAACTAATTGGCCTGGACGATCGTGAGATCGGCCAGGACGATGTAACCAATTTTCTTCTGATCATCCCAAATCGTCCCAGGTCGTTGAGCTGAATTTGAACTAATTGGCCAGGACGATATGCCTATCGTCCTGGACGATATTGTTGGCAACTTGCATTAATGAGCTCGTTTTGAGAGCTTCTATTTAAGTTTTGGGATGACACTTTGTAAGTGTCTTTGGCAGCCATTGTAGCTTTGTTCTTGTAGGGGAAACTTGAAGAGAGAGCTTGAAAGGGAGAGAGGAAAGGGTGGAGTTTGAGAGAGGGAGAAGATCCTGTGAGGGGGGACTCAAGGGAGTGTGGAGGGGGTTCCACACGGTTGCTCCGGCGAACTCGCACCTTAGTACCATCGGATTCAAGGCTTGTCTCGAGGTAAGTTCACCAAAGAAGATGTCTCTTCGGTGTCAAAGGACCCGGCAACTCCGCTGCACTGGGAGAGGTGGAAGTGATTTTGTAAGGGTTTCTCCGCCTAGCTTTAGGGGCTAAAGGAGAGACACTTGTGTTAGTGCAATACTTGGAGGGTGCCTCCAAGGAGTGGACGTAGGTCAAGGTTTGACTGAACCACTATAAATCCGGTGTGTTCTTTTCTTATTATTGCTTCCGCATTTTAATTTCCGCACTTTGTTTTTCAGTGTGGTGAATCTAGATTTCTTTTCTACCGATTCACTTCTCTTTTAATTAGCTTTAGGACTAAGTTCATAGAGCTTAACATCCCATCAAACTTTCAAGTGGTATCAGAGCGGTTTTCATAAAATAAGTTTTTAAAAGCTTTTGAATTTTGATCCATGGCTAATCGTACTTTTGCGGAAGGATATTCAATCACTAGACCACCATTGTTTGAAAATATTACATTTGATTTTTGGAAAATTCGCATGTCTACTTTTTTGCAATCGATTGATTTTCGTATGTGGCATATGATTTTAACTGGTTATTCATCACCATCACGTATTATTAATGGAATTAAAACTGATATTTCTTTTAATCAATGGAATAGGGATGAACGAATGGATGCTCAATTAAATACAAAGTCTTTAAATTGTTTTTTCTGTGCTTTAAATTCTGATGATTTTATGTTAATATCCACGTGCACAACTGGTAAAGAAGTTTGGGATAAATTGCACACCATATACGAAGGCTCTAATGAAATCAAGCAATCAAAGTTGAATATTTTAATGCATGATTTTGAAATGTTTTCTATGAAACCTTTTGAAACGATTTTAGACATGTATACAAGGTTTATTCAAATTACTACATCATTGCATGCCTTAGGAAAAGTTTTTTCAAATTTTGAAAAAGTTAACAAAATTCTTCATTGTTTACTTGAAAAATTCGATGCTAAAGTTGTTGCTATTTGTGAATCAAAAGATTTGAATGATTATTCTATTGATAATTTGATTGGCTCACTCATTGCCTACGAGCAAGGGTTGGGTCAAAGACTTTTGGATACAGGTGAAACGATCGTTCTAAAAGCTGAAGATACGGAAAAAGGAAGCTTAGTTGGTGACGATAGCAATGAATTGTCAAGCAAATCAAAAAGCTCACCAATGCATAAGCAAAAGTGGAAGAAAGGTAAAAGTGGTAAGGATGTCCATATTTCCTCTGACATTGTTTGCTTTCGATGTAGGAAACCTGGACATATGAAGAATACGTGCTCTAATGTAAGAATTCTTCCTACGAAAGAAAAGGGCAAGGGAAAGCAAAATTTAAACTAGGGAAATAATGAAAGGCAAAAAATCTCATGGGCAGATCTGGTCTCTAAAGCATCGGACCAGGAGAGAGATAATGGTTAAGAGCCTTTCGTATTTTTTTTTATTGTGTTTTTGTTTTTCTTTCTTTTTTTTTTATTTGTGTTTTTTTGTGCTTTTTTTCATTTCTTTTTCTGTGAAAATTTTCTCTCATCAACACACACACTCACTTTTCTAAAAATGAAAAATTTACTTCCTAATTTTTTTTTGAAATCTTTAGTAAAAGTTGTGATTGACTTATCTAAAAACAATCAAAGGAAGGAAACTCATGTTTTTGACTTTCAAACTCTGTTTCCTAAAAGAGGTTTTTCTACTTTTGATTTAAAATCTTTTTTATCTTTTAAATTAGTTTTTGAAACTAAATTTTTTATCTCCCTATATTTTATGTATCGCATAGGAATCTATTGCAAGTTGTTGAATCTAATTCAAATTATTCTTAATCAAGAAATTCGCTTTATCAATAGTATGCGTTTACTTTTAGTATTTAAGATTTTAGAAAGATAGCATAATCAAAAAATTGGCCAATGATGCCAAAAATAAAAGATGCGCAAAGCGCCAAAATTGAAAAATATAGAATACACAAAGTGTATCAAAAGATGCGCAGTGCGCCAACCAATTGTCAAGAGGCATAAAATGAGCCCACTAAATTTTAATGCTTACCATTCTTATATTTCTTAAAGCTTAAGAAAACCCTTGATTTCTCGATGCTTGAGTTTGAAAATCTTGATTCATGATTCAACAAATCGTGCATTAATCTTCTATTAGATATATTTTTTGAAAAGAGTTTTGAAAAATTAATGTTTCTTTCTCTAATTTATTCCTTGATTTAGATATTGAATTAAAAAGTTTTTGAGCCTTTTTAAAGAACTTGAGTTTGGATTATCAATTCTTGATTTTCTAAACCTTTTTATGAATTATGCGTTGTCAATCCAATTCTACTAAATTTTTGATTAAAACCAAGAGGTAACTTTCTCATTTTAAGAATATTTGTTTTTCACTAGATCAGGAAATGTTTTTTTGTCTTTTGGTCATTTTGTTTTTTTTGTGCCTCCTCTCTTTTTGATAATGTCAAAGGGGGAGAATGTATTGTTGAATTTTTGTACTGTTATCGTATTTGTATCTTGTTTTCTAAAAATAAAAAAAAAAATAACAAAAATATTTTCATCTCCCCTATTTTTAAAATGTTATTCTAGTGAGGGGGAGATTAGGAAAAATTGTTTTCTTTTGAAAATTCAAATTGAAATGTTTTGCCATCATAAAAAAGGGGGAGATTGTTGCGGATCTATGGTTTATGTTTTTGATGATAGCAAACATTCCTTATTTCTCTACTATTGCCTTATGTGCTAACATTTCAGGTCCACACGATCAGACTACAATCTGGAACCAGCTCAAGATTGGGTAGACTAGGTCTGTATCAGTTTGTAATCTTTTTTCTTTCTTGAGTATGTTGTATTTTTGTGTGGCTATAACTTGGTAGAAATTCTCTTGCTCCCTATATGATTTCTGTTTTTATTAACATCGTCCGAGACGATATTAATATCAGCCTAGACGATCTGTCCAAAATAAGAAACCCTAATTAGGGCATCCTCATTAAGGCAGCCGTCAACAGATCGGCCTGGACGATACTTATATCGGCCAGGACGATAATCTCAATTCAGAAAGATTCAGCCGCCATAATCAGTTTAGGAATTCTTTGTTTTAGGAAATCGGCCAGGACGATATTATTATCGTCCAGGACGATCTAACTCAATCATGCTTAAATTGATCTGGTATCTTTGGAAAGCATTAATGGTTGATTGATACGATCACATCATCCGGGACGATCACATGATCGGCCAGGACGATGACCTGGACGATCTACATCGGACAGCTTGTATTCAGAGAGATGATCAGGATGATTGAAATCGGTTTTAAACTAATCGACCTAGACGATCGTGAGATCGGCCAGGACGATGTAACCAATTTTCTTCTGATCGTCCCAAATCGTCCCAGGTCGTTGAGCTGAATTTGAACTAATCGGCCGGGACGATATGCCTATCGTCCTGGATGATATTGTCGACAACTTGCATTAATGAGCTCGTTTTGAGAGCTTCTATTTAAGTTTTGGGATGACACTTTGTAAGTGTCTTTGGCAGCCATTGTAGCTTCGTTCTTGTGGGGAAAACTTGAAGAGAGAGCTTGAAAGAGAGAGAGGAAAGGGTGGAGTTTGAGAGAGGGAGAAGATCCTGTGAGGGGGGACTCAAGGGAGTGTGGAGGGGGTTCCACACGGTTGCTCCGGCGAACTCGCACCTTAGTACCATCGGATTCAAGGCTTGTCTCGAGGTAAGTTCACCAAAGAAGAAGTCTCTTTGGTGTCAAAGTACCCGGCAACTCCGCCGCACCGGGAGAGGTGGAAGTGATTTTGTAAGGGCTTCTCCGCCTAGCTGTGGGGGATAAAGGAGAGACACTTGTGTTAGTGCAATACTTGGAGGGTGCCTCCAAGGAGTGGACGTAGGTCAAGGTTTGACTGAACCACTATAAATCCGGTGCGTTCTTTTCTTATTATTGCTTCCACATTTTAATTTCCGCACTTTGTTTTTCAGTGTGGTGAATCTAGATTTCGTTGCTACCGATTCACTTCTCTTTTAATTAGCTTTGGGACTAAGTTTATAGGGCTTAACATCCCATCGATCTTTCAAATGCTACAAGTGCTCCAGTTGCTTAGACCCCAAATAAAAGGAGTGTGGCCAAGTGTGGCTGGTGGATTTAAATTCAATTGCATATATATATAACTGCGTGGGATGATTTTTATTATAAATTGCTTAGGATAACCCTGCAGGTGGACTAGATTTTTCTTCCTTTTCTGTGAAATGAAATGTAATGTAAATATAATTTATCAAGAGTCAAAATTGTGAAAGTGATTTCGAAAATGGGATATCACATTCAATTTGGAATCCGAAGAAAAGAGAATATACCTTAAAGGATTATTATCTTTTATTTGGAAAGCCAAATTAGGATGATTCAATATCCAAATAGAAAAGAAAATACCCCTTTTAGGGATGACTTTCTTTTCATTTGGATATCTAGACCCGACGGATCCAAGGAGTTTGTAGAAGATGAAAAGATGAAAGAAAGAAGACAAAAGAAAGAAGACGAAGAAATGAAGATACGAGAAAGAGTATATCCCAGTTCAAAAATCACTTGCGTCATTCTTAGGATTAGAATCCGGGTTTGTTGTCAGTGGTGCCCGCCAATTTACATTTCTGCAAATTCTGGGTCTAATTATATGGACATTGGATATTGTATATTATATTTTGGATTATTTAAAATGATTGTTTACATTATTTGCGCGGTAGATTTTTTTAGGAACCTTGCATGTCGTGTTTTATTTTAGCCTGAATACGAATCAGAGTGCTTTTTTTTGTAAGGGTACGCTTAAAATTCTTCTACCTGTAATTTTAATATAAAATTTTAGGCTCACATTGTAACTCTAACGATCTAAGAAGTAAGCTCAGGACCGCCGAGAGTCAGCATAAGCATATTATTACTTTCTCTTCCTTGTTAGGCACCTCCCCGCCTGTGGGTTCTAGCAGACCACTTGATCTATGAGGGTGCAGTTGTGTCAAGTGAAAGTTGTGCAATCTCTAGGGAAAAACCTATTTTCTAAGCCTAATTTTAAAACTACTTCATATTCATTTTATGCATTCGAGTCAATTAGCATGCATTGCATTAGATACAAATTAAAAAGAAGAGTCAAAAATATTAATTGCATTTCTAGACATTTTTCACCCTACATAAGTTGTGGGGCCAATTAGGAACTATCTTAGATGTCGGCCCCAATTCATTAAAACTTAAGCAACGTCCCTACCTATTTTTCATAAGAGACTGGACACATGGTTTTAAAGTGCCTAGGTGGTTAGCTGGCTCCCCAATCCAGGCTGGGGTAAGTCCAAATTTGCACTTCATTAGTTAGGTTCGGGTCACTATTTTATAGTACCCAAATTAGATTTAGGTTCTGAGGCAGATTCTTTTTAGATCTTAAGTCCTCGCCCTCCGTGAATATAATTCCAAATTTCTAATAAAATGTCAACTTAAACATAAAATTTTCTCCTAAAATGTAAAGCCCAACATAGGGTAGACTAAGGTCGCCTCTGAGCTTCTTAAAATCCGGCACCTCCTAATTTTCCTCCTTTGACTCGCTAATAAATATTCAATATTGAGCTTTCTCCTTGAAAACTCTTTACTTCTATTTCTTTGTCTTTTACTTTGAAGTCAAAAAGGTATCAAATCACTGCTTTAATCGAGAGTTTTCTTAGGAGCATTCCTCCTAGGATGTAATTAACTATAGGAGCTTGCTCCTATAAGGATTTGAGAACCCCAGACTAAAATAAACCTGATTTTATTCATATAAAATAAGAGAAGAATCTTTGGGAATGCAGATGTCTTTAAAAATTTCATTTCTAATCTTAAATATACTTATAGGATGTTATTATTATCTTTTCAGATAATATAATGTCCTATTTGTTATATTCAATTTTAGAAATGATGAATTTTATAAAACTCATTCTTGTCTTTGGATGTCTTGAAGAAATTTATGTTCGTCTTTCAAGATGATATAATATTCTTCTTGCTATAACTAAACGAAGAATAGGTTGACTCCCTCTAAATTAAATAATTTGAATATGACCAATATGAGTTTAATCAAATAGTCAAAACTTAACAACTTTCTTTCAAAGAAAATTGTAGTTTCAAATATTTTGAATTTCAATGCTAACAAGAATAGAGTTGTTTAGACTCTAACATCCGATTCTAGTTTATGAAAAAGTGAAGATATACCTTGAATTGAATTTTATATCTTTTTGACGAAGTTACCATAGACTTTATCAGGAATAGAATCCCTCTAATTCTAACATCCAATATTAGGCAATTATGGACTTAGTCAAATTGTAGCTTGATTTTGTTTTGAAATTTGACAAAGATTCAAACAAATGTATCATCGACATCACTTAGAATAGAACCCCTCATGTTCTAACATCATAGTACAGTCAATAATAGATTTAAATTTGGAAGTTATAGTTATTCAATAATGAATGAGAACATTAGACAATCATCTCAGAACCAACTAAGGGATGTCCCTAGTTCAGTTTCAAAATTTTGAATATAAAGAAAGTGATTTTTATATTCATAAATATCACTATAGATCATCCAGTATCAGGATCATGTCTAGAATCTCAATCAAATTGGAAGATGTCCAAAAGAGAGTTAAAGATTATTTTTTTTATCATGATTTGTTTATGCATCTCAATTAGGTTATATATGTGAAATCCAAATAATGCATAACCAGCACCATTATAATTCTATTTAGATTTATCATCTATATGATTTTTCTTGAAAATGATTTGAATATATGAACTGACCTACTCAAGTTGCTAATTAGATAGGTATCAAGATTTAGATTTTGTTAACCCAGATCAAAGCTCCCTACAAGCAAAACTGGGGTTTCCTTCTTCATCTTTTTCTTCTTTTTAAACTAAGAACCAAAGAAATTAAATTGGAGGTAGAAATTCAATTTTTTCAAATCTTTTATATGATATGTATATTTTACATCTAATAGAACATCAATGCTTGATGATGAACCAAAATTTTGAATTCTCAAAATCAAGTTTTAAAAATACTAAAGGATAAATAGGTCCTTTGATATTTAAGATTTAGAAAGGGAAGCCTTTTTTTTTTACACATTTAATGAATGTGTTTCTTTTTTCTTTCTTTTTTTTTTTTATTTTCCTTCTTCACCAATTTTTTTTTTAGAGGCTTCCTTTATTTAAATCTTGAAAAGATTATTTCAGTTGTAAAATCATCTTCCAAGTATAAGAGTTAAAAAAAATTAACACTCTTATACAAGAAAGATTGATTTACAAATTGGACCCGATCCTTATAGTATGAATAGACAACTTAGTTGAGATAATTATAATATAAGTTCATCAACTCGTAAGATGCTTATGAGATGTATAACGATAAAAAGATGAATAAAACTTCCACCTCCTTCAATTTCAATTTGACATAAATCTTAATTCAAAAGAAGTTATTTATGGATATCATAATGGGCGAACCCAAATATGATAATAATTTATTTATTTATTTTATTACTGAAGAAAGAAACTGTCAAAGACGTTATGAAATCGACTAACTTAGTATCAATTCAAGATGTGTTAATTAATTTTGAGGGAAAGCCACATGATAAATGGAATGTTAACCATATCATGAGTTAACCTTAATAAAGAACTTGAATTATCCTAAGTTTTCGACTCGAATGAAATTTAAGATGATCAATCTTTAATAAGAACTACTCATGAGTTTTCTCAAATGGAATAATAAAGCTAAGAATAAACTTAGCTAATATTTGATTTAAAAATATTATCATAAGAGAAATATTCAGATGATGAACAAAAGCTTTTATATAATTGATTAGGTCATTTATCTTTATCGCATGCGTTAAGATCTATTTTCTATCAGAGTTAAACCATATAGTAGAGGACAAATCGTCGTATCCATGTAGTACCCTTAAGAAATAGGATTTAAAAGCATCTTAAATTCTAACCTACAAGAAGGCTTAAAGATGAGGGAATTCAAAATATTTTCAAACTTCAATATATCTACCAATAATTATTCATTCCTAAGATTAGAAAAATCATAATATGGTTGAATATGAGATTTGCAAATATTTTTGAATTTAATTCAGCAATTTATAGGAACTTAGCAAAATTAGCTAAACTTTTATGCTTTAAGGTTCCAAAAGAAAATAAGATTAAATATATCTTCATCTAAAGCGTTAATCCACTCAAGTGGAGGGAGGGAGGGAGCACACTTTTTATTTTAGCATTGATAACCATATGTCTTATTCTTTAAGTATTTAGAGGAGTCAACCACAATGAAGTTTTAATTACAATTTAAGGAAGATAGAGGTAAATTTTTTTTTTAAAGAAATCAACCTACTATTTTCTCTAGCAAAATTATTTTTATAAGCTTAACTACTATTCGAACCTTCAAACTTTTCTCAATGTAAATCAAATTTAATCTTGAAAATCTTGTATATATCACATTCTAGACCCTGTCTTAGAAAATATATCAAGCTACAAAGGACATGTAACTACAATATATTATTAGGACAAGCATAAAATTTTGATTTGAAGGTTTGAGCTTTTGGACCCTGTCCTATCAAACATATTAAGCTATAAAAATATATAACTGTAATATGCTTGTTTAGATAAGGAGAAAATTTTGATTTGAAAGCTCAAATTTTCTTAAGATTTGTTCAGCCACATATTGAGTTACAAAAATATATAACTGTAACATATTGGCTAGGACACGAAGAAGTTTAAAATTTTGAAGACTTAAAAGTTTTTGGACCCAATCCAAATAATACATTAAGTTACTAAAAGAAGTAATTATACATATTACTAAAGATTGGGCAAAGAGATTTTGGACCCAGTGCTAAATCAAACAGCAAGCTACAAGAAAAATGTAACTACAACATTCGAATTAGCACACAGGGACTTCTTTATAAAAAGGTCGTACAAAGGATTTTCTCGTTAGTTTTCTAACGGGGTCCAAAATAAGTCCTCTAAATTTTTTTAGATATCAGCCAAATTATTCAAGAATGAAATGAATAAAATAACCGACGGAAGAAAGGTTATTACAACCTATGACGAGCACAAGTATACTACCGATGAAAAGGGTATAAAACACTGCTAAAGATGGAGAGAGGATTGATCCCCAGCGGAGTCGCCAGAAAAAAACCTTGGTGAAGAAAAATTGTGTCACCACGCAGATTTTGATTTCTCCTATTTTTGTAATCGAATACTGCATTTAAGAATAAAGTATAATTTTGAGAAACTGACATAATAATCTATAATGGATTCAATATCAAAATAGGGTTATGAAAATTGATATTTTTATAATCAAACACAGTTTAAAGAATAGCATATTATTTCGAAAAATAAACATGAAATTCTTAAGAATGTGTTTAAAAATAGAAATAAAGTTTTTGAAAAATTTATTCATTCTTTTATTTAGATATAACAAGAAGAATATTATATCATCTTGAAAGACGAACATAAATTTCTTCAAGACATCCAAAGACAAGAATGAGTTTTATAAAATTCATCATTTCTAAAATTGAATATAACAAACAGGACATTATATTATCTAAAAAGATAATAATAACATCCTACAAGTATATTTAAGATTAGAAATGAAGTTTTTAAAGACATCTGCATTCCCAAAGATTCTTCTCTTATTTTATATGAATAAAATAAGGTTTATTTTAGTCTGGGGTTCTCAAATCCCTATAGGAGCAAGCTCCTATAGTTAATTACATCCTAGGAGGAATGCTCCTAAGAAAACTCTCGATTAAAGCAGTGATTTCATACCTTTTTGACTTCAAAGTAAAAGGCAAAGAAATAGAAGTAAAGAGTTTTCAAGGAGAAAGCTCAATATTGAACATTTATTAGCGAGTCAAAGGAGGAAAATTAGGAGGTGCCGGATTTTAAGAAGCTTAGAGGTGACCTTAGTCTACCCTAAGTTGGGCTTTACATTTTAGGAGAAAATTTTATATTTAAGTTGACATTTTATTAGAAATTTGGGATTATATTCACGGAGGGCGAGGACTTGAGATCTAAAAAGAATCTGCCTCAGAACCTAAATCTAATTTGGGTACTATAAAATAGTGACCCGAACCTAACTAATGAAGTACAAATCTGGACTTACCCCAGCCTGGATTGGAGAGCCAGCTAACCACCTAGGCACTTTAAAACCATGTATCCAGTCTCTTATGAAAAATAGGTAGGGACGTTGCTTAAGTTTTAATGAATTGGGGCCGACATCTAAGATAGTTCCTAATTGGCCCCTCAACTTATGTAGGGTGAAAAATGTCTAGAAATGCAATTAATATTTTTGACTTTTTTTTAATTTATATCTAATGCAATGCATGCTAATTGACTTGAATGAATAAAATGAATATGAAGCAGTTTTAAAATAAGGCTTAGAAAATAGGTTTTTCCCTAGAGATTGCACAACTTTCCCTTGACACAACAGCACCCTCATAGGTCAAGTGGTCTGCCAGAACCCACAGGCGGGGAGGTGTCTAACAAGGAAGAGAAAGTAATAATATGCTTATGCTGACTCTCGGCGGTCCCGAGCTTACTTCTTAGATCGTTAGAGTTACAATGTTAGCCTAAATTTTTTTATTAAAGTTACAGGTAGAAGAATTTTAAGCGTACCCTTACAAAAAAAAGCACTCTGATTCGTATCCAGGCTAAAACAAAACACGACATGCAAGATTCCTAAAAAAATCTACCGCACAAATAATGTAAACAATCATTTTAAATAATCCAAAATATAATATCCAATGTCCATATAATTAGACCCAGAATTTGCAAAAAAGTAAATTGGCCGGGCACCACTGACAACAAACCCGGATTCTAATCCTAAGAATGACGCAAGTGATTTTTGAACTGGGATATACTCTTTCTTGTATCTTCATTTCTTCGTCTTCTTTCTTTTGTCTTCTCTCTTTCATCTTTTCATCTTCTACGAACTCCTTGGATCCGTCGGGTCTAGATATCCAAATGAAAAGAAACTCATCCCTAAAAGGGGTATTTTCTTTTCTATTTGGATATTGAATCATCCTAATTTGGCTTTCCAAATAAAAGAGAATAATCCTTTAAGGTATATTATCTTTTCTTAGGATTCCAAATTGAATGTGATATCCCATTTTTGAAATCACTTTCACAATTTTGACTCTTGATAAATTATATTTATATTACATTTCATTTCACAGAAAGGGAAGAAAAATCTAGTCCACCTGCAGGGTTATCCTAAGCAATTTATAATAAAAATCATCCCACGCAGTTATATATATATGCAATTGAATTTAAATCCACCAGCCACACTTGGCCACACTCCTTTTATTTGGGGGCTAAGCAACTGGAGCACCTGTAGCATTTACAAAATTATTAATTAATTAGCCCCCTTTTTACTGCCCTGCGTGAGTGTGGCCACCTGCAGAAAATTTTGTTAACAACCAGATCGCTCCTAACCTACGGGTAATCTAATCGTCAACCAAATCACATCATAGAGTGCAGTAAAAGTAAATAAACAAACACACAAACAATTTTACATCCAACATGCAATGAAAACTGAGAAAGCCCGTCACACAGCATTGAGAAAATAAACACCGGCCTAACCTAAATCTAGAGTCGGTTGTCCTAACAAACAATTCTAAGTTTGTGTAACAGGTTGTGTGATTTTGATGTCCTATATAGGTTAATTATTGACTAAAGTTTTCTAATTGATTGAATTTTAATTAAAAAATATTCATTAATTCTAGGGTGAGGTGTCACTAAGTTTTCTATGTTGTATGTTTCTATCCTAAAGTGTGCATGCATCCTAAGTCTAAGTTTTCTAAGACTTAGTCCTTAATTTTTGTCCTTAAGTGTCACTACTGTTATACAGGATAAAAATATTTGTTATCACTAACCCTTAGGACTTTACGTGCATATAAAAGGGTTTAAGGATCTAAAATAAAATAAAAAGTAATCCTAATTAAATTGAAGTTACTACAAGGACCTAAAGGATAAGGGTTCGCACAAACCACATCAAAGGGGCCCCTAAAGGTTTTCTAAGTTTAGAATACTCACAGTCACCGGGGGCTATGACCCGGTGGTTCCGCCCGTAGCACCTCTACCCGGTTGGATAGAGGCGACTGATATCATTAGCTCCTTGTCCTTTTATTCCATCGACCGGTACCGTTCCTCACAATTCATGCAAATAAATAGAAAACAAGGAAAAACAAGGATTAGAAGCACTTTTAATAAATAATAATAAAATAATTGAAATTTATTGAAAATAGAAGACGTACCTTTCTTCGGGCTTGAACACTGGATCTGTGCTTTACTTTTGAAACTTTTACTTTTGGATATGTATTTTATATTCTTCCAATACTCTCTCCAAAACACAAGAAAGGGGAAGTAAAAGGAGAGAGAGGTAGAAAGAAAAAGAGAAATTTTGCTTTCTTCATTCAATAATTTATTTCCCAACATTTAGACCTTCAATTTGTTTCCTTCTCCAAAACTCATTCACATGCCATTTTTAAAACATTTAATTCTCATCTTCCAAAATCACACTCTTACGATTTTCTTTTCAATATGCTTTCAAGTTTCAATTTGAATACAAACACATTTTCACCATTCCCAAAAATCATGCTCTACACTCTTCCTTTTCAAAAACACTTTCATACATATTAATATTTAAAACACCTTTCAACAACAAATTCCATTTTCAAGACTTATACCTTTCACCTTTTCAAATCATACAAATTCCACTTTTAGACACACACAAGTTCACTTTTCAAAATCATGCACTCACACCTCACTTTTGAATGTAAATGCCCATAGAATGCTTAACTTTAACTTAAATGCATATGCAATATTAAATGAAACAAAAAGGTTGCATAAAGCTTCTTTCTAAAAAACTCATAAACTATCATTGTAGTAATAAAAAATTTTCTTATACATCGTATATACATAGATATTGGTAAAACCTTGAAGTGCAAAGCATATGTAAATGCACATTAGTCCCAACTATGCATTATTATATTGGAGGGATAATTTCTTCTAACCAAGAATTGAAAGCCTTGAAAATATCTTTCAAACAAAGGTTTCATTTTGCATAAGTTTTACTTTGAGAGAAAGAATGTAGCCTCAACTTTTCTTTAGATTTGAAAGGATCAAATCTTGCTTTGTTCAAAAGAAACGTGAAAAAAAGAGAAATTCATAAAAAGAAAATTCTCACAACTCATTCAAGCTTTTAATGAAACAAGAATTTAATTCGAACCCATTTCCAAATAAAAACATCCGACTTCATCAATTTGTCGTTAAAATATTCCGAAAACTAATGACATAAGAACACCATTGATTACTTATTTCACCACCAAGAAATGTAGGTATTAATATATTTGTGAAAACAAAACACCAGCAAAGTTTAAACAGACAACCTCTTAGATTTGTGAAGACCAAAAGATTATAAACAATATTTTAACATTTCGATTTCTATTGCTCCTTCGCAGAAATACACGAAATGAATTCTTCTATTCTTTATTTCTCAAGAAAAGTATGTAATCTTCCTTTCAGCCTCAAGTAAACTCAAAGAAGAAGAGAAAAAAAAAACATGAGGCCATATATCCAGATAAAGTGAAATAATGCAGCCATAAATTTATCAAGATAAATCATGTGTGTTTATAGACATTCCAACAAACTTTCATCACATCATTTTTCTTAAGCATGATCCATAGCATTGAAACCTCTCAATAAAAATTATTAGAAAGAAATGAAACATCATATCTTCATAATAATAAATAAATCAAAATCCATTTCTAGATAATTATAGAACCTCCATTATTTCTCTTTCCAGAAAGATGAAGCATGAGAAGAAAGAGATGGAGAAATGATGTGATAGAAGGAGAAGCAAAGGAAAGTGTAGAAAGGATTACTCAAGGTTAAGAAGGTATTCATCGCTATCCACGCAAGCAAGACGGGATAGAGGGCGGCAAGGGCGTCCGGCTTTAACTTCCACAAAGATAGGCTGGAGGCATCTTCTTACAAGCTGGGAGAGGAAGTTTTTCTGAACTGCAGAGAGGGGCGACGGGTTGAGAGGGAGAGGAGGCTTCAGGATTGGGGTTTCTTTTGCGAGAGGGAAGGAGCGACAGGTTGAGGGCTGGAGTTCGGTCTGTGCCAATTACAGAGAGGCTTCGGTTCTTTCTTATGGAGAAGAAGCTTCGTGTGGATGGAAAGCAAGGGGGAGAGGGAGATCGTGGGCTTCGTGCAAATTTAAGAGAGAGGGAGAGAGTGGACCGTTCGCAAATTATAGAGAGAACTGCCCAGGAGAGGGAGCAGTTCGCATGAATCCAAGGGGAGAAGAGCCGTTTGCGAATAGAAAGGAAGAGGGACTGGGTGTTTTCCAAAATGAGGGGGAGAAGGGGATCGTCTGATGGGAGTTTGGATCAGCTCTCTAACTTCCATTTAGGTTTAGTTTAAACTAATTTTTAATTTGAATTTTAAAAATAAAAGGTGATTATTAGGACATCTTAATTATAATTAAAAAAATGACATTTTATTTTAAAATATATGTAATTTATTTTAGTAAAATAACTAAATAAAATTAGTTAAAAAAATTTAAATTAAATTAATTTACATTTATTTATTTAACTTAACTAATGTCATTTGCTCGCGACGAGTCAAATCGGGTTAATCGGGGCTATTGAAATCGAATTCGGTTCGACTTAATTTGACTTGGTTTTGCTTCGATTAGTAAATTGATTTGAGCCCAATGATGTATCAATTTGATCAAAAATAAATTAGATCATTTTAAATTGAGTCGATCGACATAGATGAATTATAAATCTAGCTTGGTTTGAGTTCATTTAGAGTCAAATTAGAAATGGATTGATTTGATTTTGATTCGAATTGAGTGATAGGTTCGAGTCGATGCTACGTCAGTGGTCATCCACCTAAGGGAAATCCTACGGGTGACGTCTATTCTAGGCTACGAAGACCTAAGTGCTAGAGTTGAATTCTGGGAAAATTGACCTCGAATAATGAGGTCAACATGCAGTGCACATCAATCGGGTCCAAAAATGAAATTGAAAATCAAAAGACTTGGGTATTATTGGCCTACAATGATTGACGATTGCATGAATATTGCAAAGCCCTATCATCAATGCCAGGCCCATGGTGTGATTTTACATCAGCCGCCTAATGTGTTACACCGTACGATAGCTTCGTGGCCATTCGAGAGTTGGGGCAAGAATATCATCAGGCCGATTGACCCTCCTTCTATGAGAGATCATCATTTCATATTAATTGCGATTGATTACTTTTCAAAGTGGGCGGAAGCGATTCCCCTACGTAATGTAACATCTCACCATGTTTTAAAGTTCTTTCATGACCATATCGTATATCGATTCGGTGTACCTCGTAGAATCATATCCGATAATGGGTCCGCATTTAAGTCTACAAAAATTAATAGTTTTGTAAGACGCCATAACATTGACTGGAGATACTCAACAATCTATTACTCCCGGGCAAATGGATTGGCTGAAGCCTTCAACAAAACCTTAGTGCAAATCATTAAAAAGACCCTTGATGACAACAAATGATAGTGGGATGAGCAGTTGGTGGAAGCTTTGTGGGCTTATCATACCACTTATAGAACTCCAATCCAATCCATCCCGTTTGCACTAGTGTATGGATCAGAGGCCATTCTACCCTTAGAAATACAAATCCCTTCACTTAGAATTGCAATTCGGAATCAAATTACGAATGAACAAAATGCAAAACTGCGATTAGAAGAGCTCGAAGGTCTTGAAGAGCGACATCTCCAAGCTCAACAAAGTCTAGAGCTGTATAAATTCCGTATGGTTCAAGCTCGTGATAAGCTAGTGTGACCTAGGACTTTCCACGTGGGAAACTTGGTATTGGTCCTTCGGAGGCCTATCTTAGCCCATCGAAAGTTGGGTGGCAAATTTGAACCGACTTGGGAGGGACCCTTCGTTATAGAGACTTTCTACGAAGGGGCTCATATCAACTAGTGGATTGTAAAGGAAATCACCCAATGTTACCTGTAAATGGGCATTTCTTTAAAAAATACTATGCTTGATACAGCTCGTTTTATTAATCAATAAAATTTCCTTTTTGACTTGAAACTTTACTCTGGTTCTTTTACGTTCTCCTACTTCTTAAAACATCTTTATCTTCTCCATAAGGATGGATCCTTCCTTTCCTTAGGATTAGACCCGCTAGTGGTGAAGTACGCCCTTCATGACACCACCCTAGTTTGCTAGTTTCGGTCCGCTGTGTGGAGCAAGTTTCCTCCCCACATGATCATCCCAATTAATTTGTCCATTTGGAATAAGTCTTCTATTAGCATCCTATGGACTTAAGGTTGGGTGATGCCCTTCCCTAGACCTAAGGTTAGGTACTCTCTACCTTGGTTTCCCAGTTAATTTGTCCATTTGGAGTAAGTCTTCTATCAACATCCTATGGACCTAAGGTTGGGTGATGCCCTTCCTTAGACCCAAGGCTAGGTATTCCCTACCTTGGTTTCCCAATTAATTTGCCTATTAGGAATAAGTCTTCTATCAACATCCTATATGCCTAAGGTCGGGTGATGCCCTTCCTGAGACCCAAGGTTAGGTACTCTCTACCTTGGTTGTCCAGTTAATTTGTCCATTTGGAGTAAGTCTTCTATCAGCATCCTATGGACCTAAGGTTGGGTGATGCCCTTCCTTAGACCCAAGGCTAGGTATTCCCTACCTTGGTTTCCCAGTTAATTTGCCTATTAGGAATAAGTCTTCTATCAGCATCCTATAGGCCTAAGTTTGGGTGATGCCCTTCCTTAGACCCAAGGTTAGGTACTCTCTACATTGGTTTCCCCATTAATTTATCCATTTGGAGTAAGTCTTCTATCAGCATCCTATGGACCTAAGGTTGGGTGATGCCCTTCCTTAGACCCAAGGCTAGGTATTCTCTATCTTGGTTTTCTAGTTAATTTGACTATTAGGAATAAGTCTTCTATCAGCATCCTATAGGCCTAAGGTTGGGTGATGCCCTTCCTTAGACCCAAGGTTAGGTACTCCCTATCTTGGTTTCCAAGTTAATCTATCCATTTGGAGTAAGTCTTCTATCAGCATCCTATGGACCTAAGGTTGGGTGATGCCCTTCCTTAGACCCAAGGCTAGGTATTCCCTATCTTGGTTTCCCAGTTAATCTGTCTATTTGGAGTAAGTCTTATATCAGTATCCTATAGGCATAAGGTTGGGTGATGCCCTTCCTTAGACCCAAGGCTAGGTATTCCCTACCTTGGTTTCCCAGTTAATCTGTCTATCTGGAGTAAGTCTTCTATCAGCATCCTATAGGCCTAAGGTTGGGTTATGCCCTTCCTTAGACCCAAGGTTAGGTATTCCCTACCTTGGTTTCCCAGTTAATCTACCTATTTGGAGTAAGTCTTCTATCAGTATCCTATAGGCATAAGGTTGGGTGATGCCCTTCCTTACACCCAAGGCTAGGTATTTCGTATCTTGGTTTTCCAGTTATCATGTCTATTATGTGTAAGCCTTCTATTAGCATACTAAAGACATACGGTTGGGTGATGCCCTTCCTTACACTCTCAAGATTCTATACAAAATTTTCATTCGGTCAACGCAATTGTGTGCAGTAGAAGTTCCTTCTACTACACACATTGGTGGTCCATTTATTGACCTCATTTTTGTATGAGGTCACTCTTGATTCCTTGCTGAGTCCTAGATCCTAGGATCTTCCAAGCTCCTAGCCCTTCGGCCCAATCCAGATCTTAAATTCAATCCAAACCCAGAATCCTTAGGCTAAAGACTAAGGTCCTAAAGCCCCTTTTAAGTGATTTTTCCATCGCCTTGAAATCCTTTGAATTGGCATCTAATTCAGAGTTTGTCAATTCTATATTGATACGACATACCTATAGGGCCAACCCTCCAAATTTGAACTCATTTGGAGGACTTTAACACCATAAACTAAATCCAATTTCAATGATTGCAAAACCTTCAAATATTTACAGTCCATGCCACTGGACCTTTCACACAGTGGAATTTGACCTTGGACCCCCATCCAAATCTTTTGATCATTCCCAGGACCTTGATATTGACTTTTTAAGAAATAATCCACATCTTTCTAGAATCAATTTGACCCAGAATTGACTCAGGGCCAAAATGACCAAAATGCCCTTTAAGGGAATTTTTGGACTTTTGACCTAGACTTGACTTAATTTGATTATCAATCTTTGAAACCTTTTCTAAATATTTTCAAATAATTTTTGGGACTTATTGGACCCAATTCCAAATCTTGGGTCAACTTTGTTAACCAAGTCAACCTATGTTGACAAAAGTACCCCTTAAAGCTCTAAATGGGTTATTCTAACCCATTTGATCAAATCAAAACCCCTTAAGCTTTCAAACCCATCTCAAAACTTGAGTCAAATCCTTTCAAACTTATTTGAAGCCAAATCACCTTGATTTTACATGGTCAAACCTATGGTCAAATCCATGTATTTAATACACCTTTCCACTCAATTGATAAGCCTCATATAAGGTCTAATATTTGACTCAAGATTGAATCCACTTCACTCATGTTCACTCAATGATTTAAGAACCTTTGATTTCACATCATTTAACATTTTAAATATCCCTTGGTATTACATGAGTAAATCCATGATCATTTTGACCAAGTCAACACCTTTAGACTTGGTCAAACTAGCTTAAACTTCCTTCCATGCCTTCAAACCTCATTCCTAGGCATCAAACCATCTTCAACCTGTCATTCCAGTAGCTCATAACACTCTCAATGCCACCTCATCAACCTATGTGGCATTTTGACAAGTCAAAGTGGTCAAACCTACTTAATGAGTGGCTTTATCACCTTGGTAAGCCAATCCCACTTGATAACTCAAGTTCTATGCATAATGATGGCTGGAGAGGACATTTGATATCACCCAATATCTTCCCTTTATCAAGATTAGGATGATAATCATGAGGAGGGGTGGAGAGAACTTCACTTTTCACTCAAAACTTTGTCTCACCCTCCTACTTTCCAAAAACTTCAATCCCAGCAGCCCAAAACATTCCCCAAGGGATGAAAAAGCTTCCCCCCTATAACAAAGCTTTTTCAGCCATTAGAGTGGGGTTGCTTAAGCTAGAAACCCAAACTGAGAAGAGAGAGAGTGAAAGAGAGAGAAAATGATATTCATGTAGCAGTTTTCAATCCAGCTGCTAAACGTTCTTGGTTCCTTCAGTGAAGTTGTAGAGGATATCAAGAGCTTTCCAACGAGCCTAAGTACATCAAAATCCGTCGACAGGACTGTAAGATATCGCAACGTTTCTCTAAAACTTTGACTTGAAACTGTAGCAAATCTACAACACATGAAGCCTCCAAACTTCCGGTGTTGGAAGATTATATTTCCCTCAAGATAAGTTTCAAATTTCATTAAATGTCGTTGAGTATTTTGGGAGTTATGAGCATTTTAAATTTTCTAGTCAAAATGAACTGGACAAGATCTGGACCGTCCGATCGAAGATCAGACGGCCTAGATCTGGGCATACCACGCGCATCTTAGCTGGGATTCGAACGTGGGTCGGCCAACACCATGGGTGACACGTGGCATTATGCTGTGGCGCCACGTCGCCACGCCAATCAATGGCCAATTTGACCAAAGTTGGTCAAAAATAATTCAAAAAATGCTAAAAAAATCTTCCAAAATTCATAGAAAATTGAATTTTGCACCAAATTGGACATTCTTGGGTTCATTGGAAAGATAATTTAATTTAATATTCAATAAAATTAATTTTAATTTGTTTTGAGTTCTATATTATAAGAAAATTGATTTTATTTAAATTTAAATTTTCCTAATTTTCTTATAATCCAAGGATCAAATTAATCCCAAATTTTGGTGGAATGTTCTTAAGAATCTTAGGCATATTATGTGATTTTTCTAGGACCAGATGCTCTTTAATTTTCTGTGATGTGAATTTTCAAGGTAAAAGGTCCATTTTGGACCCTAAACTTTGAAAATTCATAACTCATTAGATACTTAGTATTTTTCTGTGAAATTTTTGTGATGTGAATGTATGTGTACCAGGGTAGACACACCAAATTTCATGCCCATTTGAACAGTAGGGACACTTAAGGAAAATAATTAAGGAAATGTCTAGAAAATTTAGAAAATTTCTAGGGAACTATACACACACCCAATAGGGGTGAAACTCAAACATATTAAACTTAGTAACATTTTGAACTATAGGTTTAAATTTTACTGAATTTGGAGCTCATTAGGTTAGAAAATTATCCTTCTCAAAATTCAGCTCATTTAAGGACTCGATAAATTTAAAAAATTATAATAAATCAAATTTTAATCCAAAAATTACAAATAATACCTTAAATTGTCCATAACATAATTATCTACCTAAAAGAAATAAAATCTCTTTGACTGGACCTTCAATTTAACTTTAATTGAATTTCTAATGAAAAATAATAATTAATTAATTTAATTAATTTAAAATTATTAATAAAAATCCCAAATAATTTCCAAATTACTGGAAACACTCCCATGGGTCCTACGTGACCTTTGGGAATGATTACATGCTGTTTGGAATGAGTTTGGGTCAAAATAATCAAAATCTTCTTAATTAAGGAATTTTAAAATTCAAATAATTAAGAAAATTTTGAAAATTCATAACTAATTGTAGAAAATTTCAAATCAGTCAAAATTAATGGCTAATGACTCCAATTAAGATTTAATATTTTCTAAAAATATCAAATCACCAAAATCTGGTCAAAATCAAAAAGTCAACATTTTGGTCAACTCTAGGTCAAAATTGGGTTAAAACTTCTAAAAATCATAACATTTGATAGAAAACTCCAAATTGAATGTACCACGTGTAAAACAACTCATAATTAGGTCTAGTATTTATTAAAAATCTGATACCCCTTAATCTCTATCTAATTCTAAAAGTCAAATTTTGACCCTTTAGTTAGCATATCCGGATAATCCTTTAAAATCCACTAACCTTCTTAAATTCCAGAATTTTGTTAATAGGCTAATAAAATTCTCAACAAATCCATTAAAATTAGGAACCAACTCCTTTTTATATTAATCCACTCTTTTAATTCCAACCAATTTAAATCAACTTAATTAACCATGATTGCTATTAGGTAACCCAGGCCTATGAGGCTATTAGCTTAGCCCCAATGAAGGAGGAATAAACTTCATGGCCTCAGTGTGAAATAAAGGTAGTAATCAATTAACTCTTAAAAATACTTAATCAAAATTCTTAATATACTAATATTTAAACATTAATCTAAATTCCCCTTTTAAGCTTTAACAAACCCAAAATTTTAGACAACTTAAACAAATTACACACTTTAGGACCTACCCAAGCTACACGACCTTTTACTCACACTTTAGATGGTTTGCTAGGACAACCAACTCTAGATCTAGGTTAGGCTGGTGTTTATTTTACTGCTGTGTGCCAGATTTTTTGTAGTTTTCACTGCATGTTGTGGATAAAATTACTTTGCTGTGTCTGCTTACTTTTCTGCACTCTGTGGATGGTTGTTGTATTTGGCGACTAGATTACCCCTAGGATAGGCACGATCTGGATGTTCACATAGTTTTTTGCAGGTGACCACATTCATGCAGGGCAATAAAAAGGGGGCTAAGTCAATAAAAAAAATTTAATTATTATAAATGCTTGCACATGTACTTTAGCTGCTAAAGCCCCCAAATAAAAAGAGCGTGGCCAGTATATTTTACTTTCTTTTATGCACATATATAACTACTTGAGAATAAATATATCTTGATTTATTAACTACTTAGGATAACCTTACAGGAGAGTCTAGAATTTTGATTTGATATAAATGTAATTTTTATAAGTGTCAAGTGTTGTGAAAGTGGAGTTTTGAATAGGGATACATAGGTCCAAAGCTTGGACTCCAAAGAAAAAAGGACACCCCTTAGGGGAGTAGCCCTTTTATATTTGGAGATCCAAATTTGGATCTTTTCTTTCCTACCCAAAGAGGAAAGAGTGCCCTTTCCCTCAAGGAAAGTGTCCTCTTATCTATTTGGGTAGCCTACTACAAATAATTCAAGAAGCCTGAAGGAGATGAACCCGAAGGAGAACAAGATTGAAGACTTGAAGACAATGAGTATCCCATTCAAAACCACTTGCTTCTCTATTAGGTTTAGAATCCAGGTTGTTGTCAGTGGTGCCCAGCCACTTTACTTTCTGCAAAATTCTAGTTTGTAATAAGCAAGGCAACTTTTCCTGTGGACATTTATTAATTAATTCATTTATAATTGATGTGTTGAGATGATTGCCTTTAGGGTTGCCTATGTTTCTTAGTTTTTTGGTGTTTGTATGCTGATTTTATTTTCCCCTGGATACGTAAGACTCGTAAAGAGTGTGAAAATTTTTATACTCGTAATCTTAAAAGTTTAAAATTTTAGTGAGTCTAAATAACATAGAAAGATAACGAATTTAGGGAATTAGCCAGGAATCGACCTCGGGGTCGCATGCATATTTCTGCACTACTCTCTCCTTATTTTAGACCCTTCTCCACCTGCGGGTAGAGTCCGAATAGTCTAACCTATGAGGACGAGGTGCCGGACCTAGGGAAGCCCAGTCTTCTAAAAAATTATTTTCTAAGCCTGTTTTTAAAATTTCAAGCATACTTGATTTGAAGCTATCAACTAGCATGCATTGCATTAGAAACAAATTAAAAGAGTTAAAATTTTAATTGTATTAGTCCTTAGCATTTTTCACCCAACATAAGTCAAAGGGGCCAATTAGGAAAATCTCTAGATGTCGGCCCCAGCTCTACAAAACTTTAAATAAAATGTCCCTACCACTCTTTCATAAAAGACCGGTCTAATCTCTTTTAAATCGACTAGGTGGTTAGCTGGCTCCCCAATCCAGGCCGGGGTAAGTCCAGACCTTGCACTGCATTAGTTAGGTACGGACGACTGTGGTTCAGTGTCCAAATTAGATTTAAGATCTGGGCATAATTTTTTATTATAAGACTCAAAATTTTGGAATATAATCCCAAATTTCTAATAAAATGCTCAACTCTAATTAAAGCTTCATTTCAATCCTAAAACGTAAAGACGAACACTTAGATTAAGTTGGGGCACTTCCGGATGGTTCTGGAATCTCAAAGTGTCCCCTACTTCTCTTCTCTTAACTCTGTTAATAACTGTTCAATCTTGATCCATTCCCTTTTGATTTTCCAAATTTCATTCATTTTTTTATATCACTCCTAGAAGATCTTACAAAATTCTGTCACGATTTTAATCGAGAGTTTTCATAGGAGACTTTGTCTCTCTACGATATAATTAACTACTAGGGCTTGCGCTCATAGAAGATTTGGAACCACACATGCATGTGATTTTAAAATTAATTTTTCTAAAAATCTTATTAGATTTCTTTGGAAAAGAGTTAAAAAATGATCGTCTTTAGTACATTAGAAGGATTATTATTGAATGGTGTTATCTCCCTTTGGGGAGATACACCCTTCTTTGATAAGGCTTTGGATGTGAACCCGACGATCGTAATTATTGAATATTATAATTGGATATTGAGTTTGAACTTCACTTTGTTGCCTTGGGGCTATACAAAGTTTTCTAGAATTCTGTCATGATATTCAAGATGAATTTCATAATTCTAAGTCTGAAAACCGTTATGAAATTTTATTTTCATCCTTCGGGGTGATATACTTTTTCTATCGAGTTGATTTGAATTTAGAATTAGAATTAATCTTTAATTTTAAGATTTTCAAAGAAAACTAATATTTTTTAAAACTTATTTTCAAAATTCCACCAACACGTATATGATAGTGTTCAAGGTGGAAGTAATGCTGCTACTGGAAATTAAACTACCGTCACTTCAAGAGCCATTCAATATGATCTCTCTGAAGAGAAAAATGCTCAATTGAGAATGGAAGAGCTCAAAGCACCCGACAAAGTTAGATTATAAGCCCAACAAAATTTGGAAATCTATTGTGTAAGGATGTTAAAATCTTTTGATCATATGGTACGCCATCAAACATTTCAAGAAGAGAAATTAGTTAAATTTGTATCCAATCGGGAGAACTGCCTTATTATGGATAAAGTGTATAAAGGAGGAGCCTATCAGTTGATCGATCTAGACAGTCAGAGGCCTATGCCGCCGATCTACAATTGATACTTGAAGAAATACCATGCATAAGGATAATTATATACTCAAAGTATTTTATAATGCAAATGTATCCACTAATATGTGTATGATTTGTATTTTGAAATTCTCTTTTAATACAAGAATATATTTAAAAACAATTAGGGGTATTTTAAATATTTTTTTAGGTCAACATCACGCCACGTGCCAAGATCCCCGAATAAATATTTAAAATTTTGAAATTCTAAATTTTCCGCAAATAAAAAAATCTCATTATGTGGCAAAAGGTTATTTAAATATT
The DNA here is from genome assembly GCA_016618105.1 of Dendrobium huoshanense. Lineage (NCBI taxonomy): Eukaryota > Viridiplantae > Streptophyta > Magnoliopsida > Asparagales > Orchidaceae > Dendrobium > Dendrobium huoshanense. The sequence continues at coordinate 45,864,679 of CM028348.1, forward strand.
TTTTTAGGTTGACATCATGTTAAACGCCAAGATCCTTAAATAACTACTCAAAATTTTAAAAATTCAAATTTATCCTTAATCAAAATCTCTCTACCAGATAGGAGCATTTTAAATATTTATTCAGGTTGACATCGTACTGCATGCCAAAATATCAAAACTATAAATTCTTTCCACCTTAAAAAATCTCTATATTTATTTGGGTTGACGTCATGCTACATGTCGAGATTCTTAAATGAATATTCAAAAAACTTCAAAACTTTAAAATTTATCCTATTCCAAAACCACCCTATGAGACAAGGGGGTGCTCAAGTGTTTATTTGGGTTGACAGCGTGATACGCATCAAAATCCAAAATGTAAATATTCACAATCATCAAGCCTAATATTCCCTCAAATAGGGATATAACAAATTATGTTGTTAACACTTATGCAGGTGATCTTCTTGCAAATTCTGGACATCGTTCATTCCAGTATACCAAGATTTTAAAAGTTATAAAAGAGATCTTTGTGACTATTAAAGTCCAATAAATTGAGTCGAAAAGATTGAAGTTTTCCAAAATCCTAAAGCTTAAGGTTCAGATGGGTGTAAAAGGCCAGATCCAACAAGCTGAAATTTGGTCGGATCGTTGGCAGTTCTATTTACTCAATACACCAGAATAAAGGTTGTAGTAGTGGAACTCCCACTTTGTGAATTCATTAGTAGGAAATATAGGAAGAATGAATGCAAATTTGACTTGATAAGTTCTGGTAGTCGTAGTTCATAAGACTATCCTAATTGAGAAGAGAATCAAAGTTCAACTAGAAAGGATAAGTCATGAACATTTACCAATTATCCGTAGACTTCAAATCTGTAACCACGAAGGATGATTGAAATCTATCAACTTTAGTGGATTTAGTATTGGGAAGTGTATTGCCTATAGCTTATGTCAGAAGCTTGCTGGATCCAACACACCTAAATGCGGTTGGATCGCTGGCAGCTTTATTTGCTCAGCACACCATAAGAAAGGTCATAGTAGCATCTCAATAATCCAAGGATGAAGAGCTATCAAATTCTAGATCGAACGAGTTCTAGTTCGATATGTCTATGAACTTAGTTAACCATGAAGACTAAAATCACATAAACCAAATTGCGGAGTGCGGAAGCAAGAAAAGAACACAGAAATTTATATCGACTCGACCTACGTTCTTGGAGGCACCCTCCAAGTATTGCACTACAAAAAGTGGCCCCCATAGGTGGAGTCAAGAACCTCCTTTTTGAACCTATCTCCTTTTGCTTCCTCCTGAAGCTGGCAGAGAACCAGAACCAAAAGCAAAACTCCTTACCTCTACCGACCCTTCCACGGACGAGAAACTCTAGACAAAGACGACGTAGAGAGATCCTTGAAGCAACCCTTGTGAGCTCCCCCTCACAAGATCCTCTCTCTCTCCTCTCTCTTTCTTTCTCTCCTCAAGGTCTTCTCAGGTCAAGGCAGCAGCCAAAGGTAACGTTGAAGCAAGAGCTCTTAAATAGAAGAGCTTCAAAAGAGCTCATTAATTGCAAGTTGCCGACAATATCGTCCAGGCCGATATGGACATCGGCCTGGCCTCAGTACAAATCAATGAAGATCGGCCAGGGCATAGCCCTGGATGTGGACGATTGAAAAATAGCTTGATCGTCCAGGCCGATCTCACGATTGTCCTGGCCGATCAGTTCAAATCAGAGGAAAATGTCCTGATAATAGCCCTGAATACGGGCTGGCCAATATTGATCGTCCTGAAGTAACTTAAAGTTTTTTACTAGATCGGCCTGGCCGCTTGCGATCGTCCAGGACGATATGATCGTATCAATCATCCACTTCCTTGATTTCCTGAACAAATGGCATAATTTGTGAATATCGTCCAGGCCGATACGAGGATTGTCCTGGCCGATAATTTAAAGATACAATATACCATACTTGTCTATGGCGGCTCTGTTTTGAGCTTATCGTCCTGGCCGATACACGTATCGTCCAGGACGATCTGAACATCGGCTGCCTTAATTAATAATCCTTAATTAGACTTTCTATTTTAAGCTGATCGTCCAGGCCGATAAAAAAATCGTCCTGGCCGATATGAGTAAAACAGAATTTCTAAGTTCTCAAGTGTGTGTGTGAATACAAAGCATCAGTCTCTTTGACTATTACAAGTGGACTGAAGTACAGACTGACTCAACCCTAAATCTACGCATTCCTGAACTTGGCTCCTTTTTGATTGTCATCGTCCTGAAAAGTTAGAAGCAACAAGCTGTCCAAGAAAAGCGTCAATCATCAAAACATAAGACATGAAAAATAGTTGCAACACAAGTGAGTGACTTGGATTGAAATCTCCTCAATTGGTTAAGGATCAGAGTGCTACCTATATTTGGTACTATCAACCAAATTCAAAACCTGCACATTTTCCAATAAGTCTATCGTGCAAAGCACATGATTGGAAAAAGTCAAAATCCTTAAAATCGAGCTAAAGATATGACCACTAACTTGAACAATTGGCTAAGGCGATAATGCTCATAGCTACCCTCAAATATAGTTGGCATTTTAAATATTTATTTTGGTTAACATTGTGTTACATGTCAAAATATCTAAATAAATATTTAAAATCCCCTATGATATCAATAACACAACTCCAAAATATAGCTCAGTACAACTCAAAGTACAATAAGCAAAACAAAGTAAAAAAGGGCCTCCATTTATATGTATATTTATTATCATGAGGTACAAGTACAATCGGGACTAAAAGACACTATATGAGTAAATACACCACATAGTACATACAAGAAAAAAGAAGAGGACTAAGACACATCAAGAGAGGTGAGACTACAAGTCCTCCAACTATCCAACTACCTATGATAAAGTTTGGAACTCTACCTCTATAAACTGTAACTCCTCTACAGCCTGTACTAGTGTGGTGTCGATGGCCACCATCATCTGGTGTAGATTCTTATGATGCTGCTCCTCCCTACTAGTGAGGTGGTCATGTCGGCTTCACCTCTCCTCTGCGCCAGTCTTCTTGGGCATCACCTTCTTATTGTTCCTCCAAGGAACCCTCATGTGGGCTGTCAACTCTGCCACCTCAGTGCCTATCTTGGATGAGCTCTCTCGGTGCCTCCTCAAAGCCTTGACACTCCTATCAAATTAGTCGTGAGCGTCATCAGTAGCTGCCCATCACCTAGAAATCCTCAAAGTGTGGCTCCAGCCCGTAGGATGAAAAAGACCTTAACCGCCTGACGTAGTACTTTGCCTTGTGGTATAGTATCTCCCACCCAAGTAGTTTAGAACTGTCCATCCCAAAGATGGAAAGAAGGCCGAGGATCTAGTTAGTAGAGAAAGAAAACCTGACCCATGACTCTAGAGATCTTGGATGAATAATGTAGATCAAATCCCATAAAATCTCTGTAGTATAATTACATATGTCAGCACTCATAGAATCTGGGACTAAGGGGATGTAGTTATAGATCTCTATGGTGTATTCAGCCCCTCTAAGCACTATAAAAATGATTATAAGCAATTAATAAGGAAAGAAATATTATAATAATACATTTGAAATATATTGACTTATAATAAATATGAACCTTTGGAAGAACCCACAAAGTTGGCAGGGTAGCAGACATGGAAAGAAACAGGGCTATAGAGTTAGTCGAGTGGCCCTTAGAAAAAAAAAAAAAGAAAACTTAGTAGGCACTAGGTCCATGGTTATCGGTGTATGCGATGACCCCCCAAAAAGCTTCATAAGTGAAGCAGTACCAGCACCAGAAGACTCACCTAGCTAGAAAACCCCTTAGGGGTCTACAAGGAAGGAGAAGTTGACAGAAGGGTCCAACATGCAGTAACCTATAAAGTCTGATATCCTCGACCCCTATGAACTCTCCCTAACGTCCCTAGGAGGAGAATGAACATCTAAAGACCTCCTGGAAGGGGTAATATGATGAGAACTGGCTCATCAATGGGAGGGCTGGGAAACCTCAATATGATATGGCGTAGGTGCCACATCCAAAACTCTCACAAGAGAAGGAATAATGACCATAGTAATAGTATGGGCCCTAGTGTGTGTCTCTGAAAAAAAAAACACATATAAAATGACTAAATTTTTATTAACTTAAATGATAATAAGAAAGAAAAGATGAAAAGGGTAAAAAAGTACCTCTATCATCAGTAGCCTCTAAAAAATCCCAACGAGAGCAATGTCTCCTCAAAGCCCCAAGCTCCCATACCCGGTGCTTGTACCTCCTCGTATAATGCTCTAAAGTAGGTCCAAAAGACTATCATACCTAGGAAATCTGTATGTAACTAACCCCTGTGTGAGTAGATGGTTGAGCCAAAAGAAAGCTGGAACCTATCCTGAGCCTCAACAAGTGTAACCAAGTCAGAGCTGCAGTGTAAAAATGGATATATAGTAGAATGGTATCAATGCGTTGTGTATCTACAACTCCAGGGATGAGTAGCTATCTATCTGGCCTGTAGAATGGTATCAACGAGCTATAATGACTATGGCCAGGAAAACTCTAAACTGTCTAGCTACACTATTAGGTTAATAGCCCTCCAAAGTCACTATATCTCCTGGTCTATAGTATAACCAGCCCGACTGTAAGTTGATAAAGTACTCAATAAAGGGGTAAACTCTATCTTCTCTATAACAAAGTACATCTCCCTATGTGGTCAACCCTGTCTACAATAATAGTGCCTCTCAAGTGAGGCGATAAACCAAAAATGTGTGACTGGTGAACTAGAGAGAACCAATCAGAAATTGTCTGTGGCACAAAGAAGAAGAAATGGATCCTCTCTGGCTCAAAAGTAGAAGAAATGCTATCCTCTCTGAAGGAAGTAGGTGGGGGTCACTAAGTATGAGAAAGTAGCTAAAATGTGTAGGTGGACCTAAGCGTGCAAGTATTACCATGTCAAAACTAAATCTCATACCTCCAAAGAGCTAACCTTAGAAATGGTCCATAAAGCCCTATACCCCCTGGCAAGAACGATAAGAGCTAGAGAAAGCCTCTATCCCTCTGCCAGTTGACTAGCTGATAATAGAACATTACACCTCAGAGAGTATATTCTTAGAGGGAGTATAAAGGTACTGAGCAAGAGTGCCAAAAAACCCATCAAAAGCAAATCCTCATCAATCCCTGCCAAAGTTGGAGAAGTCTAACTAGTTAAAGAAAAAAGCTCGTCGATATCCACTAACAGTGGAGTGTCGTGGTATAAACCAAAGCCAAACATGTTGTGTAGTGACACCATAACAAAAGACAAGTGCTTCCCTTAGAGAAAACTCCAAACCAAAAAACCTGCAGGCATCAAAGCCCTATCACAACTTGACAAGTCTGATGCTCTGTAGGTCTATTAATATTGCTATAAGATGGTGGGGTAAACATTCGACGGTAGAAATCTCCCTCTCCTACCACCATCTCCTGAAGGGACCTGTCAAAATAACTGCTCATCTGGAGGGATACTCTCCTCAAAGCGGTAGAAAAAAATAGCAATCTTGAAACTGTCTGAAGGTTTGAGAGCGTCACAGTGAGCTCCTCTGCTTTGAGCCAAAAAGTACTGTGGTAGGCATCTCAGAACTCTACTAGACCACATGCCTAAGAAGGAGGAAGATGGCCGTAGTCAAATAGTGAAGCATACACTGCCTCATAGATCTTTCCTCCTGTAGAGTGTCCCTATGTACCTGAAGGATGTAGCGAGCCCAACAAATATAGCCACTTACCTGTTGAAACTTTATTCAATATGAATTAGGTTGTTAGACCTAATGTTATCTCCCAACGGCTAACCAAGAGGAAGGGGGGGGGGGGGGTGAATTGGTAAGTAAAAATTTCCCTCTCTAATTTTTCAAACCGATAAAAGCATTAATGATTTTTTTTTTGTAAAAAGATTTTTATAAAAATAATTTTTCAACCACACTTTCAAACAGAAAAAAACTAAAGTAAAAAGCAGCACAAAATAAAAGACTCAAGATTTATATTGGTTTGGTTAAACACGTCCTACATCCACTCCCCGGAGGCACCATCAGAGTATTGCCCTAATACCAATAGTGTCTCTCCTTTTTCCCCCACATCAAGGCGAAGAAGCCTTCACAAAACTCTCTTCCACCACTACCCAGTGCGGCACAGAACCGTCATTCTTTTACACCCTCCAAGTGTAGGCAGAGTACCTCCCGGTATTCACACTCTCTAAGTGTAGGCAGAGAACCTTCTCGCTGTTCACACTCTCCAAGTGTAGGCAGAGAACCTTCCATCTTTTCACACTTCACCAAGTGTCGGCAAAGAACCGGATCTCCTTGAAAGATCTTCTCAAAAGAAATCTAGAAGGACAAGAGAAAAGAGTGAAGTAATCACAATTCATAAAGTTGAGATCCTTACCTTTAAGTACCAAGTGAATGTTTCACGCTCCAATGGTAGGAAGTCTCCTTCAAACACTCTCTCTCATGCTCTCCTTCACACTTCTTTCAGTAAGCACGAAGAGCAACGAACAAAAGATTACAAGGCAGTTGACAAAGGACCTTTTATATGAAAGACACGAAAAATTGTCCAAAAACTGTTAATTTTCAATTTTGTACGTATGATCATCCCATATGATAGTGATTTCGTACGTAATAATAGTGTAAAACTATTATGTATGAACTCTTATGTGCATTGGGATGAGGTGACTTCATACCCGATCATCGTCCCAAATGAACTATGTTCGTATGGTACGAACAGTTATTTTAAAGCCATGCTGAAACATAATTGTAGACGATCCATATGTAAAAAGAACAGAGAATATTATTTTTGGGACGAATGTTCTTGTTCTTCTTGACGAACAGTACAAACCTTGACACCTGATAAGATCATCGTGGGATGAATGGTGTATTTCATCCGGACGAACTGTTCAAAATGAGAATCCCGAGGACATCATCCAGAGACGAACTGGGTACTTCATCTGGACGATTAGTTCAGAGTGAGGATCTATGGAAGATCATTATGGGACAAATTGGGTATTTCTTCTGGATGATCCGTTCAGAGTGATGATCCCGAGGAGATCGTCCTAGTACAAACAAACCATTTCATTTGGACGAACAGTTCAAAGTGAGAAATCAGAGAACATCGTCCAGGGATGAATTTGGTATTTCATCTGGACGAACAGGACTTAGAAAAATTTCTTTACTTTTCTGTTCATTCCATTGCTCTCTGAGGGGTATAATTGACTTGATCGTTTCGTACGAACAATGTTCATCCCGTACAATCAGTATAAAAAATTTTTACCTTTTAAAGATCTTACTCATTGTGTGTGTGTACTAGGTTGCTCAATTACAATCATACTCTATCTAACTCAATAAAGTGAAAAATATATACTTCAATTTATAAAATATGATATGTTGAATTTGATTTGAAGTCTTCAGTAGTCTGGAGTACGATTATCCTGAAATGTTAGTCCACACAGGAGCAAACACAATTCTTCCAAAAAGTGTTAGGAGAAAATAATAAATGGAACAATAATATTTGGAATTATCAAAACTATACAAGTTGCAAGAATGTAAAACATGAAAATAGCAACTCTCTTAATAATCTCTCCCTTTTTTATGATGGCAAAATAATTATTGCTTATAAATATGTCAATTTCTCAAGCATCTCCTAAACTCCCCCTGAATTGATAAGCATGTGAGAATAAGAGGCATTTGAACATAATTTTTTTAAAAAAAAATTTTTTAACACAAGCACACAGAGACACAGAGAATCAGAACATACGATCACCAAAACATAAAGTATGACAACAATTTTATTTGAACAAAAACACACTGAGACACAGAGAATCAGAACATACAATCACTAGAACATAAAGCATGACAATGATAAAACATCGATAAAATAAATGCAACGAGATAGTTACAAAACAATATTTCTCCTCCTTTTTGATTATAGTAAAAAGAGAAGAAGAAAAAGAATAAAATAGAAATGTAAGAAGTCGTATGATAATCCTTTGATAATTGATCCTTGAAAAATTAAAAATCATCAGGCAAATAAAATGATTCATATGATTTAAGAAGTAATATAACATCGATAATAAAAAGAAATTATCAAAAATATGAGCCAACTTAGATATTGAGATAAAGAATATCATTGCAAAAAGGATGAATATAAAATTTGTATACTTCAAATTTCAATACTAAATAAAATCATACAAAAGATTAATTTGAATTAAAAGGTTGAAAGATTATGGAAAGAATTTGAACAAAATACCACTTGTGGCACTTTGCCTATCTATTTCAATATTTGTGGCACTTTTTGTGCATCTTTTTACAGATGGGCTAATTTTGTGCCTCTTTTTCAAATTATGAACTTTTGCTCATTCTTTTGATTTTTGTACATTTGTACATTTTTAATTGTATTCTCAATCTTTCTAAAATCAAATAATCTAAAATCTCAAATTTCTCTTAAGTATAATAATATTTATATTAAAAATAGAAATACAAAAAAAAATCACAAATTGTAATAATAATATAAAAATTTAAATTAGTCTAACAAGAGATATGAGATTGACATTCTTAATTACATTAATTTATAAGCACAACTTAAATTTAGAAAAAATAAATTTTCTAATGAATTCAATTTTTTTTTGCAGTTTAAAGTATAGCACTTGTAAGATAAAATTTTTTAGGGATTTTCATATGGGCTAACACACATTTCAAAATAAGATTAAAAGCAAGACAAAATAACTTATATTGATATCATGATGAAGAATATTACATTCAGTATAAATGATATCAATACACTAACAATCTAAAAATACATAAAACACAAAATACAAAACATGACATAAAAGCATAACTACAACGCATCACTGATACAAACACATCACATCACATTGAAATGCATAAAGAACTACATTGATCACTTAGAAGGGCCCTGATCTGGAGGAGATGACTGGTTGTAGAAATTAAAATAACTGCTCATCATAGTCATATTTGATTTATACCATCTATTTGCTCTCGCATCCAACTCATATCCTGATGGTACATAGCATCCTGCATTTGTGGATGAGTTTCAATTTGATCAAAGCATTGATTAAAATGAGTCTCTAGACGATCAAATCTGTGAACCAAATCTTGATAGTTTGGTTCACCAGCAGGTGCAGGTGGAGGTTCTCCCATTTCCTCATGTGAGTCACTACTAATATGTTGTTCAAGATGTTCATCTTTATTAAAGATCGCTTGAAAAGATCCATCATTGTAGTAGAGAGGCTCCTCTAGATTTTGATCTGGATGGACTAGATCATACTTTTTCTCCAAAATATAGGTCACAAGATGTCATAAGGCTATTTTTTTTCTTTCTTTTGTGGGTGACATGGACAATCTCAGAAAGTCCATAAATGTAATAAATGATTAATTAGTTGGGCTTCATTTATAGGTTAATTAGTCATAATCAGATAGGTCACTATAGAAAGAAGAGGTGTGATATTGACTCGATCACCAGCTTTAGGAATAATGGATATGCGAAGAACATGCTGGATGATATGGGCGTTGCGATTAAGAGTGGCTACCTTAGGCATATGACCTACTCCTCTACATCCTCTAATTACTTGATTTACTACTGTCTAGTCATAGTTAGTGGAGGAGGTCAAAGTGTGGGCTCTAATCCCTTGAGTTCTTAAGTTTAGAAAAATTCCCAAGTCTTCTTTAGTGATTTATAATTTCTTTTTTAAAACATAAGACCTAATCACAGATTGGTCAGAGTTAAAAGACATATTGGCAAGAAAGTAGTGGAAAGTCTCCTTATTGTAGAAATGGATAAGAGTGAGGATAAGGCCGAATTGGGTGGAAGCAAAAAGGTGCATTATCTTGAAAGTGAGTTACTTCTAAAGAAGGACTCAAGAGGGAGTAATTTTGGTAGAAGCAAATCTAGGGAAGGATTCTTCATTTGCCTTGGACAGAAAGTTTTCACTAGTGTTTTTGGGTGGTCCCTTAGCAAGCACCTTTTGTATTTTGCTAGAACTAGCCATGGAGAAAGTTTAGGGGAATAGAGGATTGAAAGGGATTTTGGAAGTGATGAGATTTGAGTTCAAAACCCTTCTATTTAAAAAAATTTGAGTTTTTGCACATACGAAAAGCATTTCGTCCAGTACAATTTTTTTATTCGTACGTACGAAAAATATTTCATACGGACGAATGAGTGAGTCCAAAAATGAAATGAATTTTCATACTCACATAAGTTACGAGGCGTCCTTTAGTACTGACTTTTGACTAAGATGATCGTACAGATAAACAGGTGTTCGTCTAGGACGATCAGCAATTTAAGATCGTTTTAATGACAATTTGAAATGACCCCCACTTTGAAATGCCACGTGTCTGTATGGACGAACCAAAGGTTTGTATGTACGATCAGGAATAATTAATTTGATATTATCTATATAACGGCCTTCATGCGAACATACGATTGAATACATATCGTCTGGACGATCGTCACGATCGTACAAACGAATAGTGAAATGAAAACTAAAAAAAACTGTATGCAAACCATTCAAATTTGATAGTTAATACACTACACAATTCATCCCAAATGAAATGAATTTCGTATAGACAATTATCACTCAAAAAAAAGTTTTAAGGAAACATTCAAAATCATGAAACTAGATGTGAGAGAACACAAAAACAAAACACACCGAAGTTCGCAAAAACAAACAAAAACAAAATAAAAGAGAAAAAAATACAAAATCAAAAGACACACAACACACTAACAAAAAAAACACACATCAATGTTGCAAAATCATTCTATTTAAGTATTTAAATCAATCACACTAAGCCTTATTCTTAATGTACTGAAAGTATCAAAAGCTAGTGGTTTTGTAAAAATGTCTACAAATTGATTTTATGTTGTAACATGAATGAGTTCAATTTCTCATTTGGATATATGATCCCTTATAAAATGATGTTTGATGTCTATATGTTTGGTTCTTGAATGTTGTATAGGATTTTTAAAAATGCAAATAGCACTAGTGTTATCATAATAAATGGGAATAGTGCCTATAGTTAATCCTAAATCTATCAACTATTGTTTCAAACAAAGTACTTATGCCACATAACTTTCTAATGCAATGTATTCAGCTTCAGCAGTAGATAGGGCTACTGAATTTTATTTTCTACTGGACCAAGAGACTAAAGAATTTCCAATAAACTGACATGTTCAAGAAGTACTCTTTTTATTAACCCCACAACCTATAAAGTCAGAATCTGAATAACCAATTTTTTCAAATAAAGAGCTAAACTTAGGATACCAAATTACTAAGTTTTGAGTTCCTAACAGATATTTTAAAATCATTTTTACTGCTGTCAAATGTGATTTTTTTGGATCTGATTGAAATCTAGCACATAAACAAACACTAAACATGATATCGGGCCAGCTAGCTGTCAAGTAAAGCAAAGATCCAATTATCACTCTAAATTTCTTTTGATCAATAGATTTTTCCTTAGGGTCCTTATCTAACTGAACCGAGGAACTCATAAGTGTACTGACAGGTTTAGCATTATCCATTTCATACTTTTTGAGGATGTCCTTAACATATTTTGACTGACTAAGAAATGTACCCTCCTTAATTTGCTTAATGCTAAAGCCTAAAAAGTAACTTAAATCTCCCATTAGACTCATCTCAAATTCACTACTCATGTTTTAAAAAATTCATCTCAAAGATTTTTATTTGAAGATCCAAACATGATGTCATCAACATAAATTTATAAAATGAGTATATCCTCTCTAATTTTCTTCAAAAAAGAGAGTTATATCCACACTTCCTTTTTCAAATGATCTTTCAAATAGGAAGGTGCTCAATCTCTCATACCAAGCTCTAGGTGCTTGTTTCAAACCATATAATTTCATTTTTTAGTTTGAAAACATAATTTCGATGTTTAGAATTTTCAAAGCCTGGAGGTTTTTCTATAAAAATATCCTCTTGAATTACCTATTTAAAAATGTACTTTTAACATCAATTTGGTATAATTTAAATCCTCTAAAACAGGCAAAGACTAACAAAACCCTAATTATTTCATGTCTAGCTACAGGGGCAAAAGTCTCCTCAAAATCAATTCCTTCAATTTGATTATACCCCTTAGGCACCAATCTAGCCTTATTTCTAATGACTACTCTTGAGTCATTCATTTTATTCTTGAAATCCCACTTAGTTTCAACTATATTTTGATTCTTTTTCCTCACAGTTAATTCCAAAAATTTATTTCTTATAAATTGTTTTAACTCTTCTAGCATAGCCAAGATCCAAAATTCATCCAAAAGTGCTTGATCAATATTTGTAGGTTCTATGATTGAAATAAAGGCTGAGTGATTGACTTCTTTGTTTAATCCATGCCTAGTCCTAACACCTTCACTAGGTTCACCTATAATCAATTCTTTTCGGTGATTTTAAGAAAATCTTAAATCTCTAGGCATTGAGTTTTCTATCTCCAAATTTTCTTTCAAATTTTCTTCCAAATTTATTTTATCAATCTTTTGGGAGTTATTCTCAATTTCATTATCTTCAACAATTATCTCTTCTAAACTTCCTGATTTATCAAATACAACATGTGTGGTCTCATCAATTACTAAAGTTCTTTTATTGAATACTCTATAAGATTTTTCAACACTTGAGTATCCTATAAAAATACCTTCATCTGATTTTGGATCAAAGTTTTCTAAGGTAGATTTTTCATTGTTATAAATAAACACCTTACATCTAAAAACATGAAAATGTAACAAATTAGGTGTTCTTCCCTTTAAAAACTTATAGGATATTTTATTTAATTTTGATCTTACATTCACCCTATTTAGCACAAGACATGCAGTGCTATCCGCCTCAGCCCAAAAATATTTATTAAGTGAGTATTCTGCCAATATGGCTCAGGTAGCTTCAATTAATGTTCTATTTTTCTTTTCGACTATCCCATTATGTTGAGGGGTTCTAGATGAAAAAAAATTGTGATCAATTCTTTCTTCTTATAAAAATCCTCAAAATTTTCATTCTCAAACTCTCCTCCATGATCACTTTGAATAGTCATAATTTGACATCCTAGCTTCCTTTGAATCCAAGTCAAAAAGCTTTTAAATTCCTCAAATGATTCACTCTTATGATATAAAAATCTAACCCATATGAATCTAGAATAATCATCCACAATCACAAATTTGTATACCTTCCCTCCTAGACTTACAGTTCCAACTGGTCCAAAAAGATCTTAGGTCTCCATACCAAATAAATTTTCTTCTTCAAAGTACAGGTGCGAGCTATATGTTAAAACAATCCATAATTATGACATTTGACTCTTGGAAAGGGATTCCTAAGTCTTATACTATTAATCTGTGTATTAAGGGATTGCATAAATTTATGATACAAAATAGGATTAGTGAAATCTTCAAGTCTAGGGCGTATCCTATTATCCTCGAGAACTTTTATCTTCAATTTGTAAAATGAATTCTTATCTTCTAAAATTTGATTCGTATAATTAATTATATAAATTTTGCTCTCAAATTCATCCTTAAAAATTTTAAATTCTTTTTCATGTTATGTATAGGATGATTTTAAACTTTCATGATTTTTATTCAAGTCTTTATACTCATCAAGTAATTTCATATGGTTGTCATCAATTAAAGCATGATTTTTCCTAAGGATCTCTTATTCTTTTTGTAATTCCAAAAATTCTAAATTCAGACTAGTTTGCATTTTCTTTAACTTCCTATATGCGTCATGTATGTGTTCAGAGGCTTTAAAAAGTTCATTGTAAGTTAAATCACATACATCTTCTTGATCTGATGGATCAAGACTATCGGCCATTAAGCACAGATTAGTGACTTCCTCTTTCTTTTCAGTCTCTGATGAGTCTAAAACTGAGTCCGCCCATAAAGCTCTTTGGAATTTCTTCTTGCCCTTCTTCACAATTGGTTTCTCCTCTACCTTCTCCTTGCTAGGAGTGGCTTTGAGTTTTGGGCAATCTGACTTTATATGACCAGGTTTCCTGCACTCATAGCAAATAAAATCATTTCAAACCTTGACATTTTTATTAAATTTATCTCAATTCCATTATTGGCGTCTCTTTTACTTCCTCTTCAGTAAGCTTCTGAATTGTCTAGTCATTAGTGTGATATCATTTCATCCTCAGGTTATGAGAGTTCACTCTCTGACTCCTCCACTTTCAATGCAATGTTCTTCTCTCTTCATGGTTCACCAGTATCAATCTTTCTTTGACTCACTCCTTGCTCGTAAGCATTTAGTGATCCATGAAGATTGTCAATAGAATAGATATTTAAATCTTTAAACTCAGTAACTATAGTTATTTTAGCATCATAAGCAGTAGGTAAGCAACGAAGTATCTTATTAACCATTTCAGTATTTGTTAGTTCCCGACTTAATGCATGTAAAGATGTAACTATTTGTGTGAATCTTGTGTACATGTCAAAAATAGATTCATTGGATTTCATGCAAAACAGTTCATAGTCATGCAACAAGATATTAAGTCTAGATTGTTTAACTTCATTAGTCCCCTCATAAGTTATACAAAGTCTATCCCATATGTCCTTTCCACTCTTGCAAGTAGAAACTCACATGTAATCTTCAGATTTAAGTGCATAAAAGAAACTATTCAAGCATTTGGCATTTAGTTGTGCTAAGTCACATTCCTCTACTATCCATTGTGTAAAAGGTGTTTCAACTCTAACTCCATCAAATAATCTAGTTGGTTTTTTTTATACTCTTCCTGAACTAAGATCCACATACGGTAATCAAGTGACTATAAAAATATAGACATGCGTGTTTTCCAAAAATCAAAATGAATATTATCAAACAATGGAGGTCTTGTTATAGAGTAACCCTCATGTGTGTTTCGATTTCCAAATGTAGGCATGGTTGTTAATCAAAAAGTAGTTTAAACTTATGAATTTGAAACTAGGCTCTGATACCACTTCTTGAAACTTTGTTCAATATGAATTAGGTTGTTAGACCTAATGTTATATCCTAGTAGCTAACCAAGAGGAGGGGTGAATTGGTAATTAAAAATTTCCATCTTTAATTTTTAAACCGATAAAAACTTTAATGTTTATTTTTGTAAAAAGATTTTTATAGAAATAATTTTTCAACCACACTTTCAAACAGAAAAAAACTAAAGTAAAAAGCAGCGGAAAATAAAAGACACAAGATTTATAGTGGTTCAGTCAAACATGACCTACATCCACTCCCCGGAGGCACTCTCCGAGTATTGCACTAATACCAATAGTGCCTCTTCTTTTGCCCCCACAGCAAGGTGGAGAAGCCTTCACAAAAATCTCTTCCACTACTACCCATACGGCAGAGAACCGTCATCCTTTTATATCCTCCAAGTGTAGGAAGGTACCTCTCGCTGTTCACACTCTCCAAGTGTAGGCAGTGAACCTTCTCGTTGTTTACACTCTCTAAGTGTAGGTAGAGAACCTTCCCACTGTTCACACTCTCCAAGTGTAGGAAGAGAACCTTCCGTCTTTTCACACTTCACCAAGTGTCGGCAGAAAACTAGATCTCCTTGAAAGATCTTCTCAAAAGAAATCTAGAAGGATAAGAGAAAAGAGTGAAGTAAGCACAATTCTCAAAGTTGAGATCCTTACCTTTGAGTACCAAGTGAATCCTTCACTTTCCAATGGCAGGAACTCCCCTCCAAACACTCTCTCTCAATCTCTCCTTCACACTTCTTTCAATAAGCGCGAAGACCAATGACTAAAAACATTACAAGGTAGTTTACAAAGGACCTTTTATATGAAAAACACGAAAAACCATTCAAAAACTGCTAATTTTCAATTATGTACATACATGATCATCCCGTACGATTGTGATTTCGTACGTATGAATAGTGTAAAATTATTATAAACGAACTCTTATGTGCATTGGGATGAGGTGACTTCATACCCGATCATCATCCAGTACGAACTATGTTCGCCCGGTACGAACAGTTATTTTAAAGCCACGCTAAAACATAATTGCAGACTATCCATATATTAAAAGAACATAGAACATCATCCTGGGATGAATGTTCATTTTTGTCTTGATTAACAGTACAAACCTTGAAACCCAAGAAGATCATCTTGGGATGAATGGTGTGATTCGTCTGGACAAACTATTCAAAATGAGAATCTCGAGGAAATCACCCAGAGATGAACCGGGTAATTCGTCTGGACAATCAACTCAGAGTGAGGATCCATAGGAGATCGTCTAGGGATGAATTGGGTATTTTGTCTGGACGATCCGTTCAGAGTGAGGATCCCGAGGAGATCGTCTTGGGACGAACGGACCATTTCGTCTGGATGAATAGTTCAAAGTGAGAAATCAGAGGACATCGTCATGAGATGAATTTGGCATTTTGTCTGGATGATCAGGACTTAGAAAAATTTCTTCACTTTTCTGTTCATTCCATTGCTCTCCGAGGGGTATAATTGAGTTTATTGTCTCGTATGAAAAATGTTTGTCCTGTACGATCAATATAAAGAAATTTGACCTTTTAAAGATCTCCCTCAGTGTGTGTGTGCTAAGTTGCTCAATTACAATCATACACTCTCTGACTCAATAAAGTGAAAAATACATACTTCAATTTACAAAATATGATAATCTGAATTTGATTTGAAGTCTTCAGTAGCCTAGAGTGCGATTATCCTAAAATGTTAGTCCACACAAGATAAAACACAATTCTTCCAAAAAGTGTTAAGAGAAAATAATAAATGGAACAATAATATTTGAAATCATCAAAACTATACAAGTTACAAGAATGTAAAACATGAAAATAGCAACTCTCTTAACATTACCGAGCTACAAATCTGTCCAAATGTTGAGTCCCGTGATCACTCTAAAGGCATCAAGTACAGTTGACGGTGACTAAGTAAGCTCAATTACCCAACCAGCTTAAGTGTATCTATTGATGGCACTATAACATCACACGTACTCTTGCCAACATGTGTAACAAAACTCTCCAGCGGGTGATACTCACCGTATTGGATCCTAATACTGCCGACCTACCTATCATGGTCCTCAAATAAAATAGAGTCCTCAAAAAGATCTAGAAGTAAGAGAGAGCGGTCAAAGAAGCTGTAAAAGCTATCCCGCCCATGCATCATGTCTTGATACTGCTCCAGTCTATCACATACATCAATGCTGTCATGGGGATCTTACCTCTCAATAGCCTACAAAATTGCAGTCTCGTTAGGCTCACCTGGAGGTAGGTTATTGGTTCTTTGCCAGCAGAACATTTCCTAGTCATGAGAAAAAAATAGCAAAGTGCATCAAAAAGTAGTTATGATAGTGATGAGTGCACAAAAGAAAGCTACCCAAAGTACCAAAAATAATGTTACAACAAATGTGATATGCTCTAGACGCATACCACATTTGTTGGGGGAAATTTTTTGACCCTTATATAATATTTTGATAATCAATAAGAATGACTGAATCACATGAATTATAGGATGACACAACTTAGAACTGCTTATTAGAAAATGGCTCTGAAGTTTGTCGCTTGTATCACCCAACATAAAGCTTGTGATGAAATCATTCACTTTTATGTAGGAGGGGAACATATTGGATATATACCAACAACTATTTTTGATAGCGCACTATTCAATGGGTAGTGCAATAAGGGTGGGTAAAAAGCTGTTATTGAGCTAATAAATTTCATGTAGATATTTTACCCTTTTAACACACTCGTCAATAATTTATGCAAAGGGATAAGGGTGTCAAGAGGCTATTTGCTATTAAAATGGAGGAAAGAGGGGAAAATATGTTATGCTGAACTTACTTATAATGCTTTAATAAATGGGTTTGCAAAGAAGAGAAGCTACATGTCACTACCATGATTATGAATGATGTCTTCCATACAAGAAATGGCATGATTGAAAAAGATTTAAAAGTCCTTTGTGAATCAAAAGCTAGAGAAATAAAACTCCTGTAAAATAACTTATGGCAGTTTACTGAATCAATATTGTAAGGCTTCAAAGTAAGATGTTTCAATGAATCTTCTCAATAAGATTGGATCTAAAGGCCTCAGTTCCGATAATATCATGTGTACGATTTTGTTAGGTGGACTTTATAGACAAGGGAAGCTCTTTAAAGCTTGACATGCCCTTCTTAATTAGGATAAAGTTAAGATCAATCTTGAGGTTGTGACTTGCTCAACTTTTGTTAATGATTTATATAAACTTGAAGCTTTAAAGTTCTATTCTTACATGCCTTAATTTGGTTGAATCATTGACCCAGTCACATGTTAGTATGTTGATTTATAAACTTTACAAAAGGAGAAAGAAAATATAGAGAAGCAGAGCATGACATGGAATATGAGATTAGGTTGAAGCTGGCTCTTAATCCATTAACCTTTAATTACATTATAAGTGAATGTATGAATAAAGTTTACTCAAGGGAAAGTGCAATAACATAACCCTTGTATGAGCACATGTAACGTCTATGGATGTAGTGCGGGTCAATAAATTTGAACATGATCCTCCTAAATAGATAAATAGAAACCAATAAGGTTCAACAAATAATTATAAAATACCCTAAGATCTGCATGGGCCCCGACAATCATGTTATAGGTACACATATGACATCTAGGAATGTTGTGCGGGTTTATAAATTAATCATAGTTTTAGCTCAATCCTTCTATATGTATATATAAGAGTGGACACGGCTTGAATTATCAAATAGATATATGGTCAAGGTTTGGACTTGAATATCCGTTTAACACATTTATGAAAGTTCGTTAGGGATGTTAAGCCCTATGAACTTAGTCCCAAGCTAACCAAGATGGGGGGTGAATTGGTATTTTAAAAACTATTTTCACAAAGAAAGAAAAATGCATAAACCAAATCACACCACAGAAATAAATGCGAAATTTAAAAGTGCGAAAGCAAGAAAAAGAACACAGAAATTTATAGTGGTTCGGTCGACTTGACCTACGTCCACTCCTTGGAGGCACCCTCCAAGTATTGCACTACAAAACGTGACTCACCTTTAGCCCCCACAGCTAGGCGGAGAAGCCCTCACAAGAACCTTTTTTTTGCCACCCCGGAAAGGCATAGAGCCTTCCTCCTTTTGCTTCCTCCTGAAGTTGGCAGAGAACCAAAACCAAAAGCAAACTCCTTACCTCTACCGACCTTTCCACGGACGAGAAACTCTAGACGAAGACGAAGCAGAGCGATCCTTGAAGCAACCCTTGTGAATCCCCTCACAAGCTCCCCCTCACAAGATCCTCTCTCTCTCCTCTCTCTCTTTCTCTCCTTAAGGTCTTCTCAGGTCAAGGAAGCAGCCAAAGGTCTTGAAAAATGTTGAACAAGAGCTCTTTAAATAGAAGAGCTTCAAAGGAGCTCATTAATTACAAGTTGCCGACTATATCATCCAGGCCGATATGGACATCGGCCTGGCCGATCAGTACAAATCAATGAAGATCGGTCAGAGCATAGCCCTGGATGCAAAGCTGGATGATTGAAAATTGGCTTGATCGTCCAGGCCGATCTCACGATCGTCCAGGCCGATCAGTTCAAATCAGAGGAAAATCGTCCTGATAATAGCCCTGGATAGGGGCTGGCCGATATTGATCGTCCTGAAGTAACTTAAGGTTTTTGACTGGATCGTCCTGGCTGATCCTGCGATCGTCCGGGATGATATGATCGTATCAATCATCCTTAATTACTCCCTTGATTTCCTGAACAATTATGACATAATTTGTGAATATCGTCCAGGCCGATCCTAGGATCGTCCTGGCCGATAATTTAAAAATACAATATACCATAATTGACTATGGCGGCTACTTCTTTCTATTTTGAGCTCATCGTCCTAGCCGATACACGTATCGTCCGGGACGATCTATTAATGTCGGCTGCCTTAATTAAGAATCCTTAATTAGACTTTCTGTTTTAAGCTGATCGTCCAAGCCGATCCAAAAATCGTCCTGGCCGATATGAGTAAAAACAGAAATTTTAAGTCTCTCAAGTGTGTGTGTGTGTGAATGGTTACATAGCATCAGTCTCTTTGACCATTACAAGTAGACTTAAGAGGTGAAAATCAAACGTACAGACTGACTCAACCCTGAACCTACGCAATCCTGAACTTGGCTCCTTCTTGATCGTCCGATCTTTGATTCCTGAAAAGTTAGAAGCAACAAGTAGTCCAAGAGAAACAGTGTTTGTCAATCATCAAAACATAATACATAAAAACTGGGTTTGCAACAATCTCCCCCTTTTTTATGATGGCAAAATACTACGAAAACAGTTAATAGCAAAAATTCAGGATTGATGAAAAAGAAACCTCATAAACTTCTCCCCCTTTTGACATATCAAAAAGGAGGGTATAAGATAGTAAAGCAAAAGAGATCCCCCTTTTTTTTTTTTTTTAATCAAAGAAAGTCAATGATATAGTATTCCATGTGATTGACTTAAAAAATTTTTGAGTTAATGAGTTACTAATCGCATTAATCCATAGAATAGTAGAGTATATGTTCATGGTTTAGCTCAAAACTTTTTCTTAGGGTGGAATCGTCTTTGGAAACCAATGACCTATTTCAAAAAATTAATTATATATGAGAAAAGGAACCCACCTCCCACTTGTCGTAAGAAAAATATCTTTATGAAATAATGAAGTAAGGTGGATTTGTCACAATCGTACGATAATCGAGATCAAGTCTTTGAGAACCAAAACTTCTAAGTTTTAAGAGATTTAAAGAGAGAGTAGCTTGCTTTTGAGTGGGCTCATTTTATGCCTCTTGTCAATTTTGTGGCGCTTTGCGCATCTTTTTTTTATAGAATTTTCTATTTTTGACGTCTTTGCGCTTCTTTTGTTGGCATCATTGGCCAATTTTTTTTTTTTTTTTGCAAGCTAGATTCTCTTTTATAATCCCTTAAAAAAATCTTAGTTGTGAATATATTTTCGCAGATATTAGAGAATAGGAGCTCTCTCTCTAACATAAGGAAGAATTACCACAAGCAGGATTAATAATTAAAGACAAGAGTAACGAGGGATCTTATTGATGTGACAAAAAGACTTTAATCATTATCAATATAAGATATATTTGCTTAAGCAAGCTTAAGAAAAGATCCTAATTTCATAAATAATCATCAATTTGAGATAGACTTTTGATTAGAAAAGAAAACCATGCCACTAAAATAGGTTAGAGAAAGAGACACAATCACAAAATATTCCTACTATCTAAGAGATTAAGTAGATGAAAACATATTGACTACAAATTTCTAAAGGCAAGGACAAGGAATATAGTATCATATTAGCGATGATTTTGAAAACTAAGAAAAGAGAGACAAAAGGGAAAACTAAAACTAAAAAAAAAAAAAAAAGATAAAGCAATAAAAAAGGAACCAAAAGCAAAAGAAAATAAACAGCAAGAAAAAAAATTTCATGCATTTATGTCAATCACACCCAACCTGGTCTTTAAAGAGCTGAAATTATCGAAGGCCAGTGGTTTAGTAAAGATTTCCGCCAGTTGATTTTCAGTTGTCACATGGTGTAACTCAATGTCTCCCTTAGTCACATGATCTCTAATGAAGTGATGCCTAATGTCGATGTGTTTAGTCCTTGAATGTTGGATAGGATTCTTAGAGATGCATATGGCACTAGTATTGTCACAAAAGATTGAGATTGTACTTAAATGTTATCCTAAATCCAATACCTGTTGTTTCAACCAAAGGACTTGGGCCACACAACTTCCAAGAGCAATGTATTCAGCTTCTTCATTGGAAAGTGCCACAGAGTTTTGCTTCCTACTAGACCAAGAGACCAAAGATTGTCCAATGAATTGACAAGTTCCAGAAGTGCTCTTTCTATCCACCTTGCATCCTGCAAAATCAGAGTCAGAAAAACCAATAATCTCAAAATAAGTGTTATGTCTAGGGTACCAAATTCCTAATCCTTGTGTCCCCAAAAAGTATCTAAAAATCCTCTTAACAGCAGTCATGTGGGATTCCTTAGGGTCAGCTTGAAACCTAGCACAAAGGCAAACACTAAATATGATGTCAGGTCAGCTTGCAGTCAAGTAAAGTAAAGATCCAATCATACCTCTATACTTCTTCTGATCAACAAACTTATCACTTGGGTCCTTATCCAATGGAGCACTAGAGGTCATGGGGGTGTTAATTGGCTTGGCTTTGTCCATCTCATATTTCTTCAAAATGTCCTTTATGTATTTTGTTTGATTTAGAAAAGTTCCATCTTCCAATTGTTTTATGCTAAACCCCAAAAAGTAAGACAACTCTCCCATCAAACTCATCTCAAACTCTCTACTCATTGTTTTAGAAAAATCATCACACAAATTTTTATTAGAAGATCCAAAGAGTATATCATCAACATAAATCTGAACAATGAGTAAATCATCTCCAACTTTTCTAAGAAAAAGGGTGGTGTCTACGCTCCCCTTGACAAACTACCTCTCTAGTAAGAATGTGCTAAGCCTCTCATACCAAGCTCTAGGTGCCTGCTTTAAACCATACAAAGTCTTTTTTAATTTAAACACATGATTTGGAAATTGAGAACTCTCAAAACCTGGAGGTTATTCTACAAACACATCTTCTTTTATTTCCCCATTTAAAAAGGCACTCTTGACATCCATTTGGAAAAGCTTAAATCCTTTATAACAGGCAAAGGCTAATAGCACTCTAATGGCTTCCAATCTAGCTACAGGGGCAAAAGTCTCCTCAAAGTCTATCCCTTCTATTTGATTGTACCCCTTAGCTACCAATCTTGCTTTATTCCTCACCACCACTCCTGAATCATTCACTTTGTTCTTAAAGACCCACTTTGTCCCAACTACACTTTGTCCCTTAGGTCTTTCCACAAGTTCCCAAACATCATTCCTAACAAATTGATTCAACTCTTCTTGCATTGCTAAAATCCAAAACTCATCAGAAAGGGCTTGGTTAATGGTGGTGGGTTCAGTCATAGAAATAAAGGCAGAGTGGTTCACCTCCTTCCTAAGTCCATGTCTAGTCCTAACTCCACTAGAAAGGTCTCCTAAGATCAAATCCTTGGGGTGACTAGTAGAGTATCTCCAATCTCTAGGCAAAGTGTGTGAAGTTTCTCCCCTTTCATCAAAATTTTCTATTCCTTGGGTGACTCATTCTACTCCTCCATTACTTAGGTGCTCACTCCCATTCCCCAAATTTTTTACTCCACTTGTAATCTCTCCAACATCATCATCTTCTACTCCATGTTTCTTAGGATCAGACTCATCAAAAACTACATGGGTTGTCTCTTCCACCATCAAAGTTCTCTTGTTAAACACCCTAAAAGACTTTCCAACACTAGAATATCCCAAGAATACTCCTTCATCAGATTTAGGATCAAATTTTCCCAAGTGAGACTTCCCATTGTTGTGAATGAAAACCTTACAACCAAAGACATGAAGGTGGGAAAGATTAGGTGTCCTACCCTTAAGGATCTCATAGGGTGTCTTTTCTAATTTGACTCTAACATTCACCCTATTCAACACATAACAAGCTGTGTTAACCGCTTCAGCCCAAAAGTATTTTGGAAGTGAATACTCAGCAAGCATGGCTCTAGCGGCTTCCACCAAGGTCCGGTTCTTCCTTTTAGCTACCCCATTCTGCTGAGGGGTCCTAGGGGTTGAAAAATTGTGGCTAATCCCCTTGTCCTCATAAAAATCTCCAAATCTTTCATTTTCAAACTCTCCCTCATGATCACTATGGATGGTAAAAATCTCACAACCTAGCTTCTTCTGAATCCAAGTAGAAAAAGTTTTAAACTCCTCAAAAGACTCATTTTTATGTGAAAGAAATCTAGTCCAAGTGAACCTCGAGTAGTCATCAACAATCACAAAACCATAAACTTTCCCTCCCAAACTAGCTGTGCTAATGGGTCCAAACAAATCCATGTGAAGGACTTCTAAAGGTCTAGATGTGCTAATGTCCTTAATGGGGTGAAAAGAGGAGTGGATTTGCTTTCCTAGTTGACAGGCATCACAAAGGTGGTCTTTTGTAAACTTAAGTTTGGGGACACCTCTAACTAGGTCCTTTTAGGTCACTTTCCTAAGGGTTTTCATACTTGCATAACAAAGCCTCCTGTGCCACAACCAAGAATCATCAATTACAGTTTTTAAGCAAAAAGAAGCAGCACATTCAATGTTATTTAAATCAAGCATGTAGACGTTGTTGACCCTCTTTCCCTGCAAAATAGTGTTGTTACTTAAACTTACAATGCATGAATCCGTGAAAAATTGCACGATGAAACCTTTGTCACAGAATTGACTGATGCTGAGCAAGTTGTGCTTCAATCCATCTACAAGCAAAACATTTTCAATCATAAGGTTCTTGGAATTACCGATTATACCTGCTCTTACCACCTTCCTGGTGGTGTTGTCTCCAAGAGTAACCTTACCTCCAGTCCTGGATTCTAGTACAACAAACTGGCTAGCATCACCAGTCATATGTCGAGAGCATCCACTGTCCAGGTACCACATACTCTCACAAGGTCTTTTGTGAGAGCCCTCTGTTGCAAATCTATTTTTCATGTCTTATGTTTTGATGATTGACAAACACTATTTTTCTTGGATAGCTTGTTGCTTCTAACTTTTCAGGAATCGACGATCGGACAATCAAAAAGGAGCCAAGTTCAGGAATGCGTAGGGTTAGGGTTGAGTCAGTCTGTACTTTTATTTTTACCTTTTGAGTCCACTTGTAATAGCCAAAAAGACTGATACTTTGTAACCCTTCACACACACACTTGAGAGAATTAGAAATTCTGTTTTTACTCATATCGGCCAGGACGATATATTGGATCGGCCTGGACGATCAGCTTAAAACAGAAAGTCTAATTAAGGGTTCTTGATTAAGGCAGCCAACGTTAACCGATCGGCCTGGACGATACGTGTATCGGCTAGGACGATAAGCTCAAAACAGAAAGAAGTAGCCGCCATAGACAAGTATGGTATAGCATATCTTTAAATTATCGGCCAGGACGATCCTCGGATCGGCCTGGACGATATTAACAGATTATGCCATAATTGTTCAGGAAATCAAGGAAGTAATTAAGGATGATTGATACGATCATATCGTCCTGGACGATCGCAAGATCGGCCAGGCCGATCTAGTCAAAACCTTAAGTTACTTCAGGACGATCAATATCGGCCAGCCCATATTCAGGGCTATTGTCAGGACGATTCTCGTCTGATTTGAACTGATCGGCCAGGACGATCGTAAGATCGGCCTGGACGATCAAGCTAATTTTCAATCGTCCAATCTGGCATCCAGGGCTATGCTCTGGCCGATCTTCATTGATTTGTACTGATCGGCCAGGCCGATGTCCAGATCGGCCTGGACGATAAAGTCGGCAACTTGCAATTAATGAGCTCTTTTGAAGCTCTTCTATTTAAAGAGCTCTTGTTCAACGTTTTTAAAAGACCTTTGGCTGCTGCCTTGACCTGAGAAGACCTTGAGGAGAGAAAGAGAGAGAGAAGAGAGAGAGAGGATCTTGTGAGGGGGAGCTTGTGAGGGGTTTCACAAGGGTTGCTTCAAGGATCTCTCTGCGTCGTCTTCGTCTAGAGTTTCTCGTCCGTGGAAGGGTCGGTAGAGGTAAGGAGTTGTGCCGTTGGTTCTGGTTCTCTGCCGGCTTCAGGAGGAAGCAAAAGGAGATAGGTTCTCTGCCTTGCCGGGGTGGCAAAAAGGAGGTTCTTGTGAGGGTTTCTCCACCTAGCCGTGGGGGGCTAAAGGAGAGTCACTTTTTGTGTAGTGCAATACTTGGAGGGTGCCTCCAAGGAGTGGACGTAGGTCGAGTCGACCGAACCACTATAAATCTCTGTGTTTCTTTTCTTGCTTCCGCACGTTTAATTCCGCATTATTTTCGTGGTGTGATTTGGTTTTATGTTACTTTATTTCTTTGTTTAAAAACGAAGTTTTTAAAATACCAATTCACCCCCCCTCTTGGTTAGTTTGGGACTAAGTTCATAGGGCTTAACATCCCCATCGAACTTTCAAGTGGTATCAGAGCCTGTTTCGAAAATTCAAGTTTAAAAACTTTTTGAATTTGATCCATGTCTAACTTTGGGAATCGCAACACTACGGAAGGGTATTCTATTACCCGACCTCCTCTGTTCGATAACCTACCTTTTGATTTCTGGAAAACTCGCATGTCAACTTTTTTACAATCTACTGATTATCGCATGTGGATGCTTATTCAAGAAGGTTATTCTCCACCTTCTCGTGAAATTAACGGTTTTAAAACGGAAGTTGCTTTTACCGAATGGACTTTTGATGAACGAGATTTAGCTCAACTAAATGCTAAATGTTTGAATTGTTTTTTCTGTGCATTAAAATCTGAGGATTACATGCGTGTTTCAACTTGCAAAACTGGTAAAGAAATTTGGGATAAACTATGCATTACTTATGAAGGCACTAATGAAGTTAAACAATCCCGTTTAAACATTCTCTTGCATGACTACGAACTTTTTCGTATGAAACCTCATGAATCAATTTCTGACATGTACACTAGGTTTACTCAGATTGCTACCTCATTGCATGCACTAGGAAAAGAACTTTCAAACTATGAAAAAGTTAACAAGATTTTGAGATGCTTGCCTTCGTCCTATGATGCAAAAATTACTGCAATTACTGAATCTAAAGATTTAAACACCTATTCTATTGATAACTTGCTTGGCTCACTCATTGCTTACGAGCAAGGGGTGAATCAAAGAAATCTTGATATAGGTGAAAAGAAAAAGGAGAAAACCATTGCATTGAAGGCACACAAATCAGATTCTGAATCTTCCGGGTCTGAAAGCGATGGAGTTGCCTTCATCACAAGGCAATTCAAAAGCTTTCTAAGGAAGAAACAAAAGCATCATCAAAGTTGGAGAAAAGGTAAGGATCATAAACATACTAAAGGATCTTCTGATGTTATTTGTTTTGAATGCAGGAAACCTGGACATGTAAGATCTGATTGTCCTACACTTCAAGAACATTCAAGCAAAGAAAAGGAAAAAGGTGAGGAAAAAGCTAAGTCTAGGAAGGACAAGGAGAAAATCCAAAGAGGCTTCTGGGCAGAATCTGGCACTGATTCCTCTGAGACTGAACCAGAGGAAGAAACAACAAACTTGTGTTTCATGGGAGAAAACCAAAGTGATGAGGAAGAGGTATGTAGACCAACCTATGATGAATTATTTGAAATTTGTGAAAAAATCCATGCATCATATAGGAAATTAAAGAAAACTCATGCTAGCCTAAAATTAGAACATTCAAATCTACAAAAAGAGCATGAAGTTTTTCTCAAAGATCATGCAACGATTGATTCAAATCACATGGCTCTCCTTGATGAATTTGATGAATTAAACAAGAAGCATTTGGAATTAGTTGATAAAAGCAATGCATTAAAAGCTTCACACACCTCACTTAATGATGATCTTAAGAAATCTAAAGAGATTGAGAAAAATTTGAGGATTGAGAATGATGCATTGAAAAGAACTAACTTGAGAATTCAAAATGATTTGGATACATGTAAGAGAGCTAGGATGACACCAACTTCTAATCAAAGGCCAGAACCTAGGAAGAGGCATTTTTACTCAAATCATTTAAGAAAATCTTTTCCTGGAGTTCAATGTTTTACTTGTGGCATGTTAGGACACATCTCACACACTTGCACAGTTCACCGTAGTACACATTGGGTGTGGAGACCTAAGATGCATGATTCAATACATACCACATCTGCATTGCACTCTATATTTCCTAAGAAGGAGCCCAAATCTGTTTGGGTTCCTAAAACTGACTGTTGTTGAGTCTTGCAGGAGTGCTCTCACCAAAGACCTCGTGGGAGCATAGGATAACTGAACATAAGGAGGCTTGCAACTCAATTGCTAAAATCCGTTGTTTTATCACTTGCTTGAAATCGTTAGTTTTTGTGTGACTTTTATTTTTAGTTTTTGTGTTGACTTTGTTGTTGTCTTTAGTTTGCTTATTGTTTGTTTTTGTTTTTATTTTTGGTCCTTATTTTTGGCTTCCGTATGATAAAAACTTTTCAAGCTTTTAAAAATTGGAGTTTTTTTTTTGGGAGATAGGGTTTAGCTTTTTTAAATTAGCTAAAGAGAGTAAACTATTGATGTTTTCCCTTCTTCTGACCTTGTTTAGTGGCATGATTTTTCTTTTATAAAACAAAAAGTCTAAACTCAGTTTAACCAATGGTTTTTTAAGATATCGTTCTAATCTTGCTACATTAAATCATCTTATGCATAATAGTCAAAATTCCTTGATATCATTCAAGCTTTTGAAATCTTACCATTGCAGTCATCACGTGATTTTGATTTTGTGTTGTGAATTGTTCTTCCCTATGTTAGAGAGAGAGCCCCTATTCTCTAATATTTGGAGGATATACTCACAACTAAGTATTTTTCTTTAAGGGTATATTAAAGAGTTATTAGCTTGCAAAAGACAAAAAGGAAAGAGGCCAATGAAGCCAAATTGAAAAGAAAAATACACAAAAGTGTATCAAAAATCAAAAGATGCTCAAAGAGCCAATAAAAGTAAAAAGAGGCATAAAATTAGCCCACTAATTGCAAGCTATGATCTCTTTGGTAAAACTCTTAAAACTTAGAAAACTCATTGATTATGTGATACATTCAAAGATTTGATTTCAAATTCCATGATTGAGAAAAACTATTTTGGTTTATTATTTATAAGATACTTTAGTTGTTAACAAGTCTTGATTGATCTCTTAAAACCTCTTGTGTTATTCCAAGTTAGGACTCTGTTGTTTTTAAGAGATTTTTTGTACCCTGAAGAATGTCCGATCTAGGGTTAATAGAATCAGTTTTTCAATCTTCTTCTAATTTGGATTTTGTTAAACCTCTTGATCTCCTAGAAACTTCAAAAATTTAAATTCAAGAAAAGAATTCTCATATGATGCCTTCATAAAACAAAAAAAAAATAGAAAAAATTAAAATCCAAAAATATTCGGTGTTTGTTTTATTCTTATTTTTTGTGTGTCTTTGACTGTCTTTTCTTTTGTTTTATTTTTGAGGGTCTTGATCATCACAATTCCTTTCTTAATTTCAATTTCAAGTCACATCGGCCTGGCCGATAGTTTTATCGTCCTGGCCGAAAGGACAAATTCTTTCCAAAATCCATCTGCTGACCTTTTTCTGTGCTTACTGAAATTCATCGTCCTGGCCGATACATCATCGTCCTGGACGATTTGATCAAACTCTTGGTGATAGTCCTGGCCGATAGTTTATTTGTCTGGCCGATGCATTCTATGTGCATCGTCCTGGCCGATACACTGGACCGTCCCGGACGATCCACGTGTCAGTACGTTTTGAACTTTAAATTCGGCCCCGGACGATCCATTATTGGACCATCGGCCGGGCCGATCCACTGTTCGTCCTGGACGATACACGTGGCAAGCATTTAAAACGTTTTAACTTCGGCCGGTACGATCAATTATTGTGCATCGTCCTGGACGTAACACCTCATCGGCCCGGACGATCTGCTTTTTCAACGGTCGTCCGGACTGACTCCTCGGGCCGATAGCCTGTGTCTAATCGGCCTGGCCGATATCTGATCGGCCCGGACGATTGGACCGCCTTTTTGACCAATCGGCCTGTACGTAATAATTGACACATATCGGCCTGGACGATTTCGCGATCGGCCAGGACGATATGGACGATTCTTTAAATATAGGCCGATCCAGCCATGTTTTCTCACAACTCATCCTTTCTCCTTTGATTTTCTGCTTAAAGTTCTCTCATATGGCTGGTGGGAAGCACGTCCGGCAGACCTCTGGAAGTTCCTCGAGGGCAAGGGTTGACCCTCGGTTCCGTGAAGCAGAAGATGAAGCCGCTTATCATCGCTATAAGGAATGTGGAATTACTGTTTCAAGAATTATCAATCCGACCCACATTTCCTACCCGGTAATGGATCTCTTTGCCCACACTTCTCTTTGCTTCATCCTATCCCTTATTTTTCCTTTCAATTCTGAGTTCCTGTTAGAATTCTTTGCAAACCTCCGCATAAACTCTACCTTCACAGCCCTGTCCTCCTATGTGAATCGACGCCCTGTCGAAATCACATATCAGGACTGTGTTGAACTTTTACAGCTATCCACCACCGGAGATAAGCTGCACCTTATTGCCCCTGACCCTGATTTTGACTGGTCCACGGCAAACCACTTTCTTCGCCAGACCAATGCCCGTTACCATGTTGGAGAGACTAGCTCTCTAGTCAGAGATGCTAGGACAATCCAACATGTCCTTCGCACCTCTGTCATTCCAAAAGCCGGCGACCGTGTCCACATTACCCCTCTACTTTCCCTCACTACCTTCTACATCATGGCACATAGGGAATTTAACACTGCAGATCTATTCTTTCGTTACATTGATCATCTCACAACAATTCGCGACCCAGGCCACAGAAGAAAACCAAATCTAGCCTTAGGACATATCATAGCCTATGTTCTTGAGACCAAATACCAAATTCAATATCCCAATCCACCAAATTTCCCAACTCTCTTCTACTCGAACAATTCTTTCAGCAACCTTCACAGTACTCGTCTCCACCCGGATGAACCACGGGAGGCTAGAGAGGAGGAGGCTCCCGCTCCAGCTCCCTTTCCTGACCCTGCCCCTCTCCACCAACATTCACCGGTAGATCAGTTGATAGCGAGATTTGATCGTTGGGAGACCAGATTTGATGCATATGTTGCTGCCCAAGAGCAGCAACACTCTGAGGACATCGCCCGCTACGAGCATCATCGCGCCGAAGACTTAGCTCGTTTTGACAGTTTTCTCACTCACCAGCAGCAGCAGCATGACCAGGACATCGCCTGGTTCAATGCTCAGTTTACTACCCTTGCCAGCTACTTTCAGCAGCCACCTCCACCTCCTCCATCTGATGATCAGGATCCCTCGTTCTTTTAGTTTGTGCTTTATTGTTTCTTGTCTTTTTGTAGTAGTCTCTCGTGATGTTTGTTGTTCTTTTTTACTGTTTTTGGACTCTCTTTTTGTGATGACAAAAAGGGGGAGTAGGATAGGATGTGTGGTTTGTAACCTTTGTTTTTTTTTTTCTAATGAATCTTTAATTTTCCTACTTGTGTTTTGTCATCATCAAAAAGGGGGAGATTGTTGCAAATCTATTTTTCATGTCTTATGTTTTGATGATTGACAAACACTGTTTTTCTTGGATAGCTTGTTGCTTCTAACTTTTCAGGAATCGACGATCGGACAATCAAAAAGGAGCCAAGTTCAGGAATGCGTAGGGTTAGGGTTGAGTCAGTCTGTACTTTTATTTTTACCTTTTGAGTCCACTTGTAATAGCCAAAAAGACTGATACTTTGTAACCCTTCACACACACACTTGAGAGAATTAGAAATTCTGTTTTTACTCATATCGGCCAGGACGATATATTGGATCGGCCTGGACGATCAGCTTAAAACAGAAAGTCTAATTAAGGGTTCTTGATTAAGGCAGCCAACGTTAACCGATCGGCCTGGACGATACGTGTATCGGCCAGGACGATAAGCTCAAAACAGAAAGAAGTAGCCGCCATAGACAAGTATGGTATAGCATATCTTTAAATTATCGGCCAGGACGATCCTCGGATCGGCCTGGACGATATTAACAGATTATGCCATAATTGTTCAGGAAATCAAGGAAGTAATTAAGGATGATTGATACGATCATATCGTCCTGGACGATCGCAAGATCGGCCAGGCCGATCTAGTCAAAACCTTAAGTTACTTCAGGACGATCAATATCGGCCAGCCCATATTCAGGGCTATTGTCAGGACGATTCTCGTCTGATTTGAACTGATCGGCCAGGACGATCGTAAGATCGGCCTGGACGATCAAGCTAATTTTCAATCGTCCAATCTGGCATCCAGGGCTATGCTCTGGCCGATCTTCATTGATTTGTACTGATCGGCCAGGCCGATGTCCAGATCGGCCTGGACGATAAAGTCGGCAACTTGCAATTAATGAGCTCTTTTGAAGCTCTTCTATTTAAAGAGCTCTTGTTCAACGTTTTTAAAAGACCTTTGGCTGCTGCCTTGACCTGAGAAGACCTTGAGGAGAGAAAGAGAGAGAGAAGAGAGAGAGAGGATCTTGTGAGGGGGAGCTTGTGAGGGGTTTCACAAGGGTTGCTTCAAGGATCTCTCTGCGTCGTCTTCGTCTAGAGTTTCTCGTCCGTGGAAGGGTCGGTAGAGGTAAGGAGTTGTGCCGTTGGTTCTGGTTCTCTGCCGGCTTCAGGAGGAAGCAAAAGGAGATAGGTTCTCTGCCTTGCCGGGGTGGCAAAAAGGAGGTTCTTGTGAGGGTTTCTCCACCTAGCCGTGGGGGGCTAAAGGAGAGTCACTTTTTGTGTAGTGCAATACTTGGAGGGTGCCTCCAAGGAGTGGACGTAGGTCGAGTCGACCGAACCACTATAAATCTCTGTGTTTCTTTTCTTGCTTCCGCACGTTTAATTCCGCATTATTTTCGTGGTGTGATTTGGTTTTATGTTACTTTATTTCTTTGTTTAAAAACGAAGTTTTTAAAATACCAATTCACCCCCCCTCTTGGTTAGTTTGGGACTAAGTTCATAGGGCTTAACATCCCCATCGAACTTTCACCCTCCTGTAAAATTATCAAATGTTAGATTTAGGAACCCAAGTAGGTTTGGGTTCCTTCTTATGAAGAGAAGAATGCAATGCATGTGTGATATGCTGTGGATCATGCACCTTAGGTCTCCACACCCAATGTGTACTATGGTGAATCGTGCAAGTGTGTGAGATGTGTCCTAGCATGCCACATGAGAAACATCTAACTCTAGGAAAGGGATTTCTTAAGTGATTTGAGTTATAATGCCTCTCCCTAGGTTTTGGCAATTGATTAAAAGTAGAAGTCATCCTAGTTTTCTTACATGCTTCTAAATCATTTTGAAACTTCAAGTTTGTGCTTTTTAAAACTTCATTTTCAATCCTCAAATTTTTCTCTATCTCCTTTGACTTTTTAAAATCAGATTCAAGAGATGTGTGTGATATTTTCAATGCATCATGCTCTTGAACTAACTTACCATGATTTTTATTTAACTCATCAAATTCATCAAGTAAAGCCATATGATTTGAATCAATTGTTTGATGGTCTTTAATCAAAATTTCATGCTCTTTTTGTAGATTTACGAATTCTAATTTCAAGCTAGCATGAGTTTTCTTTAATTTTCTATATGATGCATGATTTTTTTCTTAAACTTCAAGAAGTTGATCGTAGGAAAGTTCACATACCTCTTCTTGATCACTTTGATCTTTTCCCATGAAACACAAGTTTGTAGTCTCTTCCTCTGGTTCAGTCTCAGAGGAATCAGTACCAGATTCTGCCCAAAAGCTCCTTTGTTTTTCCTTCTTGTCCTTCCTAGACTTAGCTTTCTCCTCACCTTTTTCTTTGCTTGATCGATCTCTAAGCGTAGGGCAATCAGTTCTCACATGTCCAGGCTTTCTGCATTCAAAACAAACAACATTAGAAGATCCTTTAACATGTTTGTGATCCTTACCTTTTCTCCAACTTTGATGATGCTTTTGTTTCTTCCTTAGAAAGCTTTTGAATTGCCTTGTGATGAAGGCAATTTCATCGCTTTCAGACCCGGAAGATTCAGAATCCAATTTGTGAGCCTTCAATGCAATTATTTTCTCCTTTTTCTTTTCACCTGCATCAACATTTCTTTGATTCACCCCTTGCTCATAAGCAATGAGTGAGTCAAGTAAGTTATCAATAGAATAAGTATTCAAATCCTTAGATTCAGTGATTGCAGTGATTTTTGCATTATAAGACGAAGGCAAGCATCTCAAAATCTTGTTAACTTTTTCATAGTTCGAAAGTTCTTTTCCTAGTGCATGCAATGAAGTAGCAATCTGAGTAAACCTAGTGTACATGTCAGAAATCGATTCATGAGGTTTTCATACGAAAAAGTTCATAGTCATGCAAGAGAATATTTAAACGAGATTTTTTAACTTCATTAGTACCTTCATAAGTGATGCACAATTTATCCCAAATTTCTTTACCAGTTTTGCAAGTTGAAACACGCATGTAATCCTCAGATTTCAAAGCACAGAAAAAACAGTTCAAACATTTCGCATTTAGTTAAGCTAAATCTCGTTCATCAAAGTCCATTCGGTAAAAGCAACTTCAGTTTTAAAAACATTAATTTCATGAGAAGGTGGAGAATAACCTTCTTGAATAAGCATCCACATGCGATAATCAGTAGATTGTAAAAAAAGTTGACATGCGAGTTTTCCAAAAATCAAAAGGTAGGTTATCGAACAGGGGAGGTCAGGTAATGGAATACCCTTCCGTAGTGTTGCGATTCCCAAAGTTAGCCATGGATCAAATTCAAAGAGTTTTCAAACTTTAATTTTCGAATCCCGCTCTGATAGCACTTGAAAGTTCGTTAGGGATGTTAAGCCCTATGAACTTAGTCCCAAGCTAACCAAGAGGGGAGGGGGGGTGAATTGGTATTTTAAAAACTATTTTCACAAAGAAAGAAAAATGCATAAACCAAATCACACCACAGAAATAAATGCATAATTTAAAAGTGTGGAAGCAAGAAAAAGAACACAGAAATTTATAGTGGTTCGGTCGACTCGACCTACGTCCACTCCTTGGAGGCACCCTCCAAGTATTACACTACAAAACGTGACTCTCCTTTAGCCCCCACAGCTAGGCGGAGAAGCCCTCACAAGAACCTCCTTTTTGCCACCCCGGCATGGCAGAGAACCTTCCTCCTTTTGCTTCCTCCTGAAGCTAGCAGAGAACCAAAACCAAAAGCAAACTCCTTACCTCTACCGATCCTTTCACGGACGAGAAACTCTAGACGAAGATGAAGCGGAGCGATCCTTGAAGCAACCCTTGTGAATCCCCTCACAAGCTCCCCCTCACAAGATCCTCTCTCTCTCCTCTCTCTCTTTCTCTCCTCAAGGTCTTCTTAGGTCAAGGCAGCAGCCAAAGGTCTTGAAAAACATTGAACAAGAGCTCTTTAAATAGAAGAGCATCAAAGGAGCTCATTAATTACAAGTTGCCGACTATATCGTCCAGGCCGATATGGACATCTGTTGCAAATCTATTTTTCATGTCTTATATTTTGATGATTGACAAACACTGCTTTTCTTGGACAGCTTGTTGCTTCTAACTTTTCAGGAATCAGAAGATCAGACAATAAAAAAGGAGCCAAGTTCAGGAATACATAGGTTTAGGGTTGAGTCAGTCTGTACTTTTGTTTTTTACTCTTTGAGTCCACGTGTAATAGTCAAAGAGACTGATGCTTTATAACCCTTCACACACACACTTGAGAAACATAGAATTTCTGTTTTTACTCATATCGGCCAGGACGATTTCTTTGATCGGCCTGGACGATCAGCTTAAAACAGAAAGTCTAATTAAGGATTCTTAATTAAGGCAGCCGACGTTAACAGATCGTCCTGGACGATACGTGTATCGGCCAGGACGATAAGCTCAAAACAGAAAGAAGTAGCCGCCATAGACAAGTATGGTATACTGTATCTTTAAATTATCGGCCAGGACGATCCTCGGATCGGCCTGGACGATATTCACAATTTATGCCATAATTGTTCAGGAAATCAAGGGAGTAATTAAGGATGATTGATACGATCAGATTGTCCTGGACGATCGCAGGATCGGCCAGGCCGATCTAGTTAAAAACCTTAAGTTACTTCAGGACGATCAATATCGGCCAGCCCGTATTCAGGGCTATTGTCAGGATGATTTTCCTCTGATTTGAACTGATCGGCCAGGACGATCGTGAGATCGTCCGGGACGATCAAGCCAATTTTCAATCGTCCAGTTTTTCATTCAGGGCTATGCTCTGGCCGATCTTCATTGATTTGTACTGATCGGCCAGGCCGATGTCCATATCGGCCTAGACGATATTGTCGGCAACTTGCAATTAATGAGCTCTTTTGAAGCTCTTCTATTTAAGAGCTCTTGTTCAACATTTTTAAAAAACCTTTGGCTGCTGCCTTGACCTGAGAAGACCTTGAGGAGAGAAAGAGAGAGAGAGAGGAGAGAGAGAGGATCTTGTGAGGGGGAGCTTGTGAGGGGTTTCACAAGAGTTGCTTCAAGGATCTCTCTGCGTCGTCTTCGTCTAGAGTTTCTCGTCCGTGGAAGGGTCGGTAGAGGTAAGGAGTTTTGCTTTTGGTTCTGGTTCTCTGCCAGCTTCAGGAGGAAGCAAAAGGAGATAGGTTCTCTGCCTTGCCGGGGTGGCAAAAAGGAGGTTCTTGTGAGGGTTTCTCCACCTAGCCATGGGGGCTAAAGGAGAGTCACTTTTTGTGTAGTGCAATACTTGGAGGGTGCCTCCAAGGAGTGGACGTAGGTCGAGTCGACCGAACCACTATAAATTTCTGTGTTCTTTTTCTTGCTTCTGCACTTTTAAATTCCGCATTATTTTGTGGTGTGATTTGGTTTATGTGATTTTATTTCTTTGTTTAAAAAGAAGTTTTTAAAATACCAATTCACCCCCCCCCCTCTTGGTTAGTTTGGGACTAAGTTCATAGGGCTTAACATCCCCATCGAACTTTCAAGTGGTATCAGAGCTTGATTCGAAAATTAAAGTTTGAAAACTTTTTGAATTTGATCCATGTCTAACTTTGGAAATCGCAACACTATGGAAGGGTATTCTATTACCCGACCTCCTCTGTTCGATAACCTACCTTTTGATTTTTGGAAAACTCGCATGTCAACTTTTTTACAATCTACTGATTATCGCATGTGGATGCTTATTCAAGAAGGTTATTCTCCACCTTCTCGTGAAATTAACGGTTTTAAAACTGAAGTTACTTTTACCGAATGGACTTTTGATGAACGAGATTTAGCTCAATTAAATGCGAAATGTTTGAATTGTTTTTTCTGTGCTTTAAAATCTGAGGATTACATGCGTGTTTCAACTTGCAAAACTGGTAAAGAAATTTGGGATAAATTGTGCATTACTTATGAAGGCACTAATGAAGTTAAACAATCCCGTTTAAACATTCTCTTGCATGACTACGAACTTTTTCGTATGAAACCTCATGAATCGATTTCTGACATGTACACAAGGTTTACTTAGATTGCTACCTCATTGCATGCACTAGGAAAAGAACTTTCGAACTATGAAAAAGTTAACAAGATTTTGAGATGCTTGCCTTCGGCTTATGATGCAAAAATTACTACAATCACTGAATCTAAAGATTTGAACACCTATTCTATTGATAACTTGCTTGGCTCACTCATTGCTTACGAGCAAGGGGTGAATCAAAGAAATCTTGATGCAGGTGAGAAGAAAAAGGAGAAAACAATTGCATTGAAGGCACACAAATCGGATTCTGAATCTTCCGGGTCTGAAAGCGATGGAGTTGCCTTCATCACAAGGCAATTCAAAAGCTTTCTAAGGAAGAAACAAAAGCATCATCAAAGTTGGAGAAAAGGTAAGGATCATAAACATATTAAAGGATCTTCTGATGTTGTTTGTTTTGAATGCAGAAAGCCTGGACATGTGAGAACTGATTGCCCTAAGCTTAGAGATCAATCAAGCAAAGAAAAAATTGATGAGAAAGCAAAGTCTAAGAAGGACAAGAAAAAACAAAGGAGCTTTTGGGCAGAATCTGGTACTGATTCTTCTGAGACTGAACCAGAGGAAGAAACTACAAACTTGTGTTTCATGGGAAAAGATCAAATTGATCAAGAAGAGGTATGTGAACTTTCATACGATCAACTTCTTGAAATTTCAGAAAAAATCCATGCATCATATAGGAAATTAAAGAAAACTCATGCTAGCTTGAAATTAGAATTCTTAAATCTACAAAAAGAGCATGAAATTTTGATTAAAGACCATCAAACAATTGATTCAAATCACATGACTTTACTTGATGAATTTGATGAGTTAAATAAAAATCATGGTAAGTTAGTTGAAGAGCATGATGCATTGAAAATATCACACACATCTCTTGAATCTGATCTTAAGAAGTCAAAAGAGATAGAAAAAAATTTGAGGATTGAAAATAAAGTTTTAGAAAATACAAACTTGAAGATTCAAAATGATTTAGAAGCATGTAAGAAATCTAGGATGACTTCTACTATTAATCAATTGCCAAAACCTAGAGAGAGGTATTATAACTCAAATCACTTAAGAAATCCCTTTTCTGGAGTTAGATGTTTTTCTTGTGGCATGCTAGGACATATCTCACACACTTGCACAATTCATCATAGTTCACATTGGGTGTGGAGATCTAAGATGCATGATCCACAGCATACCACACATGCATTGCATTCTTCTCTTCATAAGAAGGAACCCAAACCTGCTTAGGTTCCTAAAACTAACATTTGATAATTTTGCAGGAAGTCTCTCACAAAAGACCTCGTGAGAATATGTGGTACCTGGACAGTGGATGCTCTCGACATATGACTGGTGATGCTAGCCAGTTTGTAGTACTAGAATCCAGGACTGGAGGCAAGGTTACTCTTGGAGACAACACCACCAGGAAGGTGGTAGGAGCAGGTATAATCGGAAATTCCAAGAACCTTATGATTGAAAATGTTTTTCTTGTAGATGGATTGAAGCACAACTTGCTCAGCATCAGTCAATTCTGTGACAAAGGCTTCATCGTACAATTCTTCACGAATTCATGCATTGTAAGTTTAAGTAACAACA
This sequence comes from Dendrobium huoshanense, assembly GCA_016618105.1. Lineage (NCBI taxonomy): Eukaryota > Viridiplantae > Streptophyta > Magnoliopsida > Asparagales > Orchidaceae > Dendrobium > Dendrobium huoshanense. Next base: position 45,903,300 of record CM028348.1, read on the forward strand.
CCATTTTGCAGGGAAAGAGGGTAAACAACGTCTATATGCTTGATTTAAATAGCATTGAATGTGCTGCTTCTTTCTGCTTAAAAACTGTCATTGATGATTCTTGGTTGTGGCACAGGAGGCTTTGTCATGCAAGTATGAAAACCCTTAGGAAAGTGACCCAAAAAGACCTAGTTAGAGGTGTCCCCAAACTTAAGTTTACAAAAGACCACCTTTGTGATGCCTGTCAACTAGGAAAGCAAATTCACTCCTCTTTTCACCCCATAAAGGACATTAGCACCTCTAGACCTTTAGAAGTCCTTCACATGGATTTGTTTGGACCCATTAGCATAGCAAGTTTGGGAGGGAAAGTCTATGGTTTTGTGATTGTTGATGACTACTAGAGGTTCACTTGGACTATATTTCTTTCTCATAAAAATGAGTCTTTTGAGGAATTTAAAACTTTTTCTACTTGGATTCAGAAGAAGCTAGGGTGTGAGATTTTGACCATCCATAGTGATCATGGGGGAGAGTTTGAAAATGAAAGATTTGGAGACTTTTATGAGGACAAGGGGATTAGCCACAATTTTTCAGCCCCTAGGACTCCTCAGCAGAATGGAGTAGCTGAAAGGAAGAACCGGACCTTGGTGGAAGCCGCTAGAGCCATGCTTGCTGAGTATTCACTTCCAAAATACTTTTGGGCTAAAGCGGTTAACACAGCATGTTATGTGTTGAATAGGGTGAATGTTAGAGTCAAATTAGAAAAAACACCCTATGAGATCCTTAAGGGTAGGACACCCAATCTTTCCCACCTTCATGTCTTTGGTTGTAAGGTTTTCATTCACAATAATGGAAAGTCACACTTGGGAAAATTTGATCCTAAATCTGATGAAGGAGTATTCTTGGGATATTCTAGTGTTGGGAAATCTTTTAGAGTGTTTAACAAAAGAACCTTGATGGTGGAAGAGACAACCCATGTAGTTTTTGATGAGTCTGATCATAAGAAACATGGAGTAGATGATGATGATGTTAGAGAGATACAAGTGGAGTAGAAAATTTGGGGAAGGGGAGTGAGCACCTAAGCAATGGAGGAGTAGAAGGAGTCACCCAAGGAATAGAAACTTTTGATGGAAGGGGAGAAACTTCACACACTTTGCCTAGAGATTGGAGATACTCTACTAGTCACCCCAAGGATTTGATCTTAGGAGACCTTTCTAGTGGAGTTAAGACTAGACATGGACTTAGGAAGGAGGTGAACCACACTGCCTTTATCTCTATGACTGAACCCACCACCATTAACCAAGCCCTCTCTGATGAGTTTTGGAAGTTAGCAATGCAAGAAGAGTTGAATCAATTTATTAGGAATGATGTTTGGGAACTTGTGGAAAGACCTAAGGGACAAAGTGTAGTTGGGACAAAGTGGGTATTTAAGAACAAAGTGAATGATTCAGTAGTGGTGGTGAGGAATAAAGCAAGATTGGTGGTTAAGGGGTACAATCAAATAGAAGGGATAGATTTTGAAGAGACTTTTGCCCCTGTAGCTAGATTGGAAGCCATTAGAGTGCTATTAGCCTTTGCTTGTTATAAAGGATTCAAGCTTTTTCAAATGGATGTCAAGAGTGCCTTTTTAAATGGGGAGATAAAAGAAGATGTGTTTGTATAACAACCTCCAGGTTTTGAGAGTTCTCAATTTCCAAATCATGTGTTTAAATTAAAAAAGGCTTTGTATGGTTTAAAATAGGCACCTAGAGCTTGGTATGAGAGGCGTAGCACAATCTTACTAGAGAGGGAGTTTGTCAAGGGGAGCGTAGACACCACCCTTTTTCTTAAAAAAGTTGGAGATGATTTACTCATTGTTCAGATTTATGTTGATGATATACTCTTTGGATCTTCTAATAAAAATTTGTGTGATGATTTTTCTAAAACAATGAGTAGAGAGTTTGAGATGAGTTTAATGGGAGAATTGTCTTACTTTTTGGGGTTTAGCATAAAACAATTGGAAGATGACACTTTTCTAAATCGAACAAAATACATAAAAGACATTTTGAAGAAATATGAGATGGACAAAGCCAAGCCAATTAACACCCCCATGACTTCTAGTGCTCCATTGGATAAGGACCCAAGTGGTAAGTCTGTTGATCAGAAGAAGTATAGAGGCATGATTGGATCTTTACTTTACTTGACTGCAAGCCGACCTGACATTATGTTTAGTGTTTGCCTTTGTGCTAGGTTTCAAGCTGACCCTAAGGAATCCCATATGACTGCTATTAAAAGGATTTTTAGATACCTTTTGGGGACACAAGGATTAGGGATTTGGTACCCTAGACATAGCACTTCTTTTGAGATTATTGGTTTTTCTGACTCTGATTTTGCAGGATGCAAGGTGGATAGAAAGAGCACATCTGGAACTTGTCAATTCATTGGACAATCCTTGGTCTCTTGGTCTATTAGAAAGCAAAATTCTGTTGCACTTTCCACTGCTGAAGCTTAATACATTGCTCTTGGAAGTTGTGTGGCCCAAGTTCTTTGGTTGAAACAACAGGTATTGGATCTAGGATTACATGTAAGCACCATCTCAATTTTTTGTGACAACACTAGTGCCATATGCATCTCTAAAAATCCTATCCAACATTCAAGAACTAAACACATTGACATTAGGCATCACTTTATTAGAGATCATGTGACTAAGGGAGACATTGAGTTACACCATGTGACAACTGAAAACCAACTGGCAGACATCTTTACTAAACCACTGGCCTTCGACACTTTCAGTTCTTTAAGGACCAGATTGGGTGTGATTGACATAAATGCATGAAACCTTTTTAGCTAAATTTTTCTTTTATCTTTTTTTTTGTTGCCTTCTTTTTACCTTTTCGTGTACCTTAGTTTTAGATCTTCACTAATATGATATCTCTTGTCTTGTCTTTAACAATTTGTAGTTAATATGTTTTCATCCACTTAATCACCTAGATAGTATGAATATCTTGTGATTGTGTCTCTTTCCCTAACTTAGTATTAGTGACATAGTTTTCTTTTCTAATCAAAAGTCTATCTCAAAATAAAAGATTGTTTATGAAACTAAGATCCTTTCTAAAGCTTGCTTAAGCAAATCTATCTTGTATTTACAATGATTAAAAGTTTTTTTGTCACATCATGATCCCTCGTTACTCTTGTCTTCAATTATTAATCCTGCTTGTGGTAATTCTTCCCTATGTTAGAGAGAGAGCTCCTATTCTCTAATATCTGAGAAGATATATTCACAACTAAGTTTTTTTAAAAGAGTCAAAAAGGGAATATAGCTTGCAAAAATAAAAAAAATTTGGCCCATGATGCCAACAAAAGAAGCGCAAAGACGCCAAAAAAATTGAAAAATCTATAAAAGGATGCACAAAGCGCCACAACATTGACAAGAGGCATAAAATGAGCCCACTCAAAAGCAAGCTACTCTCTCTTTTTATATCTTTTAGAACTTAGAAGTTTTGATTCTCAAAGGCTTGATCTCGATTATCGTTCGATTGTGACAAATCTACCTCATTGTTTTATGAAGATATTTTCATTATGCCAAGTGGTGGGTAGATTCTTTTTCTCATATCCAATTAATTATTTGAGTTAGGTCATTGATTTCAAAAGACGATTCTACCCTAAGACAACGTTTTTGGCTAAGGGTAAACCATGAACGGATATTCTCCTATTCTATGGATTAAATGAGATTGGTAACACGTTAACTCACAAATTTTTAAATCAATCACATGAAATACTTTATCATTGATGTGCCTTAAAAAAAAAAAAATAGGGGAATCTCTTTTATTGTGCTCTCATGTACCCTCCTTTTTGATGTGTCAAAAGGGGGAGAAGTTTATGAGGTTATTTTTTAATGGTTGCTATTAAATCTTTCTGTTGTGTTTTGCCATCATCAAAAAGGGGGAGATTGTTGCAAATCTATTTTTCATGTCTTATATTTTGATGATTGACAAACACTGCTTTTCTTGGACAGCTTGTTGCTTCTAACTTTTCAGGAATCAGAAGATCAGACAATCAAAAAGGAGCCAAGTTCAGGAATGCGTAGGTTTAGGGTTGAGTCAGTCTGTACTTTTGTTTTTTACTCTTTGAGTCCACGTGTAATAGTCAAAGAGACTGATACTTTATAACCCTTCACACACACACTTGAGAAACTTAGAATTTCTGTTTTTACTCATATCGGCCAGGACGATTTCTTTGATCGGCCTGGACGATCAGCTTAAAACAGAAAGTCTAATTAAAGATTCTTAATTAAGGCAACCGACGTTAACAGATCGTCCTGGACGATACGTGTATCGGCCAGGACGATAAGCTCAAAACAGAAAGAAGTAGCCGCCATAGACAAGTATGGTATACTGTATCTTTAAATTATCGGCCACGACGATCCTCGGATCGGCCTGGACGATATTCACAATTTATGTCATAATTGTTCAGGAAATCAAGGGAGTAATTAAGGATGATTGATACGATCAGAACGTCCTGGAAGATCGCAGGATCGGCCAGGCCGATCTAGTCAAAAACCTTAAGTTACTTTAGGACGATCAATATCGGCCAGCCTGTATTCAGGGCTATTGTCAGGACGATTTTCCTCTGATTTGAACTAATCGGCCAGGACGATCGTGAGATCGTCCGGGACGATCAAGCCAATTTTCAATCGTCCAGTTTTTCATTCAGGGCTATACTCTGGCCGATCTTCATTGATTTCTACTGATCGGCCAGGCCGATGTCCATATCAGCCTAGACGATATTGTCGGCAACTTGCAATTAATGAGCTCTTTTGAAGCTCTTCTATTTAAGAGCTCTTGTTCAACGTTTTTAAAAAACCTTTGGCTGCTGCCTTGACCTGAGAAGACCTTGAGGAGAGAAAGAGAGAGAGAGGAGAGAGAGAGGATCTTGTGAGAGAGAGCTTGTGAGGGGTTTCACAAGGGTTGCTTCAAGGATCTCTCTGCGTCGTCTTCATCTAGAGTTTCTCATCCGTGGAAGGGTCGGTAGAGGTAAGGAGTTTTGCTTTTGGTTCTGGTTCTCTGCCAGCTTCAGGAGGAAGCAAAAGGAGATAGGTTCTCTGCCTTGCCGGGGTGGCAAAAAGGAGGTTCTTGTGAGGGTTTCTCCACCTAGCCGTGGGGGCTAAAGGAGAGTCACTTTTTGTGTAGTGCAATACTTAGAGGGTGCCTCCAAGGAGTGGACATAGGTCGAGTCGACCGAACCACTATAAATTTCTGTGTTCTTTTTCTTGCTTCTGCACTTTTAAATTCAGCATTATTTTGTGGTGTGATTTGGTTTATGTGATTTTATTTCTTTGTTTAAAAAGAAGTTTTTAAAATACCAATTCACCCCCCCTCTTGGTTAGTTTGGGACTAAGTTCATAGGGCTTAACATCCCCATCGAACTTTCAAGTGGTATCAAAGCTTGATTCGAAAATTAAAGTTTGAAAACTTTTTGAATTTGATCCATATCTAACTTTGGGAATCGCAACACTACGGAAGGGTATTCTATTACCCGACCTCCTCTGTTCGATAACCTACCTTTTGATTTTTGGAAAACTCGCATGTCAACTTTTTTACAATCTACTGATTATCGCATGTGGATGCTTATTCAAGAAGGTTATTCTCCACCTTCTCGTGAAATTAACGGTTTTAAAACTGAAGTTGCTTTTACCGAATGGACTTTTGATGAACGAGATTTAGCTCAATTAAATGCGAAATGTTTGAATTGTTTTTTCTGTGCTTTAAAATCTGAGGATTACATGCGTGTTTCAACTTGCAAAACTGGTAAAGAAATTTGGGATAAATTGTGCATTACTTATGAAGGCACTAATGAAGTTAAACAATCCCGTTTAAACATTCTCTTGCATGACTACGAACTTTTTCGTATGAAACCTCATGAATCGATTTCTGACATGTACACAAGGTTTACTCAGATTGCTACCTCATTGCATGCATTAGGAAAAGAACTTTCGAACTATGAAAAAGTTAACAAGATTTTGAGATGCTTGCCTTCGGCTTATGATGCAAAAATTACTACAATCACTGAATCTAAAGATTTGAACATCTATTCTATTGATAACTTGCTTGGCTCACTCATTGCTTACGAGCAAGGGGTGAATCAAAGAAATCTTGATGCAGGTGAGAAGAAAAAGGAGAAAACAATTGTATTGAAGGCACACAAATCGGATTCTGAATCTTCCGGGTCTGAAAGCGATGGAGTTGCCTTCATCACAAGGTAATTCAAAAGCTTTCTAAGGAAGAAACAAAAGCATCATCAAAGTTGGAGAAAAGGTAAGGATCATAAACATATTAAAGGATCTTCTGATGTTGTTTGTTTTGAATGCAGAAAGCCTGGACATGTGAGAACTGATTGCCCTAAGCTTAGAGATCAATCAAGCAAAGAAAAAATTGATGAGAAAGCAAAGTCTAAGAAGGACAAGAAAAAACAAAGGAGCTTTTGGGCAGAATCTGGTACTGATTCTTCTGAGACTGAACCAGAGGAAGAAACTACAAACTTGTGTTTCATGGGAAAAGATCAAATTGATCAAGAAGAGGTATGTGAACTTTCATACGATCAACTTCTTGAAATTTCAGAAAAAATCCATGCATCATATAGGAAATTAAAGAAAACTCATGCTAGCTTGAAATTAGAATTCTTAAATCTACAAAAAGAGCATGAAATTTTGATTAAAGACCATCAAATAATTGATTCAAATCACATGACTTTACTTGATGAATTTGATGAGTTAAATAAAAATCATGGTAAGTTAGTTGAAGAGCATGATGCATTGAAAATATCACACACATCTCTTGAATCTGATCTTAAGAAGACAAAAGAGATAGAAAAAAATTTGAGGATTGAAAATAAAGTTTTAGAAAACACAAACTTGAAGATTCAAAATGATTTAGAAGCATGTAAGAAATCTAGGATGACTTCTACTTTTAATCAATTGCCAAAACCTAGAGAGAGGCATCATAACTCAAATCACTTAAGAAATCCCTTTCCTCGAGTTAGATGTTTTTCTTGTGGCATGCTAGGACATATCTCACACACTTGCACAATTCATCATAGTTCACATTGGGTGTGGAGACCTAAGATGCATGATCCACAGCATACCACACATGCATTACATTCTTCTCTTCATAAGAAGGAACCCAAACCTGCTTGGGTTCCTAAAACTAACATTTGATAATTTTGCAGGAAGTCTCTCACAAAAGACCTCGTGAGAGTATGTGGTACCTGGACAGTGGATGCTCTCGACATATGACTGGTGATTCTAGCTAGTTTGTAGTACTAGAATCCAGGACTGGAGGCAAGGTTACTCTTGGAGACAACACCACCAGAAAGGTGGTAGGAGCAGGTATAATCGGAAATTCTAAGAACCTTATGATTGAAAATGTTTTGCTTGTAGATGGATTGAAGCACAACTTGCTCAGCATCAGTCAATTCTGTGACAAAGGCTTCATCGTACAATTCTTCACGAATTCATACATTGTAAGTTTAAGTAACAACACCATTTTGCAGGGAAAGAGGGTAAACAACGTCTATATGCTTGATTTAAATAGCATTGAATGTGCTGCTTCTTTCTGCTTAAAAACTGTCATTGATGATTCTTGGTTGTGGCACAGGAGGCTTTGTCATGCAAGTATGAAAACCCTTAGGAAAGTGACCCAAAAAGACCTAGTTAGAGGTGTCCCCAAACTTAAGTTTACAAAAGACCACCTTTGTGATGCCTGTCAACTAGGAAAGCAAATTCACTCCTCTTTTCACCCCATAAAGGACATTAGCACCTCTAGACCTTTAGAAGTCCTTCACATGGATTTGTTTGGACCCATTAGCATAGCAAGTTTGGGAGGGAAAGTCTATGATTTTGTGATTGTTGATGACTACTAGAGGTTCACTTGGACTATATTTCTTTCTCATAAAAATGAGTCTTTTGAGGAGTTTAAAACTTTTTCTACTTGGATTCAGAAGAAGCTAGGGTGTGAGATTTTGACCATCCATAGTGATCATGGGGGAGAGTTTGAAAATGAAAGATTTGGAGACTTTTGTGAGGAGAAGGGGATTAGCCACAATTTTTCAGCCCCTAGGACTCCTCAGCAGAATGGAGTAGCTGAAAGGAAAAACCGGACCTTGGTGGAAGCCGCTAGAGCCATGCTTGCTGAGTATTCACTTCCAAAATACTTTTGGGCTGAAGCGGTTAACACAGCATGTTATGTGTTGAATAGGGTGAATGTTAGAGTCAAATTAAAAAAGACACCCTATGTGATCCTTAAGGGTAGGACACCCAATCTTTCCCACCTTCATGTCTTTGGTTGTAAGGTTTTCATTCACAATAATGGAAAGTCACACTTGGGAAAATTTGATCCTAAATCTGATGAAGGAGTATTCTTGGGATATTCTAGTGTTGGGAAATCTTTTAGAGTGTTTAACAAAAGAACCTTGATGGTGGAAGAGACAACCCATGTAGTTTTTGATGAGTCTGATCATAAGAAACATGGAGTAGATGATGATGATGTTGGAGAGATACAAGTGGAGTAGAAAATTTGGGGAAGGGGAGTGAGCACCTAAGCAATGGAGGAGTAGAAGGAGTCACCCAAGGAATAGAAACTTTTGATGGAAGGGGAGAAACTTCACACACTTTGCCTAGAGATTGGAGATACTCTACTAGTCACCCCAAGGATTTGATCTTAGGAGACCTTTCTAGTGGAGTTAAGACTAGACATGGACTTAGGAAGGAGGTGAACCACTCTGCCTTTATCTCTATGACTGAACCCACCACCATTAACCAAGCCCTCTCTGATGAGTTTTGGATGTTAGCAATGCAAGAAGAGTTAAATCAATTTGTTAGGAATGATGTTTGGGAACTTGTGGAAAGACCTAAGGGACAAAGTGTAGTTGGGACAAAGTGGGTATTTAAGAACAAAGTGAATGATTCAGGAGTGGTGGTGAGGAATAAAGCAAGATTGGTGGCTAAAGGGTACAATCAAATAGAAGGGATAGACTTTGAAGAGACTTTTGCCCCTGTAGCTAGATTGGAAGCCATTAGAGTGCTATTAGCATTTGCTTGTTATAAAGGATTCAAGCTTTTTCAAATGGATGTCAAGAGTGCCTTTTTAAATGGGGAGATAAAAGAAGATGTGTTTGTAGAACAACCTCCAGGTTTTGAGAGTTCTCAATTTCCAAATCATGTGTTTAAATTAAAAAAGGCTTTGTATGGTTTAAAACAGGCACCTAGAGCTTGGTATGAGAGGCTTAGCACATTCTTACTAGAGAGGGAGTTTGTCAAGGGGAGCGTAGACACCACCCTTTTTCTTAAAAAAGTTGGAGATGATTTACTCATTGTTCAGATTTATGTTGATGATATACTCTTTGGATCTTCTAATAAAAATTTGTGTGATGATTTTTCTAAAACAATGAGTAGAGAGTTTGAGATGAGTTTAATGGGAGAATTGTCTTACTTTTTGGGGTTTAGCATAAAACAATTTGAAGATGGCACTTTTCTAAATCAAACAAAATACATAAAAGATATTTTGAAGAAATATGAGATGGACAAAGCCAAGCCAATTAACACCCCCATGACTTCTAGTGCTCCGTTGGATAAGGACCCAAGTGGTAAGTCTGTTGATCAGAAGAAGTATAGAGGCATGATTGGATCTTTACTTTACTTGACTGCAAGCCGACCTGACATTATGTTTAGTGTTTGTCTTTGTGCTAGGTTTCAAGCTGACCCTAAGGAATCCCACATGACTGCTATTAAAAGGATTTTTAGATACCTTTTGGGGACACAAGGATTAGGGATTTGGTACCCTAGACATAGCACTTCTTTTGAGATTATTGGTTTTTCTGACTCTGATTTTGCAGGATGCAAGGTAGATAGAAAGAGCACATCTGGAACTTGTCAATTCATTGGACAATCCTTGGTCTCTTGGTCTAGTAGAAAACAAAATTCTGTTGCACTTTCCACTGCTGAAGCTTAATACATTGCTCTTGGAAGTTGTGTGGCCCAAGTTCTTTGGTTGAAACAACAGGTATTGGATCTAGGATTACATGTAAGCACCATCTCAATTTTTTGTGACAACACTAGTGCCATATGCATCTCTAAAAATCCTATCCAACATTCAAGAACTAAACACATTGACATTAGGCATCACTTTATTAGAGATCATGTGACTAAGGGAGACATTGAGTTACACCATGTGACAACTGAAAACCAACTGGCAGACATCTTTACTAAACCACTGGCCTTCGACACTTTCAGTTCTTTAAGGACCAGATTGGGTGTGATTGACATAAATGCATGAAACCTTTTTAGCTAAATTTTTCTTTTATCTTTTTTTTTGTTGCCTTCTTTTTACCTTTTCGTGTACCTTAGTTTTATATCTTCACTGATATGATATCTCTTGTCTTGTCTTTAACAATTTATAGTTAATATGTTTTCATCCACTTAATCACCTAGATAGTATGAATATCTTGTGATTGTGTCTCTTTCCCTAACTTAGTATTAGTGGCATAGTTTTCTTTTCTAATCAAAAGTCTATCTCAAAATAAAAGATTGTTTATGAAACTAAGATCCTTTCTAAAGCTTGCTTAAGCAAATCTATCTTGTATTTACAATGATTAAAAGTTTTTTTGTCACATCATGATCCCTCGTTACTCTTGTCTTCAATTATTAATCCTGCTTGTGGTAATTCTTCCCTATGTTAGAGAGAGAGCTCCTATTCTCTAATATCTGAGAAGATATATTCACAACTAAGTTTTTTTAAAAGAGTCAAAAAGGGAATCTAGCTTGCAAAAATAAAAAAAAATTTGGCCAATGATGCCAACAAAAGAAGCGCAAAGACGCCAAAAAAATTGAAATATCTATAAAAGGATGCGCAAAGCGCCACAACATTGACAAGAGGCATAAAATGAGCCCACTCAAAAGCAAGCTACTCTCTCTTTTTATATCTTTTAGAACTTAGAAGTTTTGATTCTCAAAGGCTTGATCTCGATTATCGTTCGATTGTGACAAATCTACCTCATTATTTTATGAAGATATTTTCATTATGCCAAGTGGTGGTAGATTCTTTTTCTCATATCCAATTAATTATTTGAGTTAGGTCATTGATTTCAAAAGACGATTCTACCCTAAGACAACGTTTTTGGCTAAGGGTAAACCATGAACGGATATTCTCCTATTCTATGGATTAAATGAGATTGGTAACACGTTAACTCACAAATTTTTAAATCAATCACATGAAATACTTTATCATTGATGTGCCTTAAAAAAAAAAAATAGGGGAATCTCTTTTACTGTGCTCTCATGTACCCTTCTTTTTGATGTGTCAAAAGGGGGAGAAGTTTATGAGGTTATTTTTTAATGGTTGCTATTAAATCTTTCTGTTGTGTTTTGCCATCATCAAAAAGGGGGAGATTATTGCAAATCTATTTTTCATGTCTTATATTTTGATGATTGATAAACACTGCTTTTCTTGGATAGCTTGTTGCTTCTAACTTTTCAGGAATCAGAAGATCGGACAATCAAAAAGGAGCCAAGTTCAGGAATGCGTAGGTTTAGGGTTGAGTCAATCTGTACTTTTGTTTTTTACTCTTTGAGTCCACGTGTAATAGTCAAAGAGACTGATACTTTATAACCCTTCACACACACACTTGAGAAACTTAGAATTTCTGTTTTTACTCATATCGGCCAGGACGATTTCTTTGATCGGCCTGGACGATCAGCTTAAAACAGAAAGTCTAATTAAAGATTCTTAATTAAGGCAACCGACGTTAACAGATCGTCTTGGACGATACGTGTATCGGCCAGGACGATAAGCTCAAAATAGAAAGAAGTAGCCGCCATAGACAAGTATGGTATACTGTATCTTTAAATTATCGGCCAGGATGATCCTCGGATCGGCCTGGACGATATTCACAATTTATGCCATAATTGTTCAGGAAATCAAGGGAGTAATTAAGGATGATTGATACGATCAGATCGTCCTGGACGATCGCAGGATCGGCCAGGCCGATCTAGTCAAAAACCTTAAGTTACTTCAGGACGATCAATATCGGCGAGCCCATATTCAGGGCTATTGTCAGGACGATTTTCCTCTGATTTGAACTGATCGGCCAGGACGATCGTGAGATCGTCCGGGACGATCAAGCCAATTTTCAATCGTCCAGTTTTTCATTCAGGGCTATGCTCTGGCCGATCTTCATTGATTTGTACTGATCGGCCAGGCCGATGTCCATATCGGCCTGGACGATATTGTCGGCAACTTGCAATTAATGAGCTCTTTTGAAGCTCTTCTATTTAAGAGCTCTTGTTCAACGTTTTTAAAAAACCTTTGGCTGCTGCCTTGACCTGAGAAGACCTTGAGGAGAGAAAGAGAGAGAGAGGAGAGAGAGAGGATCTTGTGAGGGGGAGCTTGTGAGGGGTTTCACAAGGGTTGCTTCAAGGATCTCTCTGCGTCATCTTCATCTAGAGTTTCTCGTCCGTGGAAGGGTCGGTAGAGGTAAGGAGTTTTGCTTTTGGTTCTGGTTCTCTGCCAGCTTCAGGAGGAAGCAAAAGGAGATAGGTTCTCTGCCTTGCCGGGGTGGCAAAAAGGAGGTTCTTGTGAGGGTTTCTCCACCTAGCCGTGGGGGCTAAAGGAGAGTCACTTTTTGTGTAGTGCAATACTTGGAGGGTGCCTCCAAGGAGTGGACGTAGGTCGAGTCGACCGAACCACTATAAATTTCTGTGTTCTTTTTCTTGCTTCCGCACTTTTAAATTCCGTATTATTTTGTGGTGTGATTTGGTTTATGTGATTTTATTTCTTTGTTTAAAAAGAAGTTTTTAAAATACCAATTCACCCCCCCTCTTGGTTAGTTTGGGACTAAGTTCATAGGGCTTAACATCCCCATCGAACTTTCAACATCGGCCTGGCCGATCAGTACAAATCAATGAAGATCGGCCAGAGCATAGCCCTGGATGCAAAGCTGGATGATTGAAAATTGGCTTGATCGTCCAGGCCGATCTCACGATCGTCCAAGCCGATCAGTTCAAATCAGAGGAAAATCATCCTGACAATAGCCCTGGATATGGGCTGGCCGATATTGATCGTCCTGAAGTAACTTAAGGTTTTTGACTGGATCGTCATGGCCGATCCTGCGATCGTCCAGGACGATATGATCGTATCAATCATCCTTAATTACTCCCTTGATTTCCTGAACAATTATGGCATAATTTATGAATATCGTCTAGGCCGATCCTAGGATCGTCCTGGCCGATAATTTAAAAATACAGTATACCATAATTGACTATGACGGCTACTTCTTTCTGTTTTGAGCTTATCGTCCGGGACGATCTATTAATATCGGCTGCCTTAATTAAGAATCCTTAATTAGACTTTCTATTTTAAGCTGATCGTCCAGGCCGATCCAAAAATCGTCCTGGTCGATATGAGTAAAAACAGAAATTCTAAGTCTCTCAAGTGTGTGTGTGTGAAGGGTTATATATCATCAGTCTCTTTGACCATTACAAGTAGACTCAAGAGGTGAAAATCAAACGTACAGACTAACTCAACCCTAAACCTACGCAATCCTGAACTTGGCTCCTTCTTGATCGTCCGATCTTCGATTCCTGAAAAGTTAGAAGCAACAAGTAGTCCAAGAGAAATAGTGTTTTTCAATCATCAAAACATAATACATAAAAACTAGGTTAGCAATAATTTATATAAGGCCTTCAAGGTCATTGATAAAAGAAATTCTTCAACAAAATATAATGCCTTGGGGACCCGATCCTCTGTTGACCAATAGATAGAGTTGACAAGGCTTAATCAATGATATTTTCAAATGATCTCAATCACCCCGATGATGACTGTGTTAAATGCAGATCTCAACTAGAGGGGTTAATTTAAAAAATTAAAAATTCCATATAAACACTTACGAAATCCAAATATAAAAAAATCACAAAAACTAAGATATTTAAAATTGAATTATAATCATAAAACACTTAAAACAAAATCCATCCACCCTTAATAATAGTTTGCTGAGGTGGTCAAATTGGAAACTACTTTAGCTCACCAAAAGCTAATGCTTGATCAAAAATATTACTAGGATCCATTCTTAAATAGTCTCATGCCTGTAAGGATGTGGTATGTGTCCTTTGACCGGTAGTTTTGCTGTCAAAAGGCATAGCAAGATAAACGATTATGACCCGGGGCCCTCTGAACTGAGTGGTTTCATCGCCAAATGGCATCACAAGATAGTGGTTTTGGCTAAAGCCAATACGTTTCTTAGAGGTATCAAATCCTTGAGATATGAATCAATATAATATAATTAATAGGGCACAAAGCCTTCTGTTAGCTAAATTTGATTCAAAATTTTCCTCTTAGACAAACATCTAACCTAACTCTACAAGTTACCCTTGGACAAATCAACCCATGGTTGCCGATAAGGATCCTTCTGTTCAGGTTGGGTCAACTACATCCTCAACCTAAGTAGACCAGGGACCATGATGGCCCGGGATAATGGAACCATAGATCTTAATCAGGTCCATCATCCATTCCCCCACCATCCGCTTTAAGTGTAAGATGATAAACTTTCTAATTTTAAATATCAAATCTTCAAATTCACAAATTACAAGCCTATGTTGCTACTATATGCTAGATAACATGTATCTCTACATATCTGATTGATGACTAGCCTTAATCGAAAGTTATCTCTTATTATCGGGAGGGGTAATTAATTATAAGGGCATACGACTATATGAAACCAGAACTCTGCTCATAAAGTACTTACAAAATGAGGATGAAATCTTTGGGTAGTGTCTTATCTACAAACTCATATGACTTCCCAAAAATTACCCCAGAACTAAATCTGTGAAAACTTCCCCGAAGAAAGTAAGTGGGGGAGGCCGGGTCCAAATTTTGGGAGGCCCTAAACATAATATTTTTTAGATGGAAAATCGTGGAAAGGGGAAAAACCATAAAGCCTTGCCAAGTTGAAATGATTTACTAGTGTTTGGGTAGATTACAGTGGGTTGACTCTTTCTTAAGGGTGATCATATTACAAATGTTAATACTATGATTAAAATTTAGTGAAAAATGGTGATGAAAGTCCAGTGACACTTGTTGGACTGGTAGAAGTATGAGATTACTTGAAAATTTGGGTGTCAGTTACTAGCCCGGCGGTGGTCTGATAGAATTCCCAGTCTCAGGTGGTTGTCCGATAGAAGTCCGGGCTTCAAGTGGTGGTCCAGTAAAATGCTGGACCTCAGGTGGTGGTTCGATATAGCTCCTATCATCAGGTGATAGTCTAATAGAAGTTTGGGCCTCAGGTGGTGGTTCGATAAGAGATCGGGCCTAATGTGGTGGTCCGATAAACTTTGGGTTTTAGGTAGGGTCAGGCAGAACTCCAGGCATTAGGTGGTGGTACTTAAGAAGTACGGGCCTCATGTGGTGGTCTGGTAGAAGTATGGGCGTCAAGTGGTGGTTTGGCAGAAGACTGAGCCTCAGTTGGTGGTCTGATTGAACTTCGGGCCTCAGGTGGTGGTCCGATTGAACTCTGGGAGGCAGGTGGTGGTCTAGTTGAAGTCCAGGCCTCAGGTGATTATCCGGAAGAAGTTTGGGCCTCAAGTGGTGGTCTGGTAGAAGTCCTGGCCTCAAGTGGTGGTATGGTAGAACTCCGAGCCTTATGTTGTTATTCGGTAGACTCCAAGCCTCAGGTAGTGGTCCGACAAAACTCTAGGCCTCAGGTGGTGGTCCGGTAGAACTCTGGGCATCATGTGGTGGTCTGACAAAACTCTGGGCCTTAGGCGGTGGTCAGGTAGAACTTTAGGTGTCAGGTGATGGTCTGACAGAACTCTGGGCCTCAGAAGATGATCTGGCAAAAGTTTGGGCCTCAGATGGTGGTCTGACAGAAGTCCAGGCGGTGGTCTAGGAGGCAATGAGGCAAGATCTATCTCTGATCTCTCTCTTGTTTCCTTAGGCTTAGGGTCCACCTTTTAAGAGGAAAGAGGGGTCTATTTATAGATTTCCTGGAATTGCATGACCGGCAAATATGAGGAAGATCAAGGGTAAATGGGAGTAGTTTGGATGGACTGTCGATGTTGAATCCCTTGATTGTGGACCGTTCGTTAAATATTTAAAGGTCTTAATGATGTAAGATTTTTGTTATCTTGGGCTCGTTGGATTTGTCTCATCGAGCTCGTGATTTGACTATAAGCATATCACATTTGGGAATTGTTTGGTAATCCACATTGTGCCTTGAACCTTCAAATCGTGCTTTGGGTCCTTGATTTAGACTCATTTGGGCTCGATTGAGTCGAATTTGGTATCGTTGGGTTTTTATTTTCGAGACGTTCAGTTTAACTGCAAGTTTTCTAAAATTAGAGTTTGAATGGTCCCAATTTTAATTTCCAAAGTTTCCAACTTTATTTTCCCTCGAGATTCATGCCCATTCTAGATAATTGTTTGAGTATTTATTAAGCATAATCGTGTTCAATAAATGTTTTTTATAATCAAACTAGATCAACCGGTTCGACCAGCTCAATTATGGATTGGTCATATGGCTGGTTCAGTCCATTTTAAAAATAGCGTCTGCATCAAACTATAATGAATCAATCAGAAGCGTTATTCCGACCAACGAACCATTGAATTGGTCCGTTCAATTATTGAATCATTTAAATAATTAAATAAATTCGTATAAAAAAATTAAATAAAATATTAAAATTAAAAATTTAATTTAATTTAATATATTTTTTAATTTATTTAATATATATATATATAATCATTTGTCAGTGAAACATGAACAAAATATTTTCACATAACTCCACCTTTTCATTTTAGTTTATAATACATATAATTTCAAAAAGCTACATAAACAATACTATGAAAAAATATACAAGTGATGTGAGACTTAAAAAATTAAATTGGAGTTATAAGTTCACAATAAATATACTATACATTTTTATATAAAAATATTAATTAATTTTTGATAATATGAATGATATTTATAATTTTAATTACTAATATTTTTTAATTATTTATTTATTGATGATAATTATTCTAATGTGAATGATATAAAGATCTAAATTTATAATATAAATTTAGCATAAAATCTGTATGTATAAATTAGATCTAAGTATATAATAAAATTTATTAATACTATATATTAAATTTATAAGTTTTTATGTGAACTAGATTTCTGTTAAACATGGTCCAAATATAAAAAATTAAAATTTTTGTGTATGTGTTTTATTTATTTTATTATCATAAATTTATATTATTTTTTAATTATATAATTATTATATCATTTATATCTTGCTTAAATAATTTAAATATTTATTACATTTTCTAATTTCACACTGATCAAATTAATGAACCTTAAAATTTTCATTCTTTCTGTTAATGTTGGATCTGATTTTCACAACATAAATTTCTCATTCTTGCTATTTATTCTTCCTATTAAACACAAGATATGAGAACATAGACTAGTGGACCAATTTCTATGTAATTCAACCCGAGGCCGGGGTGATTATTGCATCCGGATATCTGAAAATATCCAAAGATCAATAAAAAAATGCTACATTATTGAGCGCTGGGTACCAAACTGTACCACACTGGTACAGACCGCTGGTGTCTGGACTGAATAATATTTCCTAGGCCGGGCTCGCCCACCTCTAAAGCTTTTCAGTTCTGCTTCTCGCTGTGTACTCCATACTCGTCTTCCTTCAAGCTTCATCCATCGCTGCAAATGACCGTCTTTTTATCCTTGTCATCCTTCTCATCTCTATACCAAACGATTCTCCTCACTACATCCACTTCTTCTACCATAATCCCTTTTTCTACGCATTACCTCCGCCAACTGTTCGACAAAATTCCCAAACGAATTCTGCCCAATACCGGGCGTTTAGACTTCTCTCAAGCCTTCACTCTCCTCGTCAACTCCGGCCAAATCCCAACGCTTCTCTCCTTGCAAGCCTCCTAAAAGATAGCTCTCACCAACTCGACATCGCCGCCGGCGAGCAGCTCCACGCCCGTGGCGTTGTCTCCGGCCTCACCCTCGAACCATGTGTGCGGACCTCTCTCATCTCCTTCTATTCCACCGTTGGCCTCCTTGATTCAGCCGTACAGGTGTTTGACGAAATTCCTGCTGCCATAGAAACTGACTTGCCCACATGGAACGCAATAATCTCCGCCTACTCTTTCCACGGTAATTACGCCAAATCTCTGCTCTGTTCTCGTTAATGCTTAGCATTTCAAACGTAGCTCCAAATGCCTCTACCTATGCTATAGTAACTAAGGCTTGCGCATCAAGGCGCGACTTTCAATTCGGAAAGGCTTTACATGCAATGATTATAAAAAATATAACAGCTGATAAGAGTCTTAAGACCAAAATGTTCAATTCTATCATTAGTCTCTACTCTAAATGTGGTGAGTTGATGGCTGCTGGAAAAGTATTTGATTCCATGGACGCGTGTAACGTTGTTTCATGGAATGCCGTAATTTCTGGGCATGAGCAGAATGGCCAATGGGAGTCAGCATTGGCATTGTTTAGGAGAATGGTTATGTTAACCAATTGTTCTTAAACCAAGCAGAATTACTTTTCTCTGTGTGATCAATGCAATCTCTTCAGTTCAAGCTTTGAAGCTGGGCAAGGAGGTTCATGCTAAAATTATAAGAGTGGGATTTGAAGACGAGGCAACTTTAGCCAATTCTCTTATAAACATGTATGGTAAATGCAGCTAGGTAGAGAAAGCTAGGCTTGTGTTTAGTTTTTTAACTTTAGGAGATATTGTTTCTTGGAACTCCATGCTTCATGTCTTTGCCCAAAGCAAGAAATTGGATGACTGTTTTAAATTGTTTAGGAGAATGCAGAGTCTAAGGATCAATCCTGACATTCATACTTTGACCATTCTTCTTGTTGCGTTTTCATCTAACTCTTATGTGTTAGGAAGAGAGATTCATGGATATCTATTAAGAACACAAGTACCTGAGGCATTGAAAGTTTCATCTTATAATGCAGTTATAACAATGTATGCAAAAAATAAGAGGATAGAAGCTGCAAAGAGGCTCTTCAATTGGATGGAAGCACGAGACTCTTGCTCTTGGAATGCAATGATAGATGGGTATTCCTTAAATGGCTTATATGAAGAAGCAGTTGTACATTTTGTAGAGATGGTTGAAAAAGGTTTACAATGTGATTATCTCACGTTCTCAATTCTCTTTACAGCATCTGGACGTTTGGTTTCTATTGGTTTAGGCAAGCAGGTTCATGGTTGCATGGAAAAATATAATCTCCATTGTCATAAGGCTAATGCTTCTCTGGTGTCAAGCAACAATGCACTGGTGTCCATGTACTCCAAGTGTGGAAGCATTTCAGATGCTTCAGGGCTGTTTCAGATGATGCGTAGGAGGGATGTGTTATCATGGACTGCCATGATCAGTGCACTAGCAAATCATGTCATGGCCTATGAGTTCATCCACATTTTTGAGATGATGAGGAAAAGCGGCATAGAACCAAACTCAATTACGTACCTTGCATTGTTGACTGCATGCGCTCATGGAGGACTGATTAGGGAGGGGATGTTCTATTTCAATTTGATGTGTAATGAGAATGAAATTGAAGTTGGTGCCCAGCACTATGCAGCCATGGTGGATCTCTTTGGCCGTGCTAGCCAGTTCAAGGAAGCTGAAGCATTGGTTAATCTTGGAACTGCTTGCCGTGGGAATTCGAACCATGATACTGATAAGCAAGCCGTCTAATAAGTGCTTGCTCTTATATTTGCAATCATGCCATGTTCAGGAAGTGGAGCAGCTGCTGCATATGCACAAAGGACCGGATGCTCTCTCTATCGCTGTTACTTTGTAACTGATCAATCACAACCGCTCATGTCTTTGTCTTCCAGGAAATGAGTCTCTATATGTAATGAATACTGTAGAGCAAAGAGGGCATGGAAGCATTTACCAAAGAACTGTGTTATGTTCTTCACGTATTGTTCTCTTGTCTTTCGTTCTAACATTGGTTGCAGGTACCACTTGGTGCGGATTCTCTTCAATGGTCAAGAGATGGAGTTCTTCATGGTATCAGAGCACTGCTAGTGCCCAACGGCTCAAAGTGATATTTCATCACCTCGCTCTATTTGAAATTTTCTTCGGCTCACTCTCATGGCATCGTCTCTGACGTCTTCTACTTTGACTCAGACAGCATCAACAATCAAGATGGCTGATACTCCTATTCCTTCCCAATTGAAATTTCTGATGACAAATGTGAAATCGGTCCTTAACATTCAACTTACAGCTAAAACCTATCCTCTGTGGAAGTCTTAGATCCTTAAACGTTTTACAACTAATGGGTTTGATGGATATTTGGATGGATCAACCCCTAAACCACCGAAACTGATTTCTTCTTTTGGTGTTCTTCAGTCAAATCCTGAATACTGTACCTGACTGTTAGTGAATCAAAATTTTGCAGCAGTGCTATATTCAACAATATCACATACATTCCTCCCGTATGTCTTGAATCTAACCTCCTGCTTGGAGATTTGGCAAACGGTTGAATGCAGATTGCAGTCTACCAATAGATCCCGGATTCTCCAACACAAAAATGAGTTACATCATCTCAACATGAAAGATAAGTCTATGATACAGTATCTTTCTGAAATCAAAAGCAAGGTTGATGTTATAGGATAATCCGGTTCTCCTCTTCCAACAGAAGATATAATTCTGTACACTTTAAATGGCTTACCTAGTTCATATCAGGCCTTTAAAACAGCCATTCGAACGAACTTAAGTCCTATAAATTTGGATGATTTTTATTCACTGCTGTGTAGTGAAGAGCTCAACCTCGCTACCGAATCGATGCGCGAACTCTCTTATACGACAAATGCTGATCCTATTCCGGCTTTGTATGCACAACGTGGTAGAGGACATGCGCGTGGTAATCGTGGACGTTTTCCTTCACGCTCAGCTCGTGGTCGTAGTTCCTCTATTCGCCCTCCATCAAACTCTTTTTCTCCCACTATAGAATGTCAAATTTGTGGGAAGCCGGGCCATTCAGCTTACAAATGCTGGTATCGTGCAGATTATTCTCTGCCTCCACCTGTTCAAGCGCATATTGTCGATTTCTCCTTCGTTAACTCTGATTCGATTTTAGATACCGGAGCTACATCTCATCTGACTTCAGATGCTTCACAGATATCCAATCCCCAGCCATATACTGGAACTCAGCAAGTCATGGTCGGAAATGGAGATTTTCTACCGATCACTCATACTGGAAAAGGCTTGTTACCTACACCTACTCGTAAGCTTCGATTGACCTCTCTTTATTTTGTACCTCATCTCCATCAAAATCTTCTTTCTATTCACAAACTAATTAATGATAATTCTTGCTCTGTTCTTTTCGATCAATCCGGCTTTACCATCAAGGACCAGATGACTAATCAACCACTTCTTCATGACCCGTCTTATCGAGGTCTCTACCCAATCTCTACTAAGAAACCTGCTGCTGTTCTCAACACTGCCCTCGTTGTTATTACTTACTCCGCTCAACTCTGGCATCGACGCTTAGGACATCTGTCACGACCCGACCCGACGGGGATGGATCCCGCCCGAGCCGGATCGCGACGAGAGACCTTCTTATCCAGGATCTGGCTTTGGATTAGGTTACTGAACTGATCTTCCAAATACTTAACTCCACAGACACACACAGAACAACAGAGCTACTAAAATCATCAAATGCAGCGGAACAAAACATCTATCTTTTCATTTCCTCAAAAATAATCATCTACAGAACAGTACATGGCTTTTAAACAGAAAGAAAGACAGATCAGAAAAGCCATGACTGTACAAAAATCAAAAGTACAAAAGTACCTATACTGATCAGACTCTGAACTAATCCTGGACTTCCTTGCCTTTCCCAGAACCTAAAAACCACCAAAAAGCAAGGGTGAGCTCAACAGCTCAGCAAAGCAACAAATCACCAATCTAAATTCTCAGAAACCAAAATCAAACTCATCAGACAGATATCAGATCAGAAATTGGAACAGAATCGGAAATCAGAACTTATACGGACGGATATCAAATCAAAATCAGAATCGTACAGATCAGATCACAGAACAGAATAAATCAACAAAGTCAAAATTATACAGAAATCAGAATTTGCAGATCATATCACATCAGAATCACAATTGCGTACAGAACAGATACAGAAAATAGAACAGATACATATAACTAAATGCCCTGACACTAACGGAATCTCTACGGATTCCGGCCCCTTATGCCTCCCTTCCCAGACACTGACTGAATCTCATAGGATCCAGGCCCCTTATGTCTCCCTTTTTGTGCTCACGGCACCAGAACAGATGTGCTTATAGCACCAGAACAGAATTCATCGGATCCGGAACAGAATTGATATCAGATTTCAGATTTGAGCTCATTTCAGATTTCCCGTTTCACTAACTGAATCTCATAGGATTCAGGCCCCTTATAACTCCCTTTTTATAGCTTATACACATAGCATTTCAGTTCAGAAGAAATCCGGACAATTCAGAAATTACCCAAAAATCGGGCAGCACAACGGCAGTATACAGAATTTACACAAAATTTCCTGCAAAGAAAATTTACCGAATTCGCACAGAATATAGATAATCATATTCCAGAACATTTATTCTACTATACAGAGTATTTACAATTTCACAGAAAATTGTAGTCTACGAAAAACATCGCCGAATCAAAAATACCCGGACAAAAATCTTCGAAAAATATCCAAAATGTGCACACTCGGCACGTCAACAATATACAGAAACTTACGCGGTAAAAACTGAACCAATCAAAAGATACGGACGAAAAACCGTAACGAAAACGAAATCCGGACAGAAAATACCGCCAAACACAACGGAACTGAAAATTGAGAAAGACGGAATGTGCCTTACCTCGTGCACAGTAATTTCCTCAACAGTCACTTCGATCGAAAATGGCTCCGCGTCTTCCCGAAATTAACTTTTCCAAAAACTTCTTTTTCTCTCTCCTCAGAACAGTAAATCAGATATTTTTTTATAAAATTTTCTCTCTCTTCCAAAACGACTGAAACCCTTAAGTAATACACAGATCGGCCCGGCCGATCGCAGCATCGTCCCGGGACGATCCGACCAAATGGATCGGCCTGGTCTCCACTCAGGGCTGTTGTCTGGCCGATATTTTCTACAGTGCCGATCGGCCTGGCCGATGTCTCCAATCGGCCTGGACGATGCATGCAGAAAATCACCTGGAGCAAAACTGGACAAATCTGGAGCTGAATTTCCACTGATCGTCCCAGGACGATCCAGATCGTCCTGGACGATCCTGGAGCAGATTGTGATATTAAAATCTCCCCAACTCAGAAAAATGTCGTCCTCGACATTATCCAATCCAAACTCAGTCAAAACAAGTACGGGTACGACCGTCTCATATCAGACTCCTTTTCCCAAGTTGATTCTCGTGCAGTCCGGTGCTTCCACTGGACTTTAACCATCGGAATCTCTTTATTTCTTAACTTCCGGACGTCGTACGCCAAAATCAACTCCGGCTCTTCCTTGTACGCCAGATTCTCCTGAATCTCAATCTCATCAGTAGATATCTTCTTCCCAGAGTCGGATACCCACTTCCTCAGAGTGGATACATGAAACACATTATGCACATCAGGCATAGAATCAGAAAGCATTAGGCGATAAGCAGCTTTTCCAATTCTTTCCAAAATCTCAAACGGTCCAACATACCTTGGACTAAGCTTGCTTACCTGACCAAATCTGCTCACACCCTTCATCGGGCTGACTTTGACATACACAAAGTCACAAACCTGAAACTCAACAAATCTGTGCTTTTGATTGTAATACTTCTGTTGTCGATCTTGAGCCGCTTTCAATCTTTCTCTTATCAAACTGATCTTCTGAGCAGTTTCATCAGCAAAAGTGGCACCCGAAGCCTGTCTATCTCCGACCTCTGTCAGAGTCAAAGGAGTACGACACTTCCTGCCATACAGAGCCTCGTACGGTGCCATACCGATACTGGACTGAAAACTGTTGTTATAAGCAAACTCAATTAGCGGAATATGATCTTCCCAGTTTCCGCTAAAGTCCAGAACACAAAGTCTCAACAGATCTTCCAATACCTGAATAGTCCTCTCAGACTGCCCATCGGTCTGAGGATGAAAGGCTGTACTGAAATGCAATTTCGTACCCAAGCCTTGCTGAATGCCTTTCCAAAGTCTGGAAGTAAAACGTCCATCTCGATCAGATACGATCACACGAGGCACACCGTGCAATCTGACTATCTCTTTCACATAAATCTGTGCCAAGCGTTCAACTGAATCCGTCTGTCTGATCGGAAGAAAATGGGCTGACTTCGTCAATCGATCCACAACTACCCAAATAGCATCATGTCCTTGTCGTGATCGAGGAAAACCCATCGCAAAATCCATCGTTACCTCCTCCCATTTCCACTCAGGGATCGGCAACGACTGCAACAATCCACCTGGTCGCTGATGCTCTGCCTTCACCAACTGACAGGCTTCGCATCTCGACACAAACTCCGCCACATCCTTCTTCATCCCAGGCCACCAGAACAAAAGCTTCATATCAGCGTACATCTTACCACTGCCTGGATGAACAGTGTAGCCTGAATGATGAGATTCATACAGAATCTCCCGCCTCAAATCTCTAAACACATGTACCCACAACCTGTTCTTACAGAAAATAGCACCAGAATCAGAAATTCGAAGTTCAGGAGTCTTACCAGATCCAATCTGAGCTATCAACTTCGAATAATCAGAATCTGACTTCTGGGCTTCTTGAATCCGTGCTTCCAAAGAAGACTGAATACTCATCTAAGCCAACTCCAAATCACTGGAGGAAATAACCTCCAACTGCAATCTCTCCAAATCACGAATCAGAAAGTCATCACAGGTAAGCTGAATACCTGATAATCCAGAAGACTTCCTGCTCAAAGCATCTGCTACCACATTCGCCTTTCCAGGCTGATACTGAATAGTCAGGTCATAGTCCTTGATCAACTCGAGCCACCTTCTCTGCCTCAAATTCAGATCCTTCTGAGTAAAAATATACTTCAGGCTCTTATGATCAGTAAAAATCTCACATCTGACGCCATACAGGTAATGACGCCAAATCTTCAAAGCAAAAACAACTGCAGCTAACTCTAGATCATGCGTCGGGTAATTCTTCTCATGTGGTTTCAACTGTCTCGAAGCATAAGCAATTACCTGACCATTCTGCATCAGGACACATCCCAGTCCTTTCAGTGAAGCATCACTGAACATCTGAAAACCCTCCGTACCTGACGGAAGTGCCAACACTGGAGCTGAAGTCAAACAATCCTTCAGTCTCTGAAAACTAGCTTCACACTCTGGTGTCCAAACGAAAGGAATCGACTTCTGAGTCAGTCTCGTCAGAGGAGTCGAAATCTGTGAAAAGCCCTTCACAAATTTCCTGTAATACCCGGCCATGCCCAAGAAACTACGTACCTCAAATACCGTAGTCGGCCTTTGCCAATCAGCAACTGCCTGAATCTTCTGGGGATCTACAGAAATGCCTTCTCCGCTAATCACATGCCCCAGAAAAGAAATACTCTTCAGCCAAAATTCACACTTGGAGAACTTGGCATACAGCTTATTCCTCCTCAAAGTCTCCAACACAATCCTCAAATGTCTGGCATGATCATCCTCAGATGCAGAATATACCAGAATATCGTCGATGAAGACGATCACAAACTGATCCAAATACTCTCTGAATACTCGGTTCATCAGATCCATGAAAATAGCGGGCGCATTGGTTACCCCAAAAGGCATAACCAAAAACTCGTAGTGCCCGTACCGAGTACTGAAAGCAGTCTTCACCACATCAGATTCCTTTACCTTCACTTGATAATATCCGGATCTCAAATCAATCTTCGAAAATATCGAAGATCCGGAAAGCTGATCAAACAAATCGTCTATCCGAGGCAAAGGATACTTGTTCTTGATCGTGACCATGTTCAAATCTCTGTAATCCACACACATACGGAGTGTACCGTCCTTCTTCTTCACAAACAGAACAGGTGCTCCCCAAGGTGAAACACTAGGGCGTACAAAACCTCTGTCAACCAACTCCTGAAGCTGAACTTTCAACTCAAAAAGTTCTTTCGGTGCCATCCTGTACGGAGCTTTCGATATCGGAGCGGTACCCGGAAAAACATCGATAGAGAACTCCACATCTCTATCCGGAGGTAAACCAACCAACTCCTCAGGAAAAATATCAGCAAACTCCCGTACCACAGGGATCTTAGAAGCAGAACCAACCTCTAGGTTCAAATCCCGCACCGAAGCCAAAAATACCGGACATCCTTTCTTCCACATTCTGCTCACCTCCAACGCAGAAATCAAACTGGAGAGAACACCTCGTAATCCCTGAAATACAACTCTCTCTCCAGCCATAAGCAAACTCACTTGCTTCTTCAGACAGTCAATCTGAGCCTCATACTGACTCAGCCAATCCATGCCCAGAATTACATCATACGAAGAAATCGGCAATCGAATCAAACTCGATTTCCACTTCTTGCCAGAAATCTCAATCTCACACAAACAAAACTGTCGAGCAATCAATGGATTCCCAGCCGGTAAAATCACAGACAAAGAAACCGGTAAAACCATCGAATCCAAATGTAAAATCTCAAAACAGTGCTCGGACAGAAAAGAATGACTCGCTCCAGAGTCAAACAAAACACGACAGGGCTGATCAGAAATGTAAATCGTACCTGTCACAACATCCGGAGCATCACGAGCCTCCTGCTGACTCAAGCTGTAAACTCGTGGCTGAACTGGAACAGGAGTTGAAGCAACAGAACTCTGCTCCCTCTGAATGGTAGGTGGTCTCCGTGGTGCAGAACTAGAACCACCACCTCTACCAGTAAATCCCTCAGGGCGTGGAGGAACAGTCCTCGGTCTTCCTGCTGCTGAACCAACAGGTCTGACGAAGCCCTCAGATCGCTGCTCAAATCTCATCTGTGGACATTCTGCAATCCTATGTCCCGGCTGACCACATCTGAAACAAAGACCAGCTATCCTGTAGCACTGGCCATGGTGTCGCCGTCCACAACTCTGGCACACAGGTGCCATACTGACAGATCCAAAACTAGTCGTACTGGTAGCAGTACCAGACGACCCTCCGCTCCTTCTGGAGTCAACAGATCCAGAACCAGAAACAAATCTCCTCTTTCCAGAGGAACCACTGCCAGAAGTCTCACCTCCAAACCTCTTCCTACTCGCAGTCCACCGCTGCTGAGTAGCCGTCATGTCATTCTCAATCAGACGAGCTCGCTCCACAAGCTCAGAGAAATCAGTGATCCTGAATGGTATCAAGGGCTGCCTCAAAGTGTCTCGTAATCCCCTCAGAAATCTGTAACACCTCTCAGCAGAAGTGCTAACCAGCTGCGGAGCGTATCTGGCTAATGCAGTAAACTCAGCCTCGTACTGCATCACCGTCTTGCTCCCCTGAACCAGCCTCAGAAAACTCTCCTGCATCTGCTGTCGTGCAGAAGGAGGAACAAACCAATCTCTGAATACCTCAGTGAACTCTTCCCAAGTAATCAAAGAGTTCAGTCTACCCTGAAATCTGGCTGCCTGCTGGCTGTCCCACCAGTGCTCAGCCTCTCCGTCCAACAGAAAAACAGCTAACGGAACCTTCCTGTCTGCAGGACACTGCATCCCGTCAAAATTCTTTTCCAATCTCCTCAGCCACTCCTCGGCTGCTCTGGGCTCAACAGCGCCCTCAAATCTCGGAGGCTTCAACCTCAAAAATAACTGCAGGTGTCGATCAATGTCCTCAGATCTAACAGTAGAAGCTCTGCTCTGAGTCTCGCTCATCATCTGAGCAACAAGTGAAGCAAACTGAGACAGCGTATCAGCACCGACCACTGGGGCTGTACTCCCCACTGGTGCTGCCTGATCGGCACTCTGACCGTCTGTCATGTCTGGGTCTGGCTGATCCATACAGAAAAATCCAGAAAATCCGGAAAACTATCACAAAAATAACACAAAATAACACAATAAAAAGCCAAACGACCCAAAACTACCCCCAGACAGACTCACTGATCACTTCCTAGAGCTCTGTTTTACAATCCAACCTGTTTCCAAAACCAGTGCTCTGATACCACAAAAGCTTGTCACGACCCGACCCGACGGGGACGGATCCCGCCCGAGCCGGATCGCGACGAGAGACCTTCTTATCCAGGATCTGGCTTTGGATTAGGTTACTGAACTGATCTTCCAAATACTTAACTCCACAGACACACACAGAACAACAGAGCTACTAAAATCATCAAATGCAGCGGAACAAAACATCTATCTTTTCATTTCCTCAAAAATAATCATCTACAGAACAGTACATGACTTTTAAACAGAAAGAAAGACAGATCAGAAAAGCCATGACAGTACAAAAATCAAAAGTACAAAAGTACCTATACTGATCAGACTCTGAACTAATCCTGGACTTCCTTGCCTTTCCCAGAACCTGAAAACCACCAAAAAGCAAGGGTGAGCTCAACAGCTCAGCAAAGCAACAAACCACCAATCTAAATTCTCAGAAACCAAAACCAAACTCATCAGACAGATATCAGATCAGAAATTGGAACAGAATCGAAAATCAGAACTTATACGGACAGATATCAAATCAAAATCAGAATCGTACAGATCAAATCACAGAACAGAATAAATCAACAAAGTCAGAATTATACAGAAATCAGAATTTGCAGATCATATCACATCAGAATCACAATTGCGTACAGAACAGATACAGAAAACAGAACAGATACATATAACTAAATGCCCTGACACTGACGGAATCTCTACGGATTCCGGCCCCTTATGCCTCCCTTCCCAGACACTGATTGAATCTCATAGGATCCAGGCCCCTTATGTCTCCCTTTTTGTGCTCACGGCACCAAAACAGATGTGCTTATAGCACCAGAACAGAATTCATCGGATCTGGAACAGAACATATATCAGATTTCAGATTTGAGCTCATTTCAGATTTCCCGTTTCACTAACTGAATCTCATAGGATTCAGGCCCCTTATAACTCCCTTTTTATAGCTTATACACATAGCATTTCAATTCAGAAGAAATCCGGACAATTCAGAAATTACCCAAAAATCGGGCAGCACAACGGCAGTATACAGATTTTACACAAAATTTCCTGCAAAGAAAATTTACCGAATTCGCACAGAATATAGATAGTCATATTCCAGAACATTTATTCTACTGCACAGAGTATTTACAATTTCACAGAAAATTGTAGTCTACGAAAAACATCGCCGAATCAAAAATACCCGGACAAAAATCTTCGAAAAATAACCAAAATGTGCACACTCGGCACGTCAACAATATACAGAAACTTACGCGGTAAAAACTGAACCAATCAAAAGATACGGACGAAAAACCGTAACGAAAACGAAATCCGGACAGAAAATACCGCCAAACACAACGGAACTAAAAATTGAGAAAGACGGAATGTGCCTTACCTCGTGCACAGCAATTTCCTCAACAGTCACTTCGATCGAAAACGGCTCCGCGTCTTCCCGAAATCAACTTTTCCAAAAACTTCTTTTTCTCTCTCCTCAGAACAGTAAATCAGATATTTTTTTATAAAATTTTCTCTCTCTTCCAAAACGACTGAAACCCTTAAGTAATACACAGATCGGCCCGGCCGATCGCAGCATCGTCCCGGGACGATCCAACCAAATGGATCGGCCTGGTCTCCACTCAGGGCTGTTGTCTGGCCGATATTTTCTACAGTGCCGATCGGCCTGGCCGATGTCTCCAATCGGCCTGGACGATGCATGCAGAAAATCACCTGGAGCAAAACTGGGCAAATCTGGAGCTGAATTTCCACTGATCGTCCCAGGACGATCCAGATCGTCCTGGACGATCCTGGAGCAGATTGTGATATTACAACATCCCTCTTCTCCTGTTTTACAAAAATTATACAAATCTCTTCCCAGCTTATCTTCGGTTAATGTTTCGTCTTTAACTTGTATTGCCTGTGCTCTTTCTAAAAGACACAAGATCCCTTTTTCACCTAGTCTTTCTCGTTCTACTACTGTTCTAAATTTAATACACAGCGATGTATGGGGACCATCTTCTATTCTATCTTTACAAGGCTTTAAATATTATGTTATCTTCATAGATGATTTCTCTCGTTACTGTTGGCTTTATCCTATTAAAGCGAAATCTAACGTTGCATCTGTGTTTTACAAATTTAAGCAACTTGTTGAGCACCAATTTGATGCTAAAATTAAACATTTTTGATATGATGTCGGTGGAGAGTATTGCTCTACACAATTCAATTTGTCTCTAGAGAATTGTGGTATTATTCACCAAATTACATGTCCCTATACGTCGGAACAAAATGGCTTGGCTGAACGCAAGCACAGACACATCATGGAAACTGCTCGTGCTTTACTCTTTGATGCTCATCTTCCACGGCAATTCTAGCTTCATGCTATTCAAACAGCTGTTCATATCATCAATCTCCTACCATCCATTTCAAATAAAATTTCTTCACCTCATCAAATTAGTTTCAAAACATCACCCGATTATACTCATCTCAAGAGTTTCGGGTGCCGTGTTATCTTTATCTCCCTTCCAACTTTCTCTCTAAACTTCATCCAAAATCAATACCCTGCATTTTTTTGTGGTCTCCTCAGAATACAAAAAGCTATATATGTCATCATGTCGAATCCAATAAAACATTTATCTCACGGCATGTAAAATTCATTGAAACTGTTTTTCCCTATTCTACTCCCGAATCTGAACCCACATTCTCCACTAATCCCACATATATTCCTCCTCTTTCCCTAGTTCCTACTACCGTTCATTCTACATCAACTCCTTATTCTACTTATGTTACAAATCAACCAATATCCATTTCTTCTCCAGCTCTAAGTTCTCCCTCAAGCAATTATGCTCCAGTCTTGCCAATTGCTCGTTCTTCATCTACTGATGAATCAAATGAGTCCATTTCTTCTGTTACCAAACAAATCGTTCCTCATTAGATGCTTATGAGATCTAAAATGGGTAATTTAAAGCCTCATCAAATAATCAGTATGCATACATTGCTTGTACCTACCGATCCTACATGTTATTCACAGGCTGTTAAACATTCTCTTTGGCAAAAAGCAATGTCATATGAATTTGTAGCTCTGCAAAAGCAAGGTACATGAAAATTAGTACCTTCATCACCATCCCATCATGTTCTAGGGTGTAAATGGATATATAAAACTAAGTTAAATTCGGATGACACTATTTCTCGGTACAAAGCATGACTTTTGCCCAAGGTTGTAATCAACAATATGGCTTATATTATGACGATACATTTAGCCCTGTAGCTAAATTTGCTACCATCCGAATTTTCCTTAAGGTTGTTGTTACTTTTCGATGGACAGTTTTGCAATTAGATGTGTCCAATGTCTTTCTCCACGGCAAACTAACTGAGACAGTATTTATGAAATAACCTTCCGGTTTTATTGATCCACTTTACCGTGATCATGTTTTCTTATTACAAAAGGCCATTTATGGTTTGAAACAGTCTCCAAGGAAGTGGTTTGAAACCTTTTCATCTTACTTGCTAGATTATGACTTTTTTCATATCACTGCTGACCCTTCATTATTGTTCTATCACAAAAACAATATCAGTTTGTTCATACTAGTGTATGTGGATGATATACTACAGACTGGTAATCATGTGGATACCATCGAGCATCTCTTATCTAGTTTATCTACTACTTTTAACATGAAGAACCTTGGCAAGATCTCCTATTTTTTAGGCATGAAGGTTAACCATGTTGCCCCCGGTCTGCACTTATCTCAATCTCAATATGCTACTGAGATTCTCACACAGGCTGGAATGAATGAATGTAAATCCATTACTTCTCCAAGTCCTACAAAGTTCTTAAGCACCTCTTTATCTGCATTATCAGCTGCCCAAGCCGATCTTTTCCACCACATTGTAGGCTCTTTACAGTACCTAACCCTTACAAGATCGGATATTGCTTTCATGGTTAACAAGCTTTATCAACATATGCATCAACCGCTTGAAGATGATTTTAAATTACTCAAGCGTCTTATCCGCTATGTTAAAGGAACTTTATCATTTGGCTTACCAATTATTCCGGGAAAGCTTGAATTATCTGCCTTTTGGGATTCCGATTGGGCGGGAGATCCCTCAGACAGGAAATCAACTTCTGGTTACTGTGCTTACGTTGGTGAAACTCTTATTTCTTGGCAAGTTAAGAAACAAAAGACAGTTGCTCGTTCTTCGACTGAGGCAGAATATAAAGCACTTGCCACTGCTACCACATATCTTATACGGTTAAGGCGTCTTCTACATGAGTTTCACATTAACATCTCTAAGCCCACAGTTTTATTATGTGATAACATATATGCCATGGCAATTGCAACTAATCCTATTTTTCATGCACGGATTAAACATATCGAGATTGATTTTGATTTTATACATGATTGCATAAAGAACAAAGTTTTATAGATTTCTCATGTTCATACTCAAGATCAACTTGCTGATGTCTTTACCAAGCCATTGTCAATTCCTCGGTTTACTGCTTTGAGGAACAAGCTAACTATATCGGAAGCTCCTGTTAGCTTGCAGGGAGGTGATAAGCAAGTCGTCTAATAAGTGCTTGCTCTTATATTTGCAATCATGCCATGTGCAGGAAGTGGAGCAGCTACTGCATATGCACAAAGGACCGGATGCTCTCTCAATCACCGTTACTTTGTAACTGATCAATCACAGCAACTCATGTCTTTGTCTTCTAGGAAATGAGTCTCTATATGTAATGAATACTGTAGAGAAAAGAGGGCATGGAAGCATTTACCAAAGAACCGTGTTCTGTTCTTCACGTATTGTTCTCTTGTCTTTCGTTGTAACATTGGTTGCAGGTACCACCTGGAGCGGATTCTCTTTAGCGGTCAAGAGATGGAGTTCTTCAAATACTGGTTTATGTCTTTGGAGAAATTTTCTTAGTTCTTGTCATGCACATAAACAGCTTGAGTTAGGTGTCCGAGCGGCAAAGAAGATTTTGGAGATTGAGCCAAAGGATGAGACTACTCATGTTCTTCTGTCAAATATCCATGCTTCCTGTGGGTTGTGGGAAGATATGATTGCAGTAAGGAAGCCGATGAAGGACAAAGTATTGAAGAAGGAAGATGTAGTTGGGTGGAGATTAGCATTAGAAAACATTCCTTTATGGCTGGAGATGCCTGCCATCCAAATTGGAGAGAGATATATGAGAAGGTGAAGGAATTGGATGCGAAGTTTAGGGGAAATGGGTATATCCCAATGACACAATTTGTTCTTCATGATGTTGATGAAGATGAGAAGAAGGAAATCATCAGCTCTCACAGTGTGAAACTTGCTGTATCTTTTGTATTGTTGCACAATAATGGCCAAGCAGGGGCCATTCGGGTTTTCAAGAATCTGAGGGTGTGTGGAGACTGTCATAATTGGATGAAGGTTGCTTCTTTACATGAATTTAAAGAGATCATCCTTAGAGATTCCCGGCGTTTCCATTCCTTTAAGGATGGGAAATGTTTGAGAGAGGCACAGCAAGAATGAAGAAAACAGAGGAGACGTAGAGGAGGAAAGGAAAACTTCACTAATGGAGAAATGTACAAAGATGGTATTTAATACCGTTACAATGGCAAAGAAGTAATATAAATTGGACAGAGGAGTTTAATATGATAATAGGCTCTTGCAAATTGAGCATTCAATGATCGAATGGTTAATTTGCTGCGAAGTTTATTAAACTGTGCAGGTGAGAAGGGCTTGGTTAGGATGTCTGTGATTTGATCCTTGGAGGCGATGTGAGTGAGCTTGATGTTGCTTGAACTGATATGTTGTCGAAAGAAGAGGTAGTCAATCTTAATGTGTTTTGTTCTTGCGTGGAAAACATGATTCTTTGCAATAGCCATCGCGGATCTGTTGTCGCAATGGATTGTTGTTGGAGAGTGCTGCGGAATTTTTAACTCAGCAGCTAGGCGGTAGAGCTAGATAACTTCTAAGGTGGCCGTTGATAAAGATCTATATTCTGCTTCGGTGGATGATTTTGCGACGGTTACTTGCTTTTTGACGGTCCAGGAGATGAGATTTCGACCTAAGAATGTATAAAATCCTGAGATAGATTTTCAGTCGGTGGCGTCGGATGCCCAGTCGGCATCCGTGTAGGTGTGTTGTTCAAGAGCACCAACGAAAATTGGCAGTCCATAGGAGATGGTGTCGTTGATGCAGCGTAAGAGTCTCTTGAGGGCGTTAAAGTCTTGTTTGGTGGGGCTTTGCATGTGTTGACATACTAAATTTGTCACAAATGCTATGTCCGGCATGGTTATGGAGAGATATTGGGTCTTCGATATAGAGTATGATCTTGGAATGGTTTGGTGTTACTTTGTTTGTGTTTGGAAGCTTGCGTGACAGGAGTCAGCGCGGGTTTACAGTCTATGCAACCTGCATCATGAAGAAGTTTTGTAGCATAGTGTTGTTGAATCAGAAAATAACCAGTTTTGGATTGAATGACCTAAATGCCGAGGAATGAGATTTGTCCGAGTTATTTTAGGGCGAACTGAGACCGTAGTTGCGTGAGGAGTAGTTGTATGGCTGGTTCATTATTTCCTGTAACGAGAAAGTCATCAACATAAATTAGAATGTAGAGCTTAATGTGATTTTTATGAAATATAAGTAGAGAGGGATCAGAACGACTAAACCCGAATCCTTGAGATTGAAGAAAGCTGTTGAGCTTTTGGAACCATTGTCGAGGTACTTGCTTTAAGTCGTAGAGATATTTATGTAGTTTGCGGAGTCTAGATGGAGCGGGTATATGAATCCTGGTGGTTGGCGCATATATAT
This sequence comes from Dendrobium huoshanense, assembly GCA_016618105.1. Classification (NCBI taxonomy): domain Eukaryota; kingdom Viridiplantae; phylum Streptophyta; class Magnoliopsida; order Asparagales; family Orchidaceae; genus Dendrobium; species Dendrobium huoshanense. Next base: position 45,938,184 of record CM028348.1, read on the forward strand.
GTCATCGGGAAGATCTCCATACAAAAAGGCATTGGAGACGTCAAGTTGAAACGTCGGCCATTGACGGTTTAGAGCGAGAGTGAGAAGAAGACGTATCGTGGGCATTTTTGCGATGAGGTTGAAAGTCTCGGTGTAATTGATTCCAAATTTTTGATCGTAACCGAGAGCAACGAGCCTCGCTTTATAGCGATCTACTTGGCTGGTTGGCAGGATCTTTGTTTTATACATCCACTTGCATCAAAGTATCGGTTTATTGGGTGGAGTGGGAACAAGCGACCAAGTTGCTTGTTTCTGCAAAGCTTCAAATTCTTCAGTCATAATGGTGTGCTAGTGGTTAAATTTGGCGGCTTGATTGTAGGTGAGAGGTGTAGGGTGGGGTGTGGTTTGAGTAAGAAGATTTAGGAACTGTTTGGGTTTTGAGATTCCATATTTTAGTCTGGTTTGCATGGGATGAGATGGGTGGGGTGCGAAAGTGTTGGGCTGAGCTGTGTTGATAGTTGGAGAGAGGGGGTTGCATTGATTGGTCTCGGGTTGAGTGGGGGAGCTCGGATAATAGGTTGTACATTGAGATTTATGTGAGTGAGTGGTGGTATTTTGATTGTTGGAGACAGATATGGATGAGGATGGGTTGAGAAGGAGAGGAGAGATGCTGGTGGTCATGGGGTTAGTTGGCTTAGTGTTTTGAATGGTGGATGATTTGTAGGGAAAGTTATGTTCGTAGAACACGACGTGTCGTGAGATATGAGTTTTGCTAGTGGTAATGTTGCTGCATTTATAACCTTTGTGTGGAGGCGAATAGCCTAGAAAAATGCACTTCTGGGATCGCAGAGAGAGTTTGTTTGGTGCATAAGGTTTCATCCAAGGAAAGCATAGGCATCCAAAGGTACGAAGGTGAGAGTATGAGAGAGTTGTGCGGTGCAGACATTGAAAGGGAGTTTGAAGTGAGATGGATTTGGATGGTAGACGGTTGATAAGATAGTGGGCAGTGGAGATCGCCTCGGCCCAAAATTTGGATGGAAGACTGGAGGCGTGTAAGAGTGCACGTGTAAGATCAAGCAGGTGCCTATGTTTGCATTCGACAAGACCATTTTTCTCCGGTGTGTGAGGACAAGCGAGTTGTTGATTGATGCCGCATTCTTGAAGAAAAGATTTGAAAGAATTGCTAGTGAATTCGCCTCCGCCGTCAGAGCGAAGGATATTAGGAGTGCAGTGATATTGATTTTTGATTGAGTTGCAAAGTATTTTAAATTTTGAAAGCGCTTCTTGTTTAGTATACATGAGATAAAGTCAGGAGAAGCGAGTGCAATCGTCGATGAATATAATATAGTAGCGATATCCGTCTATGGAATTTTGCGGAGCCAGACCCTAGACATCAATATGAATTAATTCAAATGGAGCAGTAGTAGTAGATATACTTTTATTAAAGTCACGTTACAAGAAGTGCAAACCAAAGAATTTGGTACATTGGATATTTTGGGAAAACTTTGAGCAAGAACCGAGAAGACTTTATTGTTCGGGTGGCCTAGGCAAGCATGCCATATGTGAGATGAAGTAGTGTTGGCTGTGAAAGTGGTTGGTGTGGTGTCCGGCGATAGAAGAATTTGATAGAGCCCTTTATGAAGACGCCCATGAAGTAGAGGGTGTTGGTCCTAAAGATCCTTAATGACAAAGCTGTTACCATCAAAAGAAATTGAAACAGAATTATCTGAAGTAAGTTTAGAGACGGATAGAAGATTACGAGTTAGAGATGGTATGTGAAGTGTTTGAATAGTTGCTATTTGAATGATTTATATTTGTGCAACTTATGTAGTTTTGATGATTCCAAACATTATTGTTCAGATGTATAATTATCTCCTAACAATTTCGAAGATTTGCACTTGCTCTTGTGTGTACTAACATTTCAGGAAAATCAGACTCCAGACTACGAAAACTTCAAATCAAATTCAACATGAGAAATTTTGTTTATTTGAAGTGTCTTTTCTTTGAATTAATTTTGAAAGGGAGTGATTGTAATTGAGTGAATAAAATCTCTCACACACAAACTAAGGAGATCTTGAAATTCTATACTGATCGTACAGGACGATATATATCGTACTGGACGATATGTCAGTTATCTCCTATAGAGCATTTGGAACGAATAGGAACTTGCTTCAAAAATTTTTTCTAAGTCCTATTCGTCCAGGACGAATTTTTATATCGTCCCCGGCGATGGGCGCTCTGGAAAATTTTCGTACAGACGAAAATAAATATCGTACCGGACGAACAGCTCTCTGGAAAATTTTCGTCCAGACGAAACCAAATTATCGTCCCCGGCGATGGGCGCTCTGGAAAATTTTCGTCCAGACGAAATAAATAATCGTCCAGGACGATCGGCTCTCTGGAAAATTTTCGTCCAGACGAACATATTTTCGTCCAAACGATAAACCGACTTAGGACAGTTTTCAGCAGTTTCTAGAACCGACCTTGTAATAACCGTTCGTACTGGACGAACCTAGTTCGTACAGGACGATCAGCTGTACGAAGTCATTTCGTACACATATACAAATTGGGTCGTTTCAGATCGTTTAAGTAAAATCGTCCAGGACGATCCACGATCGTACCGGACGATCCACTGCGTACAGAATTGAAAACTTGCAGTTTTTGGGCGGTTTTTCATGTCTTTTGTATAAATACTTCAAATTAGACTGCCACCCAATCTTTTTGTCACTTGAACTTCGTGCCTATTGAGAGAATAGTCAAGGGGAGAGTGGAAGAGAGCATTCAAAGGAGGATTCCTACCATTGGAGCAAGAAGGCTTCACTTGGATTGCTAAGGTAAGAATCTCTACTTGTGAAATTGGATTTCTTCACTCTTTTCTTTCTTTCTTCTAGGTTCTTGTGAGAAGATCATTCAAGAAGGTCCGGTTCTCTGCCGACACTTGAAAAGTGTGAACAGACGTGGGTTCTCTGCCTACACTAGGAGAGTGTAAAAGGAAGTAGGTTCTCTGCCTACACTTGGAGAGTGTGAACAGCCGTAGGGTTCTCTGCCCACACTAGGAGAGTGTGAAAGGACGACGGTTCTCTGCCAACACTGTGGATTGTGTAAAAGGACGACGGTTCTCTGCCGCACCGGGGAGTGGTGAAAAGAGGGTTTTGTACAGGCTTCTCCGCCTTGCTGTGGGTGCTAAAGGAGAGTCACTTTGTGGTATTAGTGCAATACTCAGAGGGTGCCTCTGAGGAGTGGATGTAGGTCTCGCTATAGACCGAACCACTATAAATCTGGTGTCATTTACTTTATTGCTTTTACATTTTCGCATTTTAAATTTCTGTTTTAACAACTCTGTGGTTGAAAAATATTTTTCTACAAACTTTAAAAGAAAATTTCATTTCGGTTCAACTTTAAATTTTAAGAGGGTATAAAATTTTTAAAACTACCAATTCACCCCCCTCTTGGTAGCCTTGGGACATTTACTTAGGTTTAACAACCTAATTACTAGATTCAACAAGTGGTATCAGAGCATTATTTCAAAATCATAAGTTTGAACTACTTTTTGATTAACGTAGATGGCTACATTTGGAAACCGAAACACACCTTAGGGTTACTCTATCACTAGACCTCCACTGTTTGACAATATTCCTTTTGATTTTTGGAAAACACGCATGTCTACTTTCTTACAGTCACTTGATTATCGCATGTGGATGTTAGTCCAGGAAGGTTACACAAAACCAACTAGATTAGTTGATGGAATTAGGGTAGATACACCCTATGCAGATTGGACTATAGAAGAACGTGACTTAGCACAATTAAATGCAAAATGTTTAAATAGTTTCTTTTGTGCTTTAAAATCTGAAGACTACATGCGAGTTTCTACTTGTAAAAGCGGAAAAGACATATGGGATAGACTTTGTATTACTTATGAAGGGACAAATGAGGTTAAGCAATCAAGGCTCAATATCTTGTTACATGACTACGAACTATTTCGCATGAAACCTAATGAATCTATATCTGACATGTACACAAGATTCACTCAAATTGTCACCTCTTTGCATGCACTTGGTAGGGAATTAACTAATGCTGAAATGGTTAATAAGATTCTTCGTTGTTTACCTACTACATACGATGCTAAAATTACTGCAGTTACAGAGTCAAAAGATCTGAACATTTATTCTATTGACAATCTTCTTGGTTCACTCATTGCTTACGAGCAAGGAGTAAGTCAAAGAAAGATTGATGCAGGTGAACCAAGAAAGGACAAGAATATTGCACTAAATGTGGAAGAGTCAGAAAGTGAACACTCACAACCTGAGGATGAAGATGATATAGCACTGATGACTAGACAATTCAAAAGCTTTTTAAAGAGGAAGCAGAAGAGACGCCAGCAATGGAATAGAGGTAAGTATAATAGAAATGGTAAGGTTTCTAATGAAGTGATTTGTTATGAATGCAGGAAACCAGGTCATATAAAGACTGATTGTCCAAAACTCAAAGCCACTCCTAGCAAGGAGAAGGTAGAGGAGAAACCAATGGTAAAGAAGGGCAAGAAGAAGTTTCAAAAGGCTTTTTGGGCGGACTCAGCTTCAGACTCATCTAAGACTGAAAAAGAAGAAGAAGTCACCAACCTTTGCTTGATGGCAGATAAAGCTGAACAATCAGATCAAGAAGAGGTATACTCTCACACAAGACCTCGTGAGAGTATATGGTACCTGGACAGCGGATGTTCTAAGCACATGACTGGAGATACTGCTCAATTCATAACGCTGGAAGCCAGGAGTGGAGGCAAGGTTACACTTGGAGATAATACCACAAAGAAAGTGGTTGGATCAGGTATGATTGGAAACTTGAAAAACTTTTTCATAGATAATGTTTTATTAGTTGAAGGCTTGAAACATAATTTGCTTAGCATAAGTCAGCTATGTGATAAGGGCTATAATGTAAAATTTTTACCTACTAGCTGCATAATTAGCCTAAATGGAAAAATTGTTTTAAATGGAAAAAGGGTGAACAATGTTTACATGCTAGATTTAAATTGTATTCAATCTCCTACTGCTTTTTGTTTGAAAACTGTTTCTGATGAATCGTGGCTTTGGCATAGGAGACTTTGTCATTCTAGTATGAAAAATCTTAGAAAAATTACCCAAAAGAATTTGGTGAGAGGAATACCTAAACTAGACTTTACTAAGGACCATCTGTGTGATGCATGTCAATTAGGAAAACAAGTGAGGTCCTCATTTAAGTCCATTAAAGATCTTAGGACAAGTAAACCTTTAGAAATTCTACACATGGATCTTTTTGGACCAGTAAGCACTGTTAGTCTAGGAGGAAAGGTATATGGATTTGTTATAGTAGATGATTTTTCAAGATTCATCTGGGTTAAATTTCTTTTTCATAAGAGTGAATCATTTGAGGAATTCAGAAATTTTTCAACTTGGATACAAAGAAAACTAGGATGTGAAATAATTTCTATACAAAGTGATCATGGAGGAGAATTTGAAAATGAAAGATTTGAAGATTTCTGTAAAGAAAAGGGGATTGATCACAATTTTTCTGCACCTAGAACTCCTCAACAAAATGGAGTAGTTGAAAGAAAGAACAGAACATTAATAGAAGCCGCCCGAGCAATGTTAGCAGAATACTCTCTTCCTAGGTATTTTTGGGCTGAGGCGGTTAGCACTGCATGCTATGTTCTAAATAGGGTGAATGTGAGATCTAATTTGAATAAAACACCCTATGAGTTGCTAAAAGGAAGAACACCAAATTTGTCTCATTTGCATGTATTTGGTTGCAAGGTGTTCATACATAATAATGGAAAATATGCCTTAGGAAAATTTGATCCAAAATCAGATGAAGGAATTTTTGTTGGATATTCAAGTGTTGGAAAATCTTATAGAGTATTCAACAAAAGAACTTTAGTCATTGAAGAAACCACACATGTTGTTTTTGATGAAAATGGAAACTTGGAAGATCCAAAAGTTGTTGAAGAAGAAATTGAAGAAAACTCCCAAAATATTGATAGATTAAATTTGGAAGAAAATGTGGAAGAAAATTTAGAAAGAGAAGACCCTTTGCCTAGAGATTTGAGATTTTCTAAAAACCACCCAAAGGAATTAATCATAGGTGAACCAAGTGAGGGTGTTAGAACTAGGCGTGGATTAAACAAGGAAGTCAATCATTCAGCCTTTATTTCAACTGTTGAACCCACTAACATTGATCAAGCACTTTCAGATGAATTTTGGATATTGGCCATGCAAGAAGAGTTGAATCAATTTGTAAGAAATAAAGTTTGGGAACTAACTACAAGGCCAAAAGATCAAAGTGTTGTTGGAACCAAGTGGGTGTTCAAGAATAAAATGAATGACTCAGGAGTAGTCATTAGAAATAAGGCTAGATTAGTAGCTAAGGGGTATAACCAAATTGAAGGAATTGATTTTGAGGAAACTTTTGCCCCTGTAGCTAGACTTGAAGCAATTAGGGTTTTACTAGCCTTTGCCTGTTTTAAAGGTTTTAAATTGTTTCAAATGGATGTCAAAAGTGCCTTTTTAAATGGAGTAATTGAAGAAGATGTTTTTGTAGAACAACCTCCAGGTTTTGAAAACTCTAAATTTCCAAATCATGTTTTCAAATTAAAAAAGGCATTATATGGATTGAAACAGGCACCTAGGGCTTGGTATGAGAGGTTAAGCACCTTCCTACTTGAAAGATCTTTTGAAAAAGGAAGTGTGGATACAACTCTTTTTTTAAGGAAAATTGGAAAGGATATACTTATTGTTCAAATTTATGTGGATGACATCATCTTTGGATCTTCAAATAAACATCTTTGTGATGATTTTTCTAAAACAATGAGTAGTGAATTTGAAATGAGTCTAATGGGAGATTTAAATTACTTTCTAGGATTTAGCATTAAGCAACTTGAGGAAGGTACTTTTCTTAGTCAAACCAAATATATTAAGGACATCCTCAAAAAATATGAAATGGATAATGCTAAACCTGTTAGTACACCAATGAGTTCCTCAGTTCAGTTAGATAAAGACCTTAAGGGAAAATCTGTTGATCAAAAGAAATTTAGAGGGATAATTGGATCTTTACTTTACTTGACTGCTAGCCGACCAGATATTATGTTTAGTGTTTGCTTATGTGCTAGATTTCAATCAGATCCAAAAGAATCACATTTGACAGCAGTGAAAAGGATTTTAAGATATCTACTAGGAACTCAAAACTTAGGAATTTGGTATCCTAAGTTTAGCTCTTCATTTGAAATTATTGGTTACTCAGATTCTGACTTTGCAGGCTGTAGAGTGGATAGGAAAAGCACCTCTGGAACATGTCAATTCATTGGAAATTCATTAGTTTCATGGTCTAGTAGAAAACAAAATTCAGTGGCACTATCTACTGCAGAAGCAGAATACATTGCATTAGGAAGTTGTGTGGCACAAGTACTTTGGTTAAAACAACAGTTGATTGACTTAGGATTAACTATAGGCACTATTCCAATTTATTGTGACAATACTAGTGCTATTTGCATTTCCAAAAATCCTATTCAACATTCTAGAACCAAACACATTGATATAAGGCATCATTTCATAAGGGATCATGTATCCAAAGGAGAAATTGAACTCATACATGTTTCAACTGAAAATCAACTTGCAGACATTTTTACAAAACCTTTAGCCTTTGATACCTTCAGTACTTTAAGAACAAGGCTTGGTGTTATTGATTTGAATGCTTAACCAAAATGTCTTTGCAACATTGATACTTGTTGTGTTTTGTTTTTGTGATTTTGTGAATTTTGTGTTTTTGTATGAATTGTTTTTGAATTTATGTTTGTTTTTTTTTTGTCTTATGTTTTCTGTGTTGTTGATTATTTTTGTTGTTTTTGTTAAATTAAAAATTTAAAAATCAAAAATTTTTTTTAGGAAATCGTCCAGGACGAAATTTTTTCGTACGGGACGATGTGTTAAGAAACAGTTTGCGCGAATTTAAACCATTTTGAGAGCAGTTTTTTATTGGATCGTCTGTACGATCTGTGATCGTCCAGTACGAATTTTTTTTTCTCTCTCTCAAACGTCGGGACGATTGAATGCAGCGGTTGAGTGGATAAGACAGTTTTTAATACGAATTTCGTCTGTACAAAATTTTTTTCGTATGTACGAACATGTGTCGATTCATTGTAGGGGACGGTTTTCAAGAGTCATTAAAACGAAATGCTTTTTGATCGTCTGTACGAAATATTTTCGTATGTACGATCGGTCAAGTCAAAAAGCCTGTACGAAGGGACGCATCGTAAGTTGTGTTGAATACGAAAAGCCGTTACATTTTGGACGAATTAGATCGTCTGTACGAAATTACTTCGTCCAGACGAACGATAATTTTTCGTCCAGGACGAATATTTTCGTCCAGGACGAACATATCATTTTTCTTTAAATATGAGGGCTTTCAAACTTGACAATCACACTTTCAAACATCTTTTTCAATCCCTTTCTACATCAAATCAACTATGGCCTCCTCTAGCAAAAGACAAAAAGTTTTGGTGAAGAAACCCAACAGGAATGCTCCAGACAACTTCCTTTCCAAAGCAAATGAGGAATCTTTTCCTCGTTTTGCTTCTGCAAAAATCACTCCATCTCGCATTCTTATCCAAACGGAGTTGAAATTTCGGGTATTACACCTCTTCGCCTCAACCCAATTTCATTTCATTCTCTCTCTTGTCCACCTCTACAATAAGCAAACCTACCATTACTTCCTAGCCAACATGAGTTTCAATCCTGACCACTCTATCATTAGTTCTTTTGTTTTTAAGAAAAAAGTTGAGATCACCAAGCACGACCTTGGTGCATTTTTAAACTTAAGGACTGAAGGATATAGAGCCCACACCCTAATGTCAGAAAACGTCTTCCATTGGTATGAAATCAATAGGGTAATTAGAGAAAATGGAATTGACAATCATGTTGCTAGAGTGGCCGGTATGACCCAAGATGCCCGAATCATCCAGCATATCCTTAGATCTTCAATTATTCCTAAAGCTGGTGATAGGATAAACATAACCCCTCTCCTCTCTTGTCTAACTTTTTTAATCATGAAAAGACAACCTATCGATGAAGCCCAACTCATCCTAGATCATATCTATGGGCTTTGAGAAATAGGACATCCTGATCAGAAGAGGAAGAAGAATATTTCTTTAGGGCACTTGATTACTTATGTGTTGGAGAAGAAGTACAATATAGTCCATCCTGATGAGGAATATGAAGAGCCAGTTTATTACAACGATGCATCTTTCAGACTGCTCTTCAGGGAGGAAAAAGAAAAAGAAAAAGCACATGGCAGTGCTTCAGAAGAAGAAGAAGAAGGAGTGCAAGCTTCTGCTTCTCAATCAGATTACCAGAATCTGATTGAGAGATTTGATAGACTAGAGACTCACATTGATCAAAGGTTTGATCAATTTGATGCTCATCTTACGCAGCAGCAACATGACATTGGTAATATTAGAGATGAAGTTCATGAAATAAATACCAATGTAATGTTAATGGCCTCCTACTTCAATCTCTTTGGCGGCATTCCTCCTCCTCCTCCTCCAGAACAGTAGAAGTTTTTTTTTTATGTGTGTCTGTTGTATTTTTTGTTTTGTTGTTATGTTTTTTTTTTAAGTTCAATGTTTTTATGTAATTTTTTTTTAATCAATGAAAGTTTGTTTGTCTTAGATTTGTTTTGAAATGTGCCTAATCTTTATGAATTTCATTAATATTGTTTTTAATCTACATTGTGCTCAAATTCGATTGTAATGTGAGATTATCTATATTAGAAAATCTAGACTTTCTAAATTTATAATTTGTCTATAACTTGTTGTATTTAGAATTTTTAAATTCATGTCTATTCATTTAGACTACATAAAATTTAATATTGTTATTGCAATTTTGATGTTATCTTATTTTATATTTCTATGCTCAAATGATATTTATGCACCTAGAAATATTTGAAATGTTAGATTATAGATTTTGGAAAGAATTGGTCAAATTACTCTTGAAAATTGTACAAATGTACAAAAATCAAAAGGGATTCGCAAAAATTTGCAAAGTGAAAAAGAGGCACAAAATAAGCCCAACCAAAGACAAATGCACAAAAATGTGCTCCAAAACTTTGAAAAGATGTGCAAAGCACCACATGAGGTAATTCTCTTCTTTCCAAATTCGTTTAATCTCTTGATTCAAGTTGATCTAATGTTCATTTATATTCTATTGAACTTTGAAATATAGAATTTTTTTTTACATCTCACTTGTAATGATTTTCAATAATCAAAATGTCTAAATTGAATCATGTCTTTGATAAATTCTTCTTACTTACAATGTTATATCATTTCATAAATTTTATGAATTTCTATGATTGACCTAATATCTTTAGTTTAAAATTGCATACTCTATGTCAAATCACAATTTAGATTAAATTTTAACAATGAATTTCATATTATTATTTACATTTCTTGTCTTTTTCTTCTTCACTTTTTGTTGCTGTCAAAAAGGGGGAGAAATTATTATGTTTATGTTTGTGTTTGTGTTTTTGTTTTGTGATTTTTGTTTTCTGTTAAAAACACAAATATTGTTTTTGTTTTTGTGATTTGTGTTTTCTGTGTTAAAATTTTTGAAAAACAAAAATATTGTTCTTTAATGCCTCCTTATTTTAATGTACTCATAAATTCAGGGGGAGTTTAGGAGATAAGAGATTATGTTTTAACTTGAAACCATACTAATAATAATTGTTTTGCCATCATCAAAAAGGGGGAGATTGTTTGAATAGTTGCTATTTGAATGATTTATATTTGTGCAACTTATGTAGTTTTGATGATTCCAAACATTATTGTTCAGATGTATAATTATCTCCTAACAATTTCGAAGATTTGCACTTGCTCTTGTGTGTACTAACATTTCAGGAAAATCAGACTCCAGACTACGAAAACTTCAAATCAAATTCAACATGAGAAATTTTGTTTATTTGAAGTGTCTTTTCTTTGAATTAATTTTGAAAGGGAGTGATTGTAATTGAGTGAATAAAATCTCTCACACACAAACTAAGGAGATCTTGAAATTCTATACTGATCGTACAGGACGATATATATCGTACTGGACGATCTGTCAGTTATCTCCTATAGAGCATTTGGAACGAATAGGAACTTGCTTCAAAAATTTTTTCTAAGTCCTATTCGTCCAGGACGAATTTTTATATCGTCCCCGGCGATGGGCGCTCTGGAAAATTTTCGTACAGACGAAAATAAATATCGTACCGGACGAACAGCTCTCTGGAAAATTTTCGTCCAGACGAAACCAAATTATCGTCCCCGGCGATGGGCGCTCTGGAAAATTTTCGTCCAGACGAAATAAATAATCGTCCAGGACGATCGGCTCTCTGGAAAATTTTCGTCCAGACGAACATATTTTCGTCCAAACGATAAACCGACTTAGGACAGTTTTCAGCAGTTTCTAGAACCGACCTTGTAATAACCGTTCGTACTGGACGAACCTAGTTCGTACAGGACGATCAGCTGTACGAAGTCATTTTGTACACATATACAAATTGGGTCGTTTCAGATCGTTTAAGTAAAATCGTCCAGGACGATCCACGATCGTACCGGACGATCCACTGCGTACAGAATTGAAAACTTGCAGTTTTTGGGCGGTTTTTCATGTCTTTTGTATAAATACTTCAAATTAGACTGCCACCCAATCTTTTTGTCACTTGAACTTCGTGCCTATTGAGAGAATAGTCAAGGGGAGAGTGGAAGAGAGCATTCAAAGGAGGATTCCTACCATTGGAGCAAGAAGGCTTCACTTGGATTGCTAAGGTAAGAATCTCTACTTATGAAATTGGATTTCTTCACTCTTTTCTTTCTTTCTTCTAGGTTCTTGTGAGAAGATCATTCAAGAAGGTCCGGTTCTCTGCCGACACTTGAAAAGTGTGAACAGACGTGGGTTCTCTGCCTACACTAGGAGAGTGTAAAAGGAAGTAGGTTCTCTGCCTACACTTGGAGAGTGTGAACAGCCGTAGGGTTCTCTGCCCACACTAGGAGAGTGTGAAAGGACGACGGTTCTCTGCCAACACTGTGGATTGTGTAAAAGGACGACGGTTCTCTGCCGCACCGGGGAGTGGTGAAAAGAGGGTTTTGTACAGGCTTCTCCGCCTTGCTGTGGGTGCTAAAGGAGAGTCACTTTGTGGTATTAGTGCAATACTCAGAGGGTGCCTCTGAGGAGTGGATGTAGGTCTGGTTATAGACCGAACCACTATAAATCTGGTGTCATTTACTTTATTGCTTTTACATTTCCGCATTTTAAATTTCTGTTTTAACAACTCTGTGGTTGAAAAACATTTTTCTACAAACTTTAAAAGAAAATTTCATTTCGGTTCAACTTTAAATTTTAAGAGGGTATAAAATTTTTAAAACTACCAATTCACCCCCCTCTTGGTAGCCTTGGGACATTTACTTAGGTTTAACAACCTAATTACTAGATTCAACATGAAGGAGATTGTGAAGATGAATCTTACGAGGTGTGTTGGGTAAGGGAAGGAGTCCTTGACCGGCGGTGTGGATGGGCAGAGAGGTGCCGTTAGCGATGAAGACGGTGTCCGAGCCTTGGTAGGACGTGGGGTAGTGGAGATTGTTGGCATCTGGAGTAAGATGGGTTGAAGCGCCTGAGTCGAGAATCCAGTCTTGATTGGTTGGAGTTGGCGGGTTGGCAAGAAGAGCATGGGGTGGCCTTGAATTCGTAGGAGCATACTTGAAGTTGCAACGATGGCAACAGTTGAGAGCGACATGTCCGAGCTTGCCACAGATTTGGCAAGTTGGCCTTGCTGAGGTGTTTGTGGCAGACAAAGCGAGCTGATAGACGGGTGTGTTGGGTGTAGACTGCAGATTCTTGGTTTTATTGAATCTTTTGTAATTTCGTCTGCGATTTTGGTTAGAAGGTGCGACATAGAGGGCTGTGGCCACCGAATTAGCAGCTTGATCTTGAATAGTTTCTTGTTGTAGATGAATCTTTTCATTGCAAAGAAGTGATAAAATGTATCAAGATCAATGGGAAGGAGAGAATTGCGGATAGTGCACTTGAAAGAATTAAAAGTTGGAGGTTATCCATTAAAAATGTGAAGTATGATGTCTTCCGAATCGATTTTTGATCCGGAGGAGGAAATGTTGTCAACGATGGATTTAATTCGAACAAGATACTGTTGCATTGATAGATCCTTCATGTGAATGTTATAGAGTTTGTTTTCAAGCTGGATAACACGAGATTGGCTAGTTGGTTGGAGTTGCCGTTTAAGCACGGACCAAGCCTCATGAGTGGAGGTGGAGGTGATAATGTAGGGTAGAATGGCTTGCAAGATAGTTGAGAAAAGTGCAGAAAGAAGATTACTATCGACGACGTGCTAGCGGGCATAGTCAGCGGAGGCGGCGTCAGAAGGAGATGTGGTGTTGCCGGTAAGATGGCCGGCATAGCCATTGGCGGTGAATTGTTGCAGAATTTGCATACGCCATATGGGATAGTTCTCCGACGTGAGGGGATAAGGGATAAAGTTCTTGATGTTAGAGACTAGGAATTGTGGTATATAAATGGTGGTGGTGGAGTTGTCAATTTGGGTGGAGGAGGAGGGAGGGATTGAATTGACAGAATCTTGATCTCCCATGTCAGCTCTGATATCATGAGAGAGGAACAACAAGAATGAAGAAAACAGAGGAGACGTAGAGGAGGAAAGGAAAACTTCACTAATGGAGAAATGTACAGAGATGGTATTTAATACCGTTACAATGGCAAAGAAGTAATATAAAATGGATAGAGGAGTTTAATATGCTAATAATGTTCTTGTGGAGATTATTGGTAGGAGTAAGATGAGATCCAATTTTATAAGATGTTCATTCTCTCATCAGAACATTGTAGATATATATAACCGTTTGTGAAGAAATTATTCCTTGAAGATTTTGATACGAGAAAAATGCAATTTGAGGAATGTCGACAACTCTTTTGGATGAAATGCTTCCAAGGAGCAGAGATAACAGTGAAGAGGAGACAAACAGAGAAACAGGGAAGATTTTGGACATTTTTCAGTATCTTTTTTCAACAAATTAAAAGCAAATATAATCATAAATTTTTTGTAATTACAAATAAAAGCTAACTCTGTCATATCATGGCAAGTTTCCCATACTCATAACAACCTAAAAAACTTCACCCAGTGGCCTTAGGAAGATAACACTCATAGCACCCACCTCTATCCTCCCTCCCAGTGCTAGTCTTTGAGCCATGAAGGTGCATTGTGTACCTGCCATCTCTATGTTCAAAATGATGCTACAGATGGTTGGTTAATGATAATGCTCATATCAACTCCCTCCATTTTCTAAAGAATAATCTTATCCTCAAGGTCGATACTCAGTAAAATGTCAGTGGTTTTGTCGTTGCAAACCTACAAGCATTTTTCGCATGCCTATCCATTCAGCTCTTTGTTCATAGTAGACTTAAGCGTGAGCACAAGATATATTTGGGTTTGATGAGAGTCTTGCTTTCCTAGCTGACTGGGTGTAACGTTGTTCGGTGCAATTGGATCCAGGTGTAGTGGTGTAAACAGGTAGATATGGAGTATTAGATGAATGCAAGACTACACAAGAAGTTCAAGCTAGAAGTCAACATTGCCAATTAATTCTTACATGGGAAAGGGGAAATATTATCATCATCTTAACTTCGAATTTCACTCATTTATTCCTGTGTTTTGATGACAAGATTAGAGTTCCACGATGATTAAATCTCTCTGTTTGAGCTCAAGATCAGGGTATTTTTTATCAACTTGTTTCTTGGGTTTTGAGCTTGGTTCATGTTTTATGTCCAATCCAATTTTAGAGGATCTAGTGTCACTAGTGCATCCATTTTCCAACTAATTTGACAATGGATGCATTACCAACATATTGTTGTATTGGGGACCTATCGTAGAATGCTTGAAATTGAAAATGTGTTTGTTGACCTGCTCACCAAACTCAGTAAAGGAGGACCTCAACTTCGATTGCAACCTACAGGTCAAAGAAATCTTCCTACCGAATAATGAACAGGAGTTCCAGTGGCGGTGCCGCTCGAAGATCCGTGTACAAGGAAAGGAAGAGGAAGATGAAGAGGATGCCATGGACGTTGAAGTGGTCTACATGGTAAGATATGAACATGATGATGAGGGTGGTGATGAGAATGATCGATCACTCTGACGGATACACCGAAGTCGCTATGGGGTTATATTCATTTCCAGTAGAAGTTGCCACTAATCGGAAGAAGAGGTTGAAGCGAATCCCTTTGTCGATGACACTGTCACACTAGCAGATATGCTAAGACAGATGAGACGGCCAATGGTAGGGAAATCTCTTAGCTAAACAATAAGATTAGTGAGATGATAATCCAAATGAAGGTAATGATGCAAATGATGCAAAAACTGTTGTCGCATGCCATCACACACACATCCTGCCGGCCCTACAAATTTCCAAGCGCCTCAAGTTTCAGGAGTGCGAGACACTCGTTATGTTAGTAATGAGGTTAACAACATCGTCCACCAACCCATTCTACAAAACATAGTAAGTACTCTGAAAATAATTACTGAGAAGATCAAGGCTATTATAGTCATTGATCAGAATGAGAAATTGGTAGGCAATGATCATCCGTATCTAGCAGAATATGACCAAGCATAATATCCAAAGGAGTATTCCATTACAAAATTTAATACCTTCAATAACAAAATCCCTAGGCAACACTTGGCGTAGTTCAAAGCTACCCGTGGGAATACAGGAGGCAATGACACCCTACTCTTCCCATAGTTCATCAACAGTTTTATAGCATCTGCTTTTGAATGGTATTGCCAAATTGTCAAATAACTCTATGAAGACATTTGCAGAGTTGTAAGTTATGTTCGTGAAGAGGTTCGTCAGCACGACTCAAAGGATAGCTATCACTGACTTCGCCTTAGATAAACAAAAGATTGATGAGTCAAAGTCATAATACATAGCCCGTTGGCATAATTTACATATGAAATGTGAGCAGCAGTTAGAAGAAGAGAATGCAGTCCAACTGTTGATAAGAAACATCGATGATAAGATGCAGCAATTCTTGTGCATAACTACCATCACCACATTTCAAGATCTGCTGGGCAGAGTTGCAAAGTTTGAAAAACGGAACATATCAATATTAGAAAGTCACTCTAACAAGCCCAAGAAGGCTAAAGCCTCCGGTGCTTGAAGAGGTGAAGCTAACTATACATTTTTCTCTAGAGCTGATAAAAGAAAGCATGTTGTATATAACATCGATAAAGATAAGTAACTTGTATATAATGAAGATAAAGAAAATTAGTTGGTGAATCCCAACCCTCAACTAAAGCAGATACTTGGGGGAAATGATAAGCCGTGAACTTTTCAGGGTGGAGGAAAATGCTTGAGGCAAACAACGAGAACTGGTGATCGAACGTTCCCATCCCTCAAGGACAAAATAAATAGAGAATATTCATTTTTTTTTTATTTGAAAGAAAAGCAATAGGATTAAAGCAAGAAAAAAAGACACAAAGAACTAAGTGATAGTCAACCTATCACAATTCTTCCTAGTAAAGCAACAAAACTTGAAGGAAGAACATCAACATCAAACACATCCCATCTAAAATCTCTTAAGAGTGCTTGATGAGAACAATAATCTTCCACTCTATTACGCTCTTTAGAAGCAAATGAAAAATTACATTTTTAAACACTTCTAGGAAAGAAAAAAATCCAAATTATGAACAAATTTATTTGAATCTTTGGACTTGAATACTGAACTCCTTAATGTCTTGATAATGTTAACATTATCTCATTCAATGATGATTCCTTTCTTATCACACATCCACTCTTGAATAAATTTTTTGAAATAAAAAATAACCATCAATTCCAGTAGAGAAATATCCCAATAAACAACCTTTTACCATAAACTAATAAGAATCTTTCTTCGTAGTTTGAAGAACACCTGCTATATTTAGCAAATTATTCTTCATTAAAGAGGCATCAACATTCAGCTTAACTGAATTTGTTGGAGGAGGATACCAAATTTTTGACAGCACCTAATGCTGGTTTGTACCCAAGTTCTAACAAATTGGAAAAGATTGAGGTTAAATTGAATAAGAAAGAACTATATCTATAATCATAGAAGGAGATGGGCCATTAACTCCATGCTTTACATTTTTCCTTGATTTCCAATTATGATAAACATAAGCCAAATAAACTCTAGCAATTTTAGAATTTGATAAGCAATTTTCTCCTATTCATATACATAATGAGATAAAGTATTAAATTTAGGCAATTGAATTCCCCATTGCAATAAAGTATTTACAATCTCATTTAACTTAATGCAATGAATTAAAATGTGATTACCATCCTGAACTTTACTACAGGCTCTTAGGCATAAAGCAGAATCCTGCAACTTCATATAATTCAACCATAAATTAGTAGGAAGAGCATTATTTAGCAATCCCCACCAGAATAATAGTTCCTTATGAGTTAATTAACTTTCCTCATCCATTTTACATTAAAACCTTCATAATGTTGATTTATAGAAGCTTTGTATGCTAAAGCTGTAACAAATTTATCGGATTTATAAACAATAAGTTCTGATTTATCACCGTCAGGTCCATTGATTACCGACATATCAATAATTACATGAATCAATTCTTCTAAAAAAATAGACATTTAATAATGACAAATTCCATCTACCCTTATCATCAAGAAGAAATGCCACATTTTTATTATAAAGATCAACCATATTACTTATTGATTACCAATTATTGAAACTTCTATCAAGAATCCAAATATCATTTGTGATATTGATACATACACCATTTGAAACTTGCTATTTGATAATTGATTTTAAATAACGAGCTCCATCTTTAATAATATGCCATGTCGATGAAGTGTTTACTTTTTTATTTTCTTTCCAAATATCATTGCCCTATTTAGATACAATAATTTTGCTAACAAAAGAATTCTTGTTTTGAATGAAATTCCACACAATACGAGCCCTTAACATCCCCAATATGTCAGCAACATTATGAATTCCAATTCCACCTTGATAAATAAGAGCACAAATAGTCTTCTAAGAAATATAATTTATTCCCTGCCTTCTAAGTTCTTTATGCCATAAAAAATTTCTACAATTTATGTCAATATCACCCAGAATGCCCTTTGGAATCAAAGAGTGAGTCATAATAAAAGGAATTGCAGAAAATGCTGATTCAATAAGAAAAACATTTCCATGCAAAGAAAGGGATCGAGACCCCCGCCCCCAATTATTAAGCCTCTCCATTTTCTTATCTACAACATTTTGATAATCAGCTGCTTTTAGTCTTCTAAGTGCCATCTTAACTCCTAGATAAGTGATTTAAGTAACAACTCGATATCCTAGATTTTTGTTAATTCTTTTTTTTTTCCTTCTTCTAGACACATATTCACCATAAAAAGAACAATAGATTTGCTGGAATTAATCTTGTGTCTAGTCCTGATGCATTAATCCTTCAGAATTGCATTAATCTTCTTAGCATTATGACGATATGCTTCAACAACTACCAAAACATCAACAACATATAGAAGATGTGAAATCTTAAATGTATTTGGGGCAATTCTCATGCCAAGATCATGACCTTTGTCACAAATTAGTTTAGACAATAATTATGAAAATAAAATGAAAGGACAAGGGAATAGTTGATACCCTTGTCTAAAGCATCATCTGCATTAATCCAATCACTTCTCCTTTCATTGATGATGATAGAAAATTTCAGAGAACTAATACATTGAATATTCAAATTTATCAATTTCAAAGGGAAACCCATGACAAATAAAATTTGATTCAACGTTTCCCAACACATTCTTTCATAAGTTTGCTCCATATCTAGTTTTTTTAACATAAAACCAAGTTTAGCTTTTGAGGATCAAAATTTGTTTAAGATCTCGTTAACAACAAGGTAATTATCTGAAATAGATCTTCGTGGTACAAAGGCTTCTTGTTGTTAGAAATAATCAAAGGAAGACAAAACTTCAATCTATTTAATGACATTCCAGCAACCATTTTGTAAATTATTTGACATTAGCTAACGGTTCTAAACTTTGTTAATTCAGAAGCATTAGGAACTTTAGGAATTAAAACAAGCGAAGTTTCTTTCTAGCAATCTGGCATTATACCGGAATTAAAAAAATTATTAATAGCATTCCACATTTCCATATTAATAATACACCAAAAGAATTTAAAAAAATAAACATTAGCACCATCATTATCTGGGGATTTATTATTGTCCATCTTCATTTGTTAACCTCTAGATAAATAACAAAATGAGAAAGAAATCTGAGAGATTTACTTACCTCATATCCATCGAGCTGCTGCCAAAAATTCCGGATATCCCGCAAACCTCGGACTGAAATCCCGCGAATCCTGCCGAAGTCCCGCCGAGACACTGTGCAGCAGCGCCGTTCCGAGATTTCTGCCAAAATCTCGCGATAGCCTCTCGATCGCTGCTCCATTCCCGTCTATAAAAAGAAGGCCAAACGATGCCTTCTGCACTTCTCCTCCTTCCCCAAGCCGCAAACGACCTCCTCCTCCCTCTGCTTCCACGATCACAAGCTCTCTCCGAGTCTACACGATCCCAAGCCACGGCCAGCTCCTGAACTCCTCCCTTCTTCCACAAAGCCAAACTCCTCAAGCTGCGATCCTCAACAGGTTCGCAAGATCCCGTCGCCTGCAGAAGCTCGAGCCGCACCTTCATTCACAAACCCGCAGAGATCCCGTCGACATTCTACTAGGGTCGAAACCCAACTCTTCCCCAAGCCCGATCCTTCTCCCTCTGTAGCGAGCCCTGCTCGTGCTGATCCAGAGAGAGAGAGAGAGAGAGAGAGAGAGAGAGAGAGAGAGAGAGAGAGAGAGAGAGAGAGAGAGAGAGAGAGAGAGAGAGGAGCTTTGTTCCTACCTTAACCGAAGCCTCTCCACCTCCTCCTTCATTGCCGCTCGACTCCGCACCTTCGACGCTTTCCCTTCTCGTCGAATAGGAAGTTACGGCATTTTAAACGGAAGCAAAATCGGGAGCTCTCACTGAGAAGGTAACTTTCTCCCTTATGCTCGTTCGGCCAAATCCCGTAGACCTGCTGAACCGCAAAGGGGGGAAAGGGAGAGGTTATGTAATTTTTTTTTATTAAAATTAATTTTGATTAATTTTAATTAAAATTAATAATAATAATTAGTTAATTTTAATTAGTTTTAATTAAAAAAAATATTTAATTAATTATAATTAATTTTAATTAACTAAAATTAGTAAATTAATTATAATTATCATATAATTATAATTAGTTTTAAGAGATTAATTATAATTAATTTTTAATTAATTATAATTAACCTTAATTAAAGTTAATATTAATTAATTATAATTAGTTAGTTTTTTTTAATTAAAGATTAATTAATATTAATTATTTATAATTAGTTAAAGTTATTTATAATTAATTATCTTAATTAATTATAATGACTTTAATTAATTATAATTACAAAAAAAATTAATTTCCCCCCACTCTCTTTCCTCGACGTTCGTGTCGGACCGGCAAACCACCTAAGCACGCCTTTGTTGGCCGTGGTAGGAGGGAACCCGGTGCGACACGTACGACGAGGTAGGCGAGTGACCCCTCGATCCATGTGCCAACCACGACGACTCCGCGAAGGTATAAAATTTTCTAAAACTCAAAACCCTGCTTCAATATTAGTGGCAAATCGGAGAACTGTCCTATGCACGCCTTTGTTGGCCGTGGTAGGATGGAACCCCGGTGCGGCACGTGTGGCGAAGCGGGGTCACTTATAAGTACCCCCGGGCGGGGGGGGGGGGAAAGCAAAACTGTATCTTTTCAAAAAATACTTTTTTTAAAAAACCCCATGCACGCCTTTGTTGGCTGTGGTGGGAGAAAAATAAACAATACAACTGCCGCGGTGTCTCAACAACACCAACCGTGCACGTCTTTGTTGACGTGGTGGGTAGGCGGTCTCTTGGTTTTTTCCCCTTAACATGGGAGACGCCGGGAGGCTGCCGAAATTTGGATTGAAAATCCAAGGACTTGGAGCAATTTGGAACATGGACATGATTGAACTGAAAGGACATGCATGAGCTATATTGAACAAAGACCCGGACATGGACTTGATTGAATCAAATTGACTTAAGTAAACTCAAACCTTAAATGAACCATAAAAGGATTGAACTTCAACTGAAATTCAATCAAAATTGAACAAGAGAACTTGATTGAACAACAGGGGACTCGACGAATGAAGGAGGTTCATGTAGAGCCTGAACTATACTTGAACTCAAGCATAAATTTGTGGACTTGGACTTGGATTCATATTTGCACAATAAAATGATTTATAAAATATTTGAACCTAAGTAAATTGAGATTTAATACAAACTTGGGCTTGCAACAAATGACTACAAGAACTCAAACTTGAATCAATCTTGGACACTATGGAATTTCAATCAAACTCAATCAAGAAGAACTTGATTTGGGCTCAGACTTGGGTTGAACTTAACAAGATTATTTGTGGACTTAAATCTTGAACTACAACAAGGCTTGGATTTGAATCTCATTTGACTCAAAAGAGTCATGATTCAAATCATTTGAACTCAAACTTGGAGCAAAACTTGAACTAAACAAACTCAAACTTGAGTTTGGATTTGATTTTGATGATGACCCAAAGAATTTCAAATGAACCATATGAGACCTAACTTGTATAGATTACAAGTGGTAAGCTCCAACTTAGATGCAAATGAACATATATAAGAGACTTGTGATTCCTACCTCCCATTCCAATCAATGTACTCGCAATTAAAATGTGAAGCTCTCAAATGAATGTGGAAAATTCTTCATCTAGATATCAATGAATGAACAAAGGTCTATAAAGGAGGTCCAAGAGCCGACAACAAATAAAGCTTCTTATGAATGCATGTAGTGAAGGAGATAGTTGGCTTTGCAACCAATAATGATGGAAAGATTGTGAATACAATGATTTCCCTTCAACCAACATCGATGAGTCAAAAGGAAACTTTAATCCACTAGCAACGATCAAGACAAATTCACAGCTTGACTATATGTAATGGCATGAAATCTCTGATGCATCTATAAACAAGATACAATACAAATGACATACAAGTGATGAACATAAGTGAATAAAGGAGATCGACATACAATGAATGTAATGAATTGTGATGCATGCAGTAGATCTTGTAAAAGAAAAAGTTTCTTACATTTGTAATGCATACAACAACTCTACTAGTGGCATTAGAGGAGTGGCGATGAATATAATACTCCTATAATTAATGTCAATCTACTCATGGGAGAATATAATAGTTCTCTGCAAATGATGACTGCCCACATTGCATGAAAAGATTGCCGGCGAATGCAGTTCGACCAACATTCAATAACATTATGCAATCAAATGTATCAGTCTCTTACAGAAATGGGAGGATCGATGTGCAGCAAATATACACATATGAAAGAATGAGAATCAACAACCACTTAATATCAGTCGAAAAGCACCAGCTCCCCACAAGTAGAAGCTGACAATATGCAACAAAAGGCAGATTCCTATGAGTTGCTGTAGGAAGTCTATTATATACTTAGTGTGTCGTCTACAAGAATGATGCAATGAAACTGTAGATAACGACATCTATTAGCAAAGGCAGGAGATTAGTTAGTGCACTATGATCCGCCTACAAAAATCAACAAATAGTGCATGACAGTCTACCTGTATGAAGCAGCGAACAACTCAATCCCTGAGCTGCTACGCCACGCCACGCCACCGGATATGCAACATTCGTACAAGCAGACAGAAGGCGTCCACAAACTACAACGCCACGCCACCGGATCTGCAACATTCATACAAGCAGACAGAAGGCGTCTACAATTATTTTAAAACACCCCCCCCCCATGTGCACCATCGTTTGTATACACATAGGTACACTAAAAGTGGTAAATGAAATTATAAAACCCGCATGGGCCCCGACGAGCGTGTTATAGAAATACACGTGACGTCTAGGGATGCTTCGCGGGTTATCAAATTTTAAACCCGATCCTCCTTAGCAGATGAAAGGAGTGGACAGGGTTCAATTATAAAATACCCCCAAACACCCGCATGGACCCCGGCGAGCGTGTTATTGGTACACACGTGACGTCTAGGGATGCTGCGCGGGTTGACAAGCGAATTAAGGTTCGAAACCGATCCTTCTATACGGGTCAATAGAAGTCGACAGGGCTCGAACCATTAAACAAATACACGGTTGTGGCAACCAGTGTATATTTCAATACATTCATATTAGACTTTCAAGGCCTACAATCAAAAGAAAATTCACAAACAAAGGCACAAAGACTATGAAACCCGATCCTCTATCGACCAGTAGATAGAGTCGATAAGGTTCAATCTAGAAAAAAGAAGTGACCCCCAAACACCCCGATGATGGCCGTGTTGAATGCAGATCTCAACCGGAGGGGTTCTCAAATATTTCAAATGTCTCCCAAATACCCAAAGTCCACACAAAATTCATACTCCAAAAGTTCAAAAATCAATCCCAAAAATCCAGATATTTAAATCTGAAATCAATCCATCAATCACTCAAAGAAAAATCCATCCACCCTCCGCAACAGTCTGCCGGGGTGGACAAATTCAAATAAACTCTAGCTCACAAAGAGCCAAATGCCTAGTCGAAAATATCACTAGGATCCATTCTCAAACAATCTCCTGCTAGTAAGGACGTGGTACGTGTCCTCAAACCGGCGGTCTGCTGCCAAATGGCACCGCAGGATAAACGGTTATGACGACCCGGGGCCCTCTGAACCGAGTGGTTTCGCCGCCAAATGGCACCCACAGATACCGGTTATGGCTAGAGCCAATACGTTCCTTATTGGCATCAAATCCTTGAGATATGAATCAATAGGATATGATCGATAGGGCACAAAGCCCTCTGTTAGCTAAGGTGGATTCAAATTTGTCTCCTTAGACAAACATCCAACCCCGGTCTACAAGGTCCCCTTGGACGAAGCAACCCATGGCTGCCGACAAGGATCCTTCAGTCAGGTTGGGTCGACTGCCTCCTCTGACTAAGTAGACCAGGGACCACAATGGTCCGGGACGACGGAACCATGGGATCTTGATCGGGTCTATCATCCATTCCCCCACCATCCGCTTTAAGTGCACGATGGTGAAATTTCTATTTTAAATATCAAATCTTCCAAACTTTTCAAACCTTTTCAAATACCCAAATCTAAATCCAATTTCTACCAATATCAAAATCCATTGTTGCTACTATATGCCAGATAACACGTATACTCTACGTATCTGATTGACGACTAGCCTTAATCGAAAGTCCTCTCTCGTGATCGGGAGGGGGTAATTAACTATAGGGGCTTGCGCCTATAGGAAACCAGAACTCATATCATAAAGTCCTCACAAAATGAGGGCGAAATCTCTGGGTAGTGTCTTATCTACAAACCCATCTGCCTTCCAAAATTTACCTCGGAACTTAGTTCGTTAAAACTCCATCGCCGAATAAGAAAAGCGGGCGGAGGCCGGGGCCGAATTTTCGGAGCCCACATCATTATAGTAGAAACAAGATCTTCTTTATGAAAATTATCTAACAGAATTCTCTTCATATCCTCACTTAACTTGTGCTCTATTAAAAAAACTGGCCAATTATTAAGAATGTTTCTTCTTCCATTTGTTCTGAAAGAAATTGACAAACTCTGATTGGATTTCATCAGGATCCGACACCATAGATCCATTAAAATTAGAGATTTGATTAATCATCTTTTCGTTTCTTCTGGCTATAGCAAACGAATGAAAAAATCTAGAGTTTTGATCACCATCTTCTAGCCATTGAGTTTTAGAACATTATATCCACAATGATGCGAGTCTTGCAAGAGTAATGTTTAACCCATGAACTTTCTTCCTGAATTCCAGCAGCTTTCATGATTCAATCTGTTATTGCCTTCCTCTTCTTGTAATAAGAGAATATCTTTTTTCAATGAAGACTTCAAAAAGTTTAGTTTCTTTAGTTTATCTTTGATCTAATAGAACAAAGTTTTAAGAGATCTCTTAATTTTCCTCTGAAGAATATCAGCAGCATCTCCATAATCATTTTTTCTCCATGCATTTTTGACAACACCGTGAGAAGCTTCATAGGAACACCATATATTCTCAAACCCGATATATTTATCTTTGTATCTAATAAAATTATTAAGCTTGATGAGAAGAGGACATTGATCAGATCCTTATTGCCATAGACAATAAACAAAGTCCAAATAGAACCATTCGAAACTTTTTAAATTACCAATAATACATTGTTTAGATGAAATTAAAATAGGGAATGAAACAATACTTCTTTTCCAAAGAGCAAGAATACCTCCTGAGGATCCATTTGCGGGGAAATGAAAAAAATCCCAATCAACAGTCACAATTCTTTTGACTTCATTATTAACGAGAGAATTCAGTTTGGTTTCTATTAAACCAATACAAAAAATAATATTATCAACAACCAAACTTCTCAAATAGTAGGATGCTTCTTTTTTCTTAATACCCCTATAATTTCAAAACAAGATAGAAAACATTTAAGAAAATAAAGGGAATGTGGCCCCCGCACGTACTTTCTTACCAAGTCCTTTTCTATCTCTACTGCTACCCTTAATAGGTCCCAACAACATGAATTCTTTGCTCAATTTATTTTTAACTTGACAGGAATTTGGAGTAACCTTATCATTTAGTTTTGAGACTAACAAAACATTTTCAGCAATAGACTGACAACAAGAAGAATCACTTAATGAATTTGGATTAAGTACCTTTGCAGCATTAGGAATAACTTCACATTTATCAACTTTAAAAGTAAAAATTTGAACTAAATCATCAGCAGTATAATCAATTGAACCATCAGGAAAATCTAACTACAGTTACGTCACCTTCAGGAGCATTACCAATTTTCAAAAATTCAACATTCTCTAAGACATTTTTATCAGCAACATAATCAGAAGATATATCTTCATTCGTAGTAGCATCAGATACAATTTCTTCAAGATTAGTTTTAGCAGGATTTTTTGGAATAGCAAATGTAGGAACATGTTGAGGCTTAAAAACTTCTGATTTTATAGCTCTATTATCAATAACATCAATTTAAATATCTGGAATGATCATTGACTTCTTGGGGGATCTAACTTTAATTTCATCAGAAACCTTTACAGCAACCCCTACACATAGGTTTATCAGAAACCTCTTTGTTCTTAATAATGAATTTAACTTTAGAATAACCAATTTTCTATTGAAATTTCTATGTAATTTATTGAAAAGCTTCCATTTCTTCCTTCCATAATTCACATGAATCCAAGGACCACAATTATTGGAATGCTGAGAATTTTTACCATTAGAATTCAGACTATCTTTTGGATTACTATGATTAGTTTGAACAGAATGATTATAAATAAATTCGTTATGAACTTTTTCGGAAGATAAAATCAGAACATCATTATGTTTAACAGAATTTGAATTACAATGCTTTAAAGTGTGTCCTATTCTTTCACAATTGAAATAAAATGAATAAATTTTTTCATATTGAACTTTCTAAAAAAATATTCCTAATGTACCTTCAACCCAGATACCATTAGGAAGCTGAGCATCAAAATTATTCTGCACAGAAACTCCTGCAAATTCTCTTCTTCCCCAATTAAACATATTGCCATCCAATAGCAAAGTATGCTAACCTTTGAAGCTATTCAAAGAATACAAGATTTTCTCACTCTAGAAATGGGCACTCCAGGGAATATTCATTCAAGAGGAAAAATATTGCTAAGTTATTTCGACACACTCAAATTGGGCCTAGAACTGCCAGAATGCAAGAGGCTTAAAAAGTCCAATCGTACTGGCGACCTAAATTATTGCCTACACCATCAAGTAATTAACCATCCTATTGAAGTTTGCTACATCTTCAAGGATTGGATAGAAAGAAAATATCAAAAGGGAGAATTCACATTATCAGATAATGTGCTAGTTCACCATAGAAGAGAATCAACTCGGGTTGTTACGTCCTCTTTTGTACTTCTGATTGAAAGAAGAGTAAAGAAAGAGTCAGCTCAAAAGGAGCAATGGGAGATTGCTGTAATATCAAGATCTGCTCCAGGATCGTCCAGGACGATCTGGGATCGTCCTGGGACGATCAGTTGAGAATCTGTTCTAGAATTTGCCCAGATTTGCTCCAGGTGTTTTCCTGTAGGCATCGTCCAGGCCGATCGAGGCATCGGCCAGGCCGATTTGCACTGTTCAAAATATCGGCCGGACAATAGCCCTGGGAGCTGTCCAGGACGATCAAAATGGTCAGATCATCCTGGGACGATATGGCGATCGGCCGGGCCGATCTGAGTTCAATAAAGCTTAAATCAGCTTATTTGAGGAGAGAGAAAAATCAGATTTTATAAAAATATCTCTGAGGAGAGAGAAAGTCGAGGTGAATCTTGGAAAAGTTGATTTTCGGACGACGCGGAGCCGTTTTCGTTCGAAGAGACTGTTCAGGATATTGCTGTACGCAAGGTAAGGCACATTCCGCCTTTCTCAATTTTCAGAACCGTCGTGTTTGGCGGTATTTTCTGTCCGGATTTTGTTTCCGTTAGCGATTTTCGTCCGTATCTTTTGATTGGTTCAGTTTTTACCGTGTAACTTTCTGTATATTGTTGCTGTGCCGGGTGTGCACGTTTTGATCATATTTTGAAGATTTTTGTTCGGGTATTTTTGATTCGACTGTGTTTTTAGTCGACTGAATTTTTCTGTGAACTTGGAAATTCTCTGTGCAGTAGAATAAATGTTCTGAAATGTTGTTATCTATATTCTGTGCAAATTTTGTAAATTGTTATTTTTAGGAAAATTGTATAAATTCTGTATACTGCTGTTGTGCTGCCCGATTTTTGGGTAATTTCTGATTTGTCCGGATTTCTTCTGAATTAATATGCTATATGTATATGCTATAAAAAGGGAGTTATAAGGGGCCTGGATCCTATGAGATTCAGTTAGTGTCTGGGGAAAAACTTAGATGAGCTCAAGTTGGAGAAATATCTGTTCTGTTCCGGATCCGATGAATTCTGTTGTTTTGGTGCCGTGAGCACATTTAGCTATTAATTACTCAGAGAGATTCTGGCGCCGTGAGCCAAGGGAGACATAAGGGTCAGAATCCATAGTGATTCTGTTTAGTTTAGTTTAGCTATTAATTAAATATCTAATT
This sequence comes from Dendrobium huoshanense, assembly GCA_016618105.1. Classification (NCBI taxonomy): domain Eukaryota; kingdom Viridiplantae; phylum Streptophyta; class Magnoliopsida; order Asparagales; family Orchidaceae; genus Dendrobium; species Dendrobium huoshanense. The sequence continues at coordinate 45,966,435 of CM028348.1, forward strand.
TTGATTTCCGTACGATATGAATATGATTCCGATCTGTATGATATGATTCTGATACGATCCTGATACATTTTTGTTCTGTTCCGATATGATCTGAACTTCTGATTCTGTACAATTTTTGATTTCTGTACGATTCCATTTCTAATTTGATCTATCTGATTTGTTCTGTTTCTGATTTAATACGATCTGTTCGCTTTGATATCTGTCTGATTCTGTTCTGATTTCTGTTCGGATTTATCTGATGTGTTGGTTTTGAGATTCTGAGAATTTTGATTGGAGGTTTATTGCTTTGCTGAGCTGTTGAGCTCACCCTTGCTTTCTGGTGGTTTTCAGGTTCTGGGAAAGGGAAGGAAGTCCAGGAATAGATTTCAGAGTCTGATCAGTATAGGTATTGTTTTGTACCTTTTGATTTTTGTACAGTCATGGCTTTTATGTTCTGTCTTTCTTTATGTCTAAAAGCCATGTACTGTATTTGTAGATGATTGTTTTGAGGAAAAGAAAAGATAGATCTTTTATTCCGCTGCATTTGATGTTTTTAGTAGCTCTGTGTTTGTCTGTTTTGTTTAAACTGTTTGGAAGAATCAGTTCTGAAGCAAATTCCAAAGCCAGATCCTGGTTAGTTTTTCTGTCGCGGCCCGGTGCGAACGGGATCCGTCTCGTCTCGGGTCGGGTCTTGACAAACTTTAGTGGTATCAGAGCAATGGTTTTGGAATTTAGGATTGTGTGAAACAGAGCTATATGAAGTGATCAGTGAGTCTATCTGGGGGGTAGTTTTGGTTTGTTCGGCTTTTTATTGTGTTGTTTTTGTGATAGTTTTCCGGATTTTCTGGATTTTTCTGTATGGATCAGCCAGACCCAGACATGACAGACGGGCAGAGTTCTAGTCAGGCAGCACCAGTGGGGAGTACAGCCCCAGTGGTCGGTACTGACACGCTTTCACAGTTTGCTACACTTGTTGCTCAGATGATGAGCGAGACTCAGAGCAGAGCTTCTACTATCAGATCTGATGACATTGATAGACATTTGCAGTTTTTTTTTAGGTTGAAACCTCCGAGGTTTGAGGGCGCTGTTGAGCCCAGAGCTGCTGAGGAGTGGCTGAGGAGGTTAGAGAAGACCTTTGGCGGGATGCAGTGTCCTGCGGATAGGAAGATTCCGTTAGCAGTGTTTCTGTTGGACGGAGAGGCTGAGCACTGGTGGGTTGTCCAGTAGGAGGCCAGATTTCAGGGCAGACTGAACTCTTTGATCACTTGGGAAGAGTTCACTGAGGTGTTTCGGGATTGGTTCGTTCCCCCTTCTGCACGACAGCAGATGCAGGAGACTTTTCTGAGACTTGTTTAGGGGAGCAAGACGGTGATGTAGTATGAGGCTGAGTTTACTGCATTAGCCAGGTACGCTCCGCAGCTGGTTAGCACTTCTGTTGAGAGGTGTTACAGATTTCTGAGGGGATTACGAGATACTTTGAGGAAACCCCTAATACCGTTTCGGATCACTTATTTTTCTGAGCTTGTGGAGCGAGCTCGACTGATAGAGAATGACCTGATGGCTACTCAGCAGCGGTGGACTGCGAGTAGGAAGAGATTTGGAGGTGAGGCTTCTGGTAGTGGTTCCTCTGGGAAGAGGAGATTTGTTTCTGGCTCAGGATCTGGAGACTCCAGGAGAAGCGGAGGGTCGTCTGGTACTGCTACCAGTACGACGAGTTCTGGATCAGTCAGTACGGCACCTGTGTGCCAGAGCTGTGGATGATGACACTTTGGCCAGTGCTACAGGATGACTGGTCTGTGCTTTCGATGTGGTCAGCCAGGACATCGGATTGCAGAGTGTCCACAGGCTGGATTTGATTGGCGTTCTGAGTTCCGATCAGAGGGTTCTGTTAGACCTGTCAGTTCAGCAGGAAGACCGATGACTGTTCCTCCTTGCCCTGAGAGATTTGTTGGTAGAGGTGGTAGTTCTAGTTCTGGACCACGGAGACCACCTACGGTTCAGAGGGAGCAGAGTAGTTCTATTGCTTCAGCTCCTGCTCCAGTTCAGCCACGAGTTTACAGCCTGAGTCAGCAGGAGGCTCGTGATGCTCCAGATGTTGTGACAGGTATGATTTACATTTCTGATCAGTCTTGTCGTGTTTTGTTTGACTCTGGAGCGAGTCACTCTTTTTTGTCCAAGCGCTGTTTTGAGACTTTACATTCGGATTCGATGGTTTTACCAGTTTCTTTGTCTGTAATTTTATCGGCTGAAAGTCCTTTGATTGCTCGAAAGTTTTGTTTGTGTGAGATTGACATTTCGGGCAAGAAGTGGAAATCGAGTCTGATTCTGTTGCCGATTTCATCGTATGATGTGATTCTGGGCATGGATTGGCTGAGTCAGTATGAGGCTCAGATTGACAGTCTAAAGAAGCAAGTGAGCTTGCTTATGGCTGGAGAGAGATTTGTATTTCAGGGCTTACGAGGTGTTCTCTCCAGTCTGATTTCTATTTTGGAAGTAAGCAGGATGTGGAAGAAGGGATGCCCAGTGTTTTTGGCTTCGGTGCGGGATCTGAACCTGGAGGTTGGTTCTGTTTCTGAGATCCCTGTGGTACGGGAGTTTGCTGATATTTTTCCTGAGGAGTTGGTTGGTTTACCTCCGGATAGAGATGTGGAGTTCTCTATCGATGTTTTACCGGGTACCACTCCGATATCAAAAGCTCCGTACAGGATGGCACAGAAAGAACTTTCGGAGTTGAAAATTCAGCTTCAGGAGTTGGTTGACAGAGGTTTTGTACGTCCTAGTGTTTCGCCTTGGGGAGCACCTGTTTTGTTTTTGAAGAAGAAGGACGGTACACTCCATATGTGTATTGATTACAGAGATTTGAACAAAGTCACAATCAAGAACAAGTATCCTTTGCCTCGGATTGATGACTTGTTTGATCAGCTTTCCGGATCTTCAGTATTTTCAAAGATTGATTTGCGATCCGGATACTATCAGGTGAAGGTGAAGGAAGCTGATGTGGCGAAGACCGCTTTCAGTACTCGGTACGGGCACTATGAGTTCTTGGTTATGACTTTTGGGGTAACCAACGCGCCTGCTATTTTCATGGATCTGATGAACCGAGTATTCAGGGAGTATTTGGATCAGTTTGTGATCGTCTTCATTGATGATATTCTGGTATATTCTGCATCTGAGGATGATCATGCCAGACATTTGAGGATTGTGTTGGAGACTTTGAGGAGGCATCAGCTGTATGCCAAGTTCTCCAAGTGTGAATTCTGGTTGAAGAGCATTTCATTTTTGGGGCATGTGATTAGCGGAGAAGTTATTTCTGTAGATCCCCAGAAGATTCAGGCAGTTGCTGATTGGCCAAGGCCGACTACGATATTTGAGGTACGTAGTTTCTTGGGCATGGCTGGGTATTACAGGAAGTTTGTGAAATGATTTTCACAGATTTCGACGCCTCTGACAAGACTGACGCAGAAGTCAGTACCGTTTGTTTGGACATCGGAGTGTGAAGCTAGTTTTCAGAGATTGAAGGATTGTCTGACTTCAGCGCCAGTGTTAGCACTTCCGTCAGGTACGGAAGGTTTTCAAGTGTTCAGTGATGCTTCACTGAAAGGACTGGGATGTGTCCTGATGCAGCATGGTCATGTAATTTCTTATGCTTCGAGGCAGTTGAAACCACATGAGAAGAATTACCCGACACATGATTTAGAATTAGCTGCTGTTGTGTTTGCTTTGAAGATTTGGCGTCATTATCTGTATGGCGTTAGATGTGAGATTTTTACTGATCATAAGAGCCTGAAGTACATTTTTACTCAGAAGGATCTGAATCAGAGACAGAGAAGATGGCTCGAATTGATCAAGGACTATGATTTGACTATTCAGTATCAGCCTGGTAAGGCGAATGTGGTAGCGGATGCTCTGAGTAGAAAGTCTTCTGGATTATCAGGTATTCAGCTTACTTGTGATGACTTTCTGATTCGAGATATGGAGCGATTGCAGTTGGAGGTGATTTCCTCCAGTGGTTTGGAGTTAGCTCAGATGAGCATTCAGTCTTCTTTGGAGACAAGGATTCGGGAAGCCCAGAAGTTAGATTCTGATTATTCGAAGTTGATTGCTCAGATTGGATCTAGTAAGACTCCTGAACTTCGAATTTCTGATTCTGGTGCTATTTTCTGTAAGAACAGGTTGTGGGTACCTGTGTTTGGAGATTTGAGGCAAAAGATTTTGTACGAATCTCATCATTCAGGCTACACTGTACATCTAAGCAGTGGTAAGATGTATGCTGATATGAAACTTTTGTTCTGGTGGCCTGGAATGAAGAAAGATGTGGCAGAGTTTGTGTCGAGATGCGAAGCCTGTTAGTTGGTAAAGGCAGAGCATCAGCGACCAGGTGGACTGTTGCAGTCGTTGCCTATTCCTGAGTGGAAATGGGAGGAGGTAACGATGGACTTTGCGATGGGTTTTCCTCGATCTAGACAAGGGCACGACGCTATTTGGGTGGTTGTAGATCGATTGACAAAGTCCGCCCATTTTCTTCCGATCAGACAGACCGATCCGGTGGAGCGTTTGGCCCAGATATATGTGAGGGAGATAGTCAGATTGCACGGCGTGCCTCGCATGATCGTATCTGATCGAGATGGACGCTTTACTTCCAGACTTTGGAAAGGCATTCAGCAAGGCTTGGGTACGAAACTGCATTTCAGTACAGCCTTTCATCCTCGGACCGACGGACAGTCTGAGAGGACTATTCAGGTACTGGAAGATCTGTTGAGGCTTTGTATTCTGGACTTTGGCGGAAGCTGGGAGGATCATATCCCGCTGATTGAGTTTTCTTATAATAATAGTTTTCAGTCCAGTATCGGTATGGCACCGTACGAGGCTCTGTATGGCAGGAAGTGCCGTACTCCTTTGACTCTGACGAAGGTCAGAGATAGACAGACTTTGGGTGCCGCTTTTGTTGAGGAAACTGTTCAGAAGATCAGTTTGATAAAAGAAAGATTGAAAGCCGCTCAGGATCGACAGCAGAAGTATTACAATCAGAAGCACAGGTTAGTCGAGTTTCAAGTTGGCGACTTTGTGTATGTCAAAGTCAGCCCGATGAAGGGTGTGAGCAGATTTGGCCAGGTGAGCAAGCTTAGTCCAAGGTATGTTGGACCTTTTGAAATTTTGGAAAGGATTGGAAAATCTGCTTACCGACTATTGCTTTCTGATTCGATGTCTGACGTGCATAATGTGTTTCACGTATCCACTCTGAGGAAGTGGGTATCCGACTCTGGGAAGAAGGTATCTGTTGATGAGGTTGAGATTCAGAAGAATCTGGTGTATAAGGAAGAGCCAGAGTTGATTTTGACGTACGACGTCCAAAAATTAAGAAATAAATAGATTCCGATGGTTAAAGTCCAGTGGAAGCACCGGACTGCACGGGAAGTCACGTGGGAGAAGGAGTCTAACATGAGACAGTCGTACCCGTACTTGTTTTGACTGAGTTTGGATTGGATAATATCGAGGACAACATTTTTCTGAGTTGGGGAGATTGTAATATCAAGATCTGCTCCAGGATCATCCAGGATGATCTGGGATTGTCCTGGGACGATCAGTTGAGAATCTGTTCCAGAATTTGCCCAGATTTGCTCCAGGTGTTTTCCTGTAGGCATCGTCCAGGCCGATCGAGGCATCGGCCAGGCCGATTTGCACTGTTCAAAATATCGGCCGGACAATAGCCCTGGGAGCTGTCCAGGATGATCAAAATGGTCGGATCGTTCCGGGACGATATGGCGATCGGCCGGGCCGATCTGAGTTCAATAAAGCTGAAATCAGCTTATTTGAGGAGAGAGAAAAATCAGATTTTATAAAAATATCTCTGAGGAGAGAGAAAGTCGAGGTGAATCTTGGAAAAGTTGATTTTCGGACGACGCGGAGCCGTTTTCGTTCGAAGAGACTGTTCAGGATATTGCTGTACGCAAGGTAAGGCACATTCCGCCTTTCTCAATTTTCAGAACCGTCGTGTTTGGCGGTATTTTCTGTCCGTATTTTGTTTCCGTTAGCGATTTTTGTCCGTATCTTTTGATTGGTTCAGTTTTTATCGTGTAACTTTCTGTATATTGTTGCTGTGCCGGGTTTGCACGTTTTGATCATATTTTGAAGATTTTTGTTCGGGTATTTTTGATTCGACTGTGTTTTTAGTCGACTGGATTTTTCTGTGAACTTGGAAATTCTCTGTGCAGTAGAATAAATGTTCTGAAATGTTGTTATCTATATTTTGTGCAAATTTTGTAAATTGTTATTTTCAGGAAAATTGTGTAAATTCTGTATACTGCCGTTGTGCTGCCCAATTTTTGGGTAATTTCTGATTTGTCCGGATTTCTTCTGAATTAATATGCTATCTGTATTTGCTATAAAAAGGGAGCTATAAGGGGCCTGGATCCTATGAGATTCAGTTAGTGTCTGGGGAAAAACTTAGATGAGCTCAAGTTGGAGAAATATCTGTTCTGTTCCGGATCCGATGAATTCTGTTGTTCTGGTGCCGTGAGCACATTTAGCTATTAATTACTCAGAGAATTTCTGGCGCCGTGAGCCAAGGGAGACATAAGGGTCAGAATCCGTAGTGATTCTGTTTAGTTTAGTTTAGCTATTAATTAAATATCTGATTCTGATTTTCGTACGATATGAATATGATTCCGATCTGTATGATATGATTCTGATACGATCCTGATACAATTTTGTTCTGTTCCGATATGATCTGAACTTCTGATTCTGTACAATTTCTGATTTCTGTACGATTCCATTTCTGATTTGATCTGTCTGATTTGTTCTGTTTCTGATTTGATACGATCTGTTCGCTTTGATATCTGTCTGATTCTGTTCTGATTTCTGTTCGGATTTATCTGATGTGTTGGTTTTGAGATTCTGAGAATTTTGATTGGAGATTTGTTTCTTTGCTGAGCTGTTGAGCTCACCCTTACTTTCTGGTGGTTTTCAGGTTCTGGGTAAGGGAAGGAAGTCCAGGAATAGATTTCAGAGTCTGATCAGTATAGGTATTGTTTTGTACCTTTTGATTTTTGTACAGTCATGGCTTTTCTGTTCTGTCTTTCTTTCTGTCTAAAAGCCATGTACTGTATTTGTAGATGATTGTTTTGAGGAAAAGAAAAGATAGATCTTTTGTTCCGCTGCATTTGATGTTTTTAGTAGCTCTGTGTTTGTATGTTTTGTTTAAACTGTTTGGAAGAATCAGTTCTGAAGCAAATTCCAAAGCCATATCCTGGTTAGTTTTTCTGTCGCGGCCCGGTGCGAACGGGATCCGTCTCATCTCGGGCCGGGTCGTGACAATTGCTGTCTCCAAAAAGATTGTAAAAATGCTAAAAAAACTCGAAGGAGTTTCTGGTGCAAACGGAAATCTCCCACTGAGCTAGTGCTGTGGTTAAAGGGGTTGCATGTTACAACTACATCTACATCCAAACAACAAATTGGTTGAGCTAGCTTATCAAGATCTACTATGAAAATGCCCTCCAAGAAGAAAACAAAGCTGAAGAAGATCAAAAAGAAAACCACAACAACATAAAGGACCATTAATAGTTTGGATGAATATTACCGGACTTTGAGGTGTCATATTAAGCTCACTAATTTCATATCAGAGCTTAAGGTGAGTGAACCAGAAGATGCTGATTTATGTTATTTTCCTGTAGAGATATGTCGAGTCATCCCCGTGACATCAAATATGCCATAAAAAAGAAGAAAATACTGAGGAGGTAGCTTCTTAATCTGATCTGAAAGTGTTACTGATGGACTATAGTTTGGAGAAGGATCTATATTTTTGAGATGAAGGTGAATTAGATCCCGGCATAGAGTCGTAAATGGAGCACGTAAATATGGGTGGTTATTCCAAATTAACAAATAAATCTTCTAAAGCAATAATGGTTGACTTTGGAGAGAACTCTTTGAAGTTGCAAGACAACTCGAAGGAGTTTGAGCCATATGAAGTGGCCCAGGTGCAATTGAGAAGTTGCAAGATTTTGTTATCTACACAAAAGAAGGGGATCTCCAACAAAGGCATAGAAAAAGAGATATTGATAAAAAAGATGTTATCCCTAAAGACCTTAAGAGAAGGACACTTCATTTGTGGGGATAGATTATAATATCTTATCCTAGCTGAGGAAGATGCCCAAACAATCCAGCATATATAATGCTTTTATAATGTCTAAAGACCTTCGGGAGATTCTGATTTAGGCTCTCAAGCCTAAAACTCTACATGCTTGGAATGAATCGATCATCACCTTCGCTGGAGATGACATGAAATGGCAGATCATAACTGCCCTCTTTATGTTACTGCAGAGAGCAACAACATTATGATCAGTAAAATCCTGATCGATCCTAAATCCTCCATAAATCTCATAAGCTTGAAAGCACTGAAGTTGTTGTGCCTCAATGTGTAGTATCTTGGACAAGATAAGTTAATGGTGCATAGTTTCAATGAGATTGGATAGAAGACCATGGGGTCATTCATACTTTCTTTTGTGTTTAAAGAACTTTATAAATAAGCCAAGTTCCATGTGATTGACATGAAAACAACAATTAAGGCGCTTCTGATCGCCCATGGTTGCATTATTATGACATTGTCCCGTTAACACTACACTAATCTATAAAGTTCGTCAGAGATGGAGAGGAGTTCAGGATCTCTGGCGACATCCAACACTTTGTAGTCTGTGAGGTCAAAATCTATTAAGATGCAAAATACTTCATTCCAAAAGGGCAAAAGTCATCATGCTCTCTTGAGGCCAAGGTATCAAAATCGAAGGCTACAAAGCAGCCCAAACTAGCAAGTGAGAAGAAGAAAGTGGGAAGAAAGAAGGCAACAATGACTCATCCCATAGTAAGTACCACATCTAAGAAAAAGAGTTGTGCCTCACCTAGGGAGTGAAACAAAAGAGGATGATGTCATATCTACCAAATTTGAGAAGGCATGCTAGTATATAGCCAAGGGGAAAGTGAATGCATAAAATTTAGACTATGACTACGACTATGAGTCTACTTATATAACCAAGGTGCAATGTGTAATCTCTAATAGAATAAGTAGCTTGTCAATCTCATATAGCATATTCATGGTCACGTGCCTTCCTCCATGACACTTATATGAAATCATCTCTAGAGAGGTACATAATCTTGGAGAGCCAGAAACACTCTACGTACCTCCTCTTAGTAGAGGGACCAGACCATGCAATTTACCTACAAAGTCAGAGAGCATGAAAATTATGACCGATTTGTCGAGCTTATTAATTCTTGGAAGATTGATGTTTGTAAGTATGCATAGGTGTTGTCCCAGAAATATCCGAAGAATGCTAAAAAAATTAGCCAATATTGATATTACTAGACGACAAGCTCGCCTTCACCCAAGTGTTTGGTATCGAATAAATCTCATGTTTTGTAAAGAAAGTATATTCTTGCAAGAAGTGGTCTTAGATTTATTATGTAGAAATATCCCTGAAAGGAGATTGGCCATGTAATCACAAGTGAGGAAATTGAGTCTGATGATAGTAGCAAGGAGGAAATATATAAAGTATACCTTCAAAATGATAAACCCATAGAAGCTAAGCCTCCACCGGAAGAGCTTGAAGATGGTGGATAAGCAGCTCTATAAATAAATTAAAAGAAATCAACTTTGGAATTGAAGAAGACCCTTGCCCGACTTTCTTTGTTTCTTTCCTTACAGAGGACCAAGTATAAGAAATAAAAGAGCTCTTCTATGATTTCAGAGATTACTTTGCTTAAATTAACACTAAAATGTGTGGCTTATCCCCTTATGTGGCAGTTCACTTCTTGATCATTAAACCAGATGCAACACCTGTCAAGCAAGCTCCAAAAAGAATGAGACTAGAGATTGAAGAATAGATGGTTATACAAATAAATAAGCTTATAGATATAGGCTTCATTTGAAAAGAAAAATATGCCAATTTGATAGACAATAGTATCCCTTCCAAGAAAAAGAATGATTAGATATGTATCTACATCGACTTCGGGGACCTTAATAAGGTGTATATGAAAGAAGACATTTTTGCTCCTAGCATTAGAACTTCTAGTTGATCATATTCAATTATGTTATATTCTCCGTCATTGGTGGATTATCATGATACAATCAAACTAAGATGACATCTAAAGTTGAAAAGCACACATCATTCAAAATACCCATCGAGATATTCTATTATAAGGTCATGCCTTATGGCCTAAAAAATGCTGGTGCCACTTACTAGTGGGCGATGACACACATCTTCGATTAATAGATTCATCAAAAGGTTGAATGTTATGTTAATACCCTCATCATACAGAGAATAGGCCAAAAATACAACCTAAGTGATCTAAGAATTGAATTCAAGAGAATAAAAACATTTGATTTGAAGAATTCATCAAATGCTCTTTTGGGATCTCCTTAGGAAAAATTATGGTGTACGTTGTCCATCACTGAGGAATCAAAATTGACCCTAATAAAATCAATGTGATTATGAAGATGCCTCCTCCCAAGAACCTCTGTTAACTTCACTCTTTATAAGGATAGCTAGCTTTTATTGAGAGATTCATATCAAATCTGTTAGGTAGGTGTCAGCCATTCTCAAAGTTGATGAAGAAAGACATCCTCTTTAAATGAAATAAAGAGTGTTATGAAGCTTTTGTTTGTATCAAGGGATACTTGTTAAACTCGCCTATTCTCGCTGCATCAATTTGAGGGAAGCCTCTCATACTACATAAGTTTGAGGTTGATCAAAGCGAAGATCCGTTATTCACCATTGAGAAGCATTATTTGGCTTTGATTTTTGTAGTTTAGAAATTTCGCCAATATTTCCTTTCGCATAAAATCATTTTGATATCAAAGATCAATCCACTGAAGTTTTTGATGATAAGATAAGCGTTGCTAGGTCATTTTGCCAAATGGGCAGTAATACTTTTGTAGTTTGATATCACATACATGCCAAAAAACATGATGAAGGGACAAGCCTTGGTAGATTTTCTAACAATAAATCTCCTTAGCTTTGCAACCTATCCCTGTAGAATCTCTGCTCAACAATGATTTTCCTGATGAACATATCATGTAGGTGAAGGAAAATGTGAAATTATAGGTATGGGAAATGTATTTTGATGAAGCATCATCAATTAAACTCACCCAATTACTAAATCTAGCAAAATCCTAAGCTGACATCGATCTTATTTTTATAGTACTTAGGGGTATAATGAGATTTTTATTCAATCTAACTAAACCTTGAACTGATAATTAGGTTGAATACAAGGCTTTGATAGCAAGACTGGAGATTGCAATTTTGGTTAGAATCCAAAGTCTCCAAATCTACAATGATTCTTAGCTTTTCATAAATCAAGTTCTATGTATCTATAAGATTTGCAAGCTTGACTTGGCCCATTACCATTGGTGAGCTCTCGAGCTTCTGAAATACGTGTTGAGTGTTAAGATAGATCGAGTTACTCTAGGTTAGAATAACAATGCATATTGCCTAGCCAAAATAGCCAAGGAAATAAAAAATAAGAATGATAAGGAGCATATATTGATTGGAGTCTATATTTGTTGAGCCTTAGGGACGATAAACTTATAATTCTCATAGGCAGCGGGAATACAAGATTGAAGCCAACAAGATCCAACTCCATTTGTTCCTCAATCTCCCTAATAAATCATTATTGAAAACCAGCTAGACAAACATCAAGTTGCCAAAAGGGGATGCAAAGCTAGTGTTGCCTCAGTGTCATAGTTATACAACTTGGATGTATCAATGAACTTTAAAAAAAATGTGGTTGAGGTACCTAAGAAACAAGAAATCTGATAAAGTGATAGTTGAAATCCATGAAGGACTTTGTATTATACACTAATCAGGTCCCAGAATGACGATTAAAATTAAGAGAATGAGTTATTATTTGCCAATATTAGTTAATGATTACATTGACTACGCTTAGAGGTGCCATGAGTGTCATATTCATGGTGATGTTATACATCAATCTAAAAATCCACTACATCCTAAAGTAGTAGCCTGGCCATTGGAATGTTAGGGCACTGATATAATCGAGCCAATGGATCTGCTATCATCAGCCAAACACTTCTTCATAGTGGAAGAAACTGACTAATTTTTCATGTAGGCAGAAGTGACTCCATTTAAAGAAGTCACATCCAATCATATAATCAACATTTTCACCCATAATGTTGTTTACAAATTTGGTGTAACACACTGTATAATATTGAACAACAACACATCATTCAAAAGTACTACGATTTATAGGTTTGTCGATTGTTATAAAATTGATTAGTGATATTCATCCATATAAAACCTAAGGGAAAATGGCCTGGTAGAAGCATTTAACAAGATCTTAGTAAAACATTTGAAGAAGATCCTTACAAATAATAAGAGAGAGTGACACAAAAAGATGATATAAGCACTATGGGCATATTATATAACCAATAAAATGCCGACTGAAGCAACTCCTTATGCACTGATTTTTGCGGTTGAAATTGTGTTACAACTAGAGATCGAGCTACTGTTGTTATGGGAATCTATTCAACATGATCTCACACAAGAGAAAAAATTTTGATTGAGAATGGAAAAGCTCGACGCACCCATTTAAATCAAACTATAAGCTCAGTAAATATTAGAAATCTACTAAGAAAGGATGCTGAAATCATTTGATCGAATGGTGCATTATTAAGCATTTCAAGAAGGGAAGTTGGTCATGGCTCTATGAAGGCCAATCATATCACATAAAAAAAATTGGAGGAAAATTTATATCCAATTGGAAGGGTCCTTTCATCATTGAGATGATGTACCAAGGAGTATTTTACTAGTTGATTGATCTAAACGGTATATAGTGGAAACTTTGAAAAGGGGGGTTTTGAAAAAAAAGCTTAGTTCTTTTTGGGAAATTTTGGAATTGACTTTGAATTTTTATTTTGAAATCAAACATATGCTCAGCAAATATTAGAAATCTACTAAGAAAGGATGGTGAAATCATTTGATCGAATGGTGCATTATTAAGCATTTCAAGAAGGGAAGTTGGTCATGGCTCTATGAAGGCCAATCATATCACATAAAAAAAATTGGTGGAAAATTTATATCCAACTGGAAGGGTCCTTTCATCATTGAGATGATGTACCAAGGAGTATTTTTCTAGTTGATCGATCTAAACGGTGTATAGTGGAAACTTTGAAAAGTGGGGTTTTGAAAAAAAGCTTAGTTCTTTTTGGGAAATTTTGGAATTGACTTTGAATTTTAATTTTGAAATCAAACATCCCATTAGAAAAGGTATACCACCTCGAGTGTGGAAATAAGGTTTCAAAATGGGATTTAGATTTAGAATTTTAAATTCTACCTCGAAAATCATGACCCAATTTAGGAAAGAATTACATATAACCTCGATGGGTTGAAGTGATGTTTGATCAAATATCTAGCTACAATAATTTAGATGAATTATCATTAATTTTATATTCAAAGTATTATCAACAATTGATATATCCTCCCAAAGAAAGAAATTATCATTTATTAATAATTTTTTGAACATAGAGATAACGATCGATCTCCATTAATTTTTGGTTTTCCCGAAGAAGACTAAATATGTTTTAAAGATCAATTTTTAAAAAGGTTGATGTGGGCTCTAAATCTCCTATGAGTGCAAGTCCTCATAGTTAATTACATCGTAGGAAACCAAAGCCTCTTATGAAAACTCTTGATTAAAATAATGTCAAAATTATATTTAGTGATTTTCTAAGAGTGATGTTAAAGGAGCTAAATCAGGAGTTTGAATAGGGATTTGATTGAATTTTGAACACTTATTTTTGGAGTCAACGGAGGGGGGTAGGAGACACTGAGAATCTAAAATAATTCACAAGTGTCTTAACCTAATCTAAGTGTTAGACATTAACTTTTTGATTGGCAGAGATTTTAATTTAAGTTGATTGATTTGTTTAAATTTTGAGATTATATTCTCAAAGGTTAAGGTCTTATGATTTAAAATTTACCTCATATCCTAAATCTAAATTGGGCACTAGATAATATTGACCCAAACCTTGCTAATATAATGCAAAATATAGACTTACCCTAGCCTATGATGGGGAGCCAACAAATCACCTCAACGATTGAAAATCCATGGGTCCGATCTTTATTATGAAAGAGTGGTAGGGACATTGTGCTTAAAGTTTTTGAGAATTAGGACTAACTTCTAAAGAGAATCCTAATTGGTACATCAACTTATATATAGTGAAAATACTTAAATTGAATACACTTAAAATTTTAGCTCACTTTTAAACTGATTTCTAATGTAATGCATATTGATCGACTAGATTAAATGAATAAAATGAATATATATCATTTTTTTAAAAAAGCTTGAAAATCATTTTTCCCTTGAGATTGTAAAACATCCCCTTGACAGATCTACACCCTCAAAAATCAGGTGGTCAGCTAGAACATACATGCGGGGAGTTGCCTAGCAAGGAAGAGAATGTAAAATATGCTTTTACTAACTCCCTGCGGCCCCGAACTTACTTCTTAGATAGTTAAAGTTTCTATGTTATCCTAAAATTTTAAATAATTTTAAGTAAAAAAAATTTTTGAAGCGAACCCTCACGAGTCTTCGTATATCCATGCTAAAAAAAAAGACACATAATCGCCAAAAACTAATAAAAGCAAGCCATACTAATTGTAATTAAATTAAATTAAACACATCAAATAATCAAATTAATCAAGTAAATATTCGTAGGCTAACTGCCTGTTTATTATAACCTACGGTTTGTATAAATTAAAAGTGTCCGGGTACAACTAATAAAAAACCTAAATTCTAATCATAGGACTGATGCAAGTTAACTTTGAGGTAGATACTCTTTATCTTTAACTCTTCATCTTTATACTCTTCGGGATCCTTGGATTTGTCATATCTGCATGCCCAAATAAAAAGAAAAATATTCTGCTGAAGGGGAAGTTATTCGTTTCACTTTTGGTATTGGAATGATCCATAATTGGGATTCCAAATGGAAAAGGACTATCCCCACAAGGTTTATTCTTTCCTCTTTAGAATCTAATTTTGGATACCTGCATCCCAACTCAAAGGCAAACTTTCACACTCTTAAGTTTAAACAAATTACATTAATATAAAAGTAAAAATCTAGACTCTCTTAAGAGGTTATCCTAAGCAATCAAATATAAATAAATATCCCAAGTAGTTTAATATTTGTGTTAAATAAAATCTAAGCCACACTTGGTCACACTCTTATGACTTCAAGGGGGGCTTTAGAATTTTAGCACTTGCATCAAAATATGTCAGTTAAATCATTAATTATGCTCCCTTGATTATAGCCCTATATGAGCATGACCATCTACAAAAAATTCTATGAGCAAAAGATCGATCTTAATCTAAGGGTAAATTACCGCCCATCACATAAATTCATAAATTATAATAAAAGTAAGTAAACCCATCATTCAATTTTTAATCACAACATATAAGAAAAACTTAAAAAACTCAACATACAATGACAAAGTAAACACCAACTTAGCTTAGCCTAGAGTTGATTATTCTAGGAAACCATCTAAAGTGTGTGAGAGGGCTGTGTGGTTGGGGTAGATCCTAGGTTGGGTAGTTCTTTAAAATTATATAGTGTTTGAGTTTGTTAAAAGTATAAGGTGAGATTTAGGTTTTAGTTTAAAATTTAATGTGTTAAAGCTTATGTTATGTATATTTTAATGATTAAATGATTACTCCCTTTGTTGCTCACCGAGGCTGTGAAGTTTATTTCATATTCCTTAGGGCTAAGCTAATAGCCTCATATGCGTGAGTTATCCAATAGTAATCAGAGTTGGTTAAGTAGATTTAGTTAGTGGAGGGTTAAAAATTAATAAATTTTAATTAAGAATGTTTATTTTTGGTTTAAATGTTTACGTAAAATTTCCTAAATTTTTAAGTCGACTATCAAATTTTGGAATTATTTAATTATATTAATTAAGGGGTTAAAAGTTGACTTTTAAAATTACTGTGCTTTTTTAAAATTTTAGCATTTTTTAAATATTAGGCCATAATGTGAGTAATTAGACTCTTAGTTTTCTCAATTTAGAATTTTTTTACATTAAGTTATAAATTTCTAAAGTTTTGTTCTAATTTTGAACTATGGTTGATGAGGGAGTTGACTTTTTAACTTGACTTAATTTTGGAGGTTTGACCTTTTTAGAAAATACTAAATTTTATTTAGAGTTGAATGGCTGTGAGTTTGATTAAATTGAATTTTTCTGAAATTATGAGTGATTTTTTAAATTTTGGTATTTTTAGAATTTCTAAAATTTACTTAATTAAAAAGATTTTTAGATTTTAATCAAAATCAGTCCCAAACCTTATGGAATCACCCAAAGGCCAAGAATGACCTAAGGGGGTGTTTTCAAATATTTTGGGATTTTTTTAAAATATTTGTAAGTAATTAAATCAAATTATTGTTAATTTATCATTAAAATTTAAATTAATGTCAAATTAAAGATATATCATGGGGATTTTATTTTTCATGGGTTAATGGTTCAACTAAGAATAATTAAAGGCTATAGGTGGATTTTTTAGTTTAATATGGATTAATAGTGAATTAATTAAGGTTCTAGGCCTAATTTAGGAAGAGAATTTGGTGGTGAACCAAATAGGCATGAAATCTAGAATTTTGGACCTTGAGACCACTTGATCTCTGTTACAACTTAGTTTCCATAACTTTATTTTTGTATCATGTGTATTTTTTATGATTTCAAATTATTATTGTATTAATTACTATTTCTCTTAACAAATATTAGAAATATTGCTTTTGTTGTTTGTGTATACTAACGTTTCAGGAAAATTATACTCCAGATAGTTGAAGATTTCAAGATAAATTAGACTAGGATTAATTGAGTTTGAAGTGTGTATTTATTATACTTTTCTTTTGTCTGAGAGAGTATGACTGTAATTTGATAACCATGCACACACACATACTAGGGGAGTATAAAAACATGTAACTTTTTAAAATTATTTGTACTCTATGATGGTAGATCGTATAGGATGATTTGGTGTGAGCGTTCCTCTAGAAGATGTTAATCAAATCATGGATGAAAAAAATTCTAAGTACTATTCATACTGCACGAAGTTGCCTTCATATAGATGACGTCCAGAGTATGAAATTTATGCATAAATGTTCGTCCATTCGAACAAGTAAATTTTTTAAACTGTTCGTCTGAGATGATTTTGGGTCTGTACAGATGACATCTAGAGTACAAATTTGATGCGTACATTTTTGTCCATACAAAAAGGTAAATTTTTTGAACTGTTTGTCCGAGATGAACTTGGGTTTATACAAATGATATCTAGAGTACAAAATGGATGCGTACATTTTCATCCATACGAACAGTAAAATTTGTTGAAGTATTCATACTGTATGAACTTAGATTTATTTAGATTATTCTAGTGTATGAAATGGACTCTTCTATTTTTGTACCAAATGAAACATGGTTTGATTAAAGCAGTTCATAATATACGATGTCAGTTTGTATAGATGACTTTCTATATACAAATTTTGTTTGTACAAGATCGTGCGAGCAAATTTTTAACTGTTGTACATATAATCGTTGATCGTATTGTACGACGACGATGGTTAAAATCAAAATTTTTAATTTTCTAGACATATTTTGGTATATAAAATGCTAAAAATTAAGTAAGGATGAATCCTTCTTCATTTTTGTTGAGAGAAAAAAATGTGAGAGCGATCTGGGAGAGTGTTTGAGAGAGAGTTCTTGCAAGTTGAGAGTGTGAGGTGTTCACAAGGTTACCCAAAGATAATAATCTCTTTATGTTTATGTCAAATGTCTTCCTTACTTCTTTGAAAAAGGTTAAGGGAAGATCTTTAAAGAAGATCCAGTTCTCTGCCGATACTTAGAGAGTGCGAAAGGGCGTTTATTCTCTATCGACACTTAGAGAGTGTAAAAGGATGATGATACTCTACCAACAATTGGAGGGTATGAAAAGATGACTGTAGTCTACTGACACTTGGTGGGTGTGAAGGATGACGGTACTCTGCCACATCGAGGATTGGTGGAAAAGAGGGTAATTGTAAAGGCTTCTCCACCTTGTTGTGGGAGAAAAAGGAGAGTCATTTTGGTAATAGTACAATATCTGAATAGGTAGTCTTCAGGGAGTGGACGTAGGTTTAGTTGGATTGAACCACAAAAATTTTTTGTGTTCTTTTTATTTTATCTCAACTTTATTTTCCTGCACTTTATATATTTTTGTGGTTGAAAAGTTTTTAATTTAAAAATAAATTTCTTCGTACAGAAAACATTATCAAATGGTTTTCTTAAAATTTTAAGATATTATTAAAATAACAAATTCACCCCCCTCTTGGTTAGCATTTGTTCAATTGTTATATGTCTAACAACTTATATGGACTTTTCAAGTGGTATAAAAGTCATCATTTGAAAATGAAGATTTAGATAACTTTTTGAAAATGATCATGCCTACTTTTGGAAATTGTAATACACCTTACGGGTATTCGATCACTAGACCCCATTGTTTGATAATATCTCTTTCAACTTTTTGAAAACAAGAATGTCTACTTTTTTTTCAATAGCTTAACTATTGCATGTGGATTTTAGTACATGAACGATACACTAGGCCAAATAGACTTGTAGATGACATTAGAACTGAAACACTATTTGCTGCTTGACTGTAGAAGAATGAGACTTAGCTCAATTAAATGCTAAATATTTGAATAATTTTTTTGTGTACTTAAATTTGAAAATTACATGTGTATTTTTACGTGTAAAAGTGAAAAAGAAAATTGGATAGACTTTATATCACATATGGAGGGACTGATGAAGTGAAATAATCTAGATTGAATATTTTGCTACATGATTATGAACTATTCCACATAAAACCAAATGAATCAATCACTGATATGTACATAGGTTTCACTCAAATAATTACTTCATTACATGCTTTAGGTAGGGAACTAATGAATGATGAGAATTGAATAAAATAATTCATTTTTTGCCTACTACTTATGATGCGAAAATAACAACTATTACAGAGTATAAAAATTTAAATGTTTATTCTATTGATAATCTTCTTGGATCACTAATTGCTTATGAGTAACAAGTGACTCAAAGATAGATTTATGCAGATGAAAAATGAAAGGAAAAGAATATAGTGTTGAAAGTGGTTGACTCAGAGAGTGATCTGTCTCAGCCTAAGGATGAAGATGACATTGGTTTGATAACAAGACAATTTAGGAGTTTTCTAAAGAGGAAGTAAATAAGATGTCGGCAGTCCAATTAAGTTCCATAAAAATGTTAAGGCTTCTAACGATGTGATTTTCTATGAATGCAGGAAGCCTGAACATATCAAATATGAATGCCCTAATTTTAAAGATAATCCTATCAAGGAGAAAGTGGTGGAGAAAAAAATATAAGGATGGGTAAGAAGAGATTGCAGAGAGCTTTTTGAGAGGACTCAGCTTCAGATTCTTCAAAAATAGAGGTAGAGGAAGCAGTCATAAATTTATACTTAATGGTTGAAAAACTTGATCAGTTTGATCAAGAAGAGGTATGTGACTTAATCTTTGAAGAGTTATTTGATGTTTCTGAAAAGATTCATATTGCATATACAAAACTTAAAAAGATGCATGTTAGGTTAAATATAAATTTTCTAGAATTACAAAAAGAGCATTAAATCTTTAGGAAAGATCACGTATTGATTGATAGCAACCATATGAAACTTATATATGAATATGATGAATTGAACAAATAATATAAACTATTAAAATCATCCCACACTGAACTTGAAAAGGATTTTAAACATTTATGGATGAATCTGATAGTAGATAGAATTATTTAAAAGTTGATAATACTGTTTTAGAAAGTGCAAACACATTTTTTAAAGCTCAATTAAAAGCACTTGAGAAAAATGGGATTCCACCTACACCTGAACAATTTTTTAATCTTGATAAAAAGATAAAAATTTTAAAACCTAGGAAACGATAGTTTGATACATGTAGATTAAAAAATTCTTTTAACTTATTTGGGTTCCCAAGACTAACATTTGATTATCTTGTAGAAATGCTCTAATACAAGATCCTATGAGAGCATTTGGTATTTGGGCAGCGAATGTTTAAAGTATATGATTGGAGACACTATAGAATTCATATAACTAGAAGCCAAGAATGGAGGGAATGTTATATTAAGAGATAATACCACTAGGAAACTAATAGGCACATGTATGATTGGAAACTTGAATAATTTTTTCATTGAGAATGTTTTACTTGTATAAGGCTTAAAGCATAATATTTTGAGTATTAGTCACCTATATGATAAGGGTTATAGTGTAAAATGTTTTCCCACTAGCTGCAAATTAAGCCAGATTGGAAATGATGCACTGCATGGACTAGGGTAGTATACAATGTGTATATGATTAATTTGAATTGTATTAAATCTTCTAATACTTTTTGTCTTAAAACCATTAGTGATGAATCTTGGTTATGGCATAGGAGACTCTGTCATGCAAGTATGAAAAACTTAGGAAAATTACCCAAAAGGAATTGGTTAGAGGGATACCCAAACTAAACTTTACTAAGGACCACCTGTGCGATGCATGTCAACTAGGAAAGTATGTCAAGTCCACCTTTCATTCCATTAAGGATCTTAGAACTAGCAAACTATTGGAGATTATTTATATGAGTCTAGGAGTTAAAGTATTTGGATTTGTAATTATTGATGATTTTTTTAGATTCACTTGGGTTAAATTTTTATTTCCTGAGAGTGAATAATTTAAGGATCTTAGGAGTTTTTGACTTGAATTCAAAGAAAACTAGGATGTAAGATTTTATTAATTCAAAGTGATCATTAAGGTGAATTTGAAAATAAAAAATTTGAAGATTTTGGTAAAGGGAAAGAAATTGATCAAATGTTTTAGCACCTAGGATCCCACAGAAGAATGGGTAGTCAAAAGAAAGAACAAAACATTAATTGAAGTTGTTAGAGCCATATTGGCAGAATACTCATTTCTAAAATATTTTTGGGCTGAAGAAACCTGTACAGCTTATTATGTTATGAATAGGGTGAATATTAGATCCAAATTGAATAAGATACCCTATGAAGTTCTTAAGGGAAGAACACCAAATTTATCATATTTGCATGTTTTTGGATGTAAGGTGTTCATACATAAGACGGGAAAACTCTTTTATAAAAATTTGATCCAAAATCTGATAAAGGAATTTTTTTTAGATACTCTAGTGTTAGAAAATCTTATAGAGTTTTTAACAAGAGAAGTTTGGTAGTTGAGGAGACCACACAAGTTATTTTTCATGAATCTAGCATTTTGGAAGAGCAAAGGTTGGAAGAGGATCATATTGAAAATAACTCACAAAAAATTAAAAAAAGATGAATTTTGAAGAAAATGTAGAAAAAGAAAACTCTTTGTTTAGAGAATGAAAATTTTCTAAGAATCACCCTATGGAATTGATTTTAGGTGAACCTAGTGAGGGTGTTAGAACTAGGCATGGACTTAGCAAAGAGGTGAATCATTCTGCTTTTATATCAATGGTTCCAAAAAATATAACATAAACATTTTCGGATGAATTTTAGATTTTAGCCATGCAAGAAGAATTGAATCAATTTGTAAGAAATGATGTTTGAGAATTAATTGAAAGGCCTATGGATCAAAGTGCTATTGGAGCTAAGTGGGTGTTCAAAAATAAAATGAAAGATTCATGAGTTGTGACTTGAAGCAAGATGAGATTGGTAGATAAGGGGTATAATTAAATAGAATGGATTGATTTTGAAGAGACTTTTGCCCATGTAGTAAGATTTGAAGCAATTAGAGTTTTGATAGCCTTTACCTATTTTTAAGATTTTAAATTGTTTCAAATGAATGTCAAAAATGCCTTTTTGAATGGGGTGATATAAGAGGATGTTTATGTTGAGCAACCTCTAGGTTTTGAAAATTTTAAATTTGCTAATCACATGTTTAAATTGAAAAAGGCATTGTATGGAATGAAATAGACACCTAGAGTTTGGTATAAGAGGTTAAACACTTTCTTATGAGAGAAATCTTTTGTGAAAGGAAGTGTGGACGCCACTCTCTTTTTGAAGAAAATAAAAGATGATATACTCATTCTATAAATATATATTGATAATATAATATTTGGATCTAAAAAAAAAAATCATTGTGATGATTTTTCAAAAATAATGAGTTGCAAATTTGAGATGAGTTTAATGGGAGATTTTAGTTTGTTTCTTGGTTTAGTATTAAGCAAAATAAAGAAGAAACTTTTCTTAGTCAGTCTAAGTATATTAAGGACATTCTGAAGAAATATAAATTGGATAATAATAAACCTGTAACTACATAAATGAGTTCCTCAGTGCAATTGGATAAGGACCCTAAGGGAAAATATATTGATCAAAATATATTTAGAGAAATTATTAGATCATTATTATTCTTGACTACTAGCAGACCAAATATAATGTTTAGTGTTTATTTATGTGCTATTTTTTAATATAATCCAAAAGAATCCCATTTGACAACAGTAAAAAAAATTCAAATATAGCTTTTGTGAACTCAGAATTTAGGGATTTGGTATCCTAAGCATAACTTTTCATTTGAAATTATTGGATATTCTAATTAAGACTTTATAGGTTGTAGTGTTGATAAAAAAAGTACATAATAAACTTATCAATTCATAAAAAAACTCTTTGGTTTCTTGGTCCTGCAAGAAATAAAATTTTGTAGCCCTATCTATTGTTGAAGTAGTGTATATTGCAGTAGGAAGTTGTGTGGTATAAGTTCTTTGGTTAAAATAACAGTTGATTGATTTAGGGTTTTCAATTTGCATAATTCCAATCTTTTGTAATAATATTAGTGTCATTTGTATTTCAAAGAATCATATTCAATATTCTAGAACCAAGAATATAGACATAATGCATCACTTCATTAGAGATTGTGTAGCTAAGGGAGATATTGAATTGAATCATGTTATTATGGAAAATAAACTTGCATATATTTTTACAAATCCATTGGCCTTTGACACTTTTAGCACCATAAGAACAAGGTTAGGAGTGATTGGTCTTAATGCTTAAACTGAAATTTCTACAAACTTGATGTGTTATATATATGTGTATGTATACTTTGACTCAGTTTGTTTGTTTTGTTTCATGTTGTGTGTTTAGTTGTGTATTTATTTTTTTGTGTTTAAAAAAAAAAGAATGAATGATTGGGTTTTGAGGAGTTTTTCTAATTTTCATGCCTTATTTTAAGTGTTTTATTCATACTATATGAAATCGTTTCATCATGTACAAATTATGTAGCATTTGCATGGTAGGTTTCAGAGTTGAGCACACGAAACTAAGTTTTTCATAGGGTTCGTACTGTATAATGATGTCATTATAAGTTATGATTTCTATAAATTTGTCTGTATACGTGGGGACAATTTTACCAGTTAGGGTTAGTTATTTATACTGCTCGTATATACAAAATGGTATTTCATTTATACGATCCACCTGTCAGTTCTGTGGGGGATGAACCTAACCATCTTTAAAATGATATTTAATATTATAATCATCCTGTATGAACACCTGTTTGTTTATACCATCGATTGGTAAAAAACCCTATACGAAAGGATGCCTCGAAAATGGCATTTTACAAAAAGCCATTTCATTTTTTGCCATTTTAATTCTTACATACGAAAATATTTTAGTCTAGTATGATTTTACAATCATACGTACGATCCATATTTCATACGTTATGATTATTTGTTTTTTTTTTTAAATTGAAGTGACTTTGAAATCATTTTCTTTCACTTTCATATCCATTTCAAAACCCTCTAGAGCCCTCATCTTAGAAATGGCTAGTTCCAGTAAACGTCCTTGTGGTTCTAGGGATTGTTCTTCTATAAGTGGTGGGGATGACAACTTCCTTTCTAAGAAGATTGATGATTCTTATTTTAGGTATATTTCTACCAAGATCACCCCCTCTAGACTTCTCATTCAGGATAATCTTCATTTTTCTATCATCCTTTATTTGCCTTGACACAACTTTCATTCATTCTCACTCACATTTATACCTACTACAAGAAAACTTTTCAATATTTGTTAGCCAATATGAGAGTTAATGAGGACCACTCTAGGATATCTTCTTATATGTATAAACAACATGTAGAAATAACTAAGGAAGATTTAGGAAACTTTCTTCATCTGAGAACCTAGGGGATTTGAGCCAACATTTAGACCTCTAGAGCCAACTTTAACTGGTTTGAAATTAATAAAGTTCTTACTGGTGTCTCCCAAGTTAGTCATTTACCTCGAGTTTATACTTTGAATCAAAATGCCTAAAGCTGGTAATTGAGTAAATATGACTCAACTTTTATTCATAGTCACATATCTGATTATAACTAAAAATCCCATTGATGAAGCTCAACTCATTATGGACTACCTATACAAGCTTTCTGAAATTGGACTTCCACACCATAAGAGGAAGAAAAATGTGGCTTTAGGACATCTTATTGCCTATATTCTTCATAAGAAGTACAATCTAATTCATCCTAATCCTCCCACTGAACCGCTAATCTATTTCACTAATGCCTCTTTTCGGACGCTTTTTGGGAGAGATCAAAATTCTGATAGTGATGATTCTGAGGGATAAGGGGTAGCTTCTGCACCTGCACCTGCACCTGACCAAAACTTCTATGAAGAAATGGTCTAGTGCTTTGACAGATTAGGGATTCATTTTGATTAACATTTTGATCAAATTGAGAATCACTTGACTCAATAGGATGCTAATTACAATGAAGACATAGGTTGGATCCATGGTCAATTTGACATGTTTAACATGAATGTAGCTATAATGAATAACTATTTTTCATTGTTCAACCCACCACCTCCTCCATATTAGGACCCCTCCAATTTCTAGATGTACTTTATTATTATTTTTTCTACTGAGATTATGTTTTTACTGTTATGATGGTTTTTCTTTTATGATTGTAGTGTATTTTATGTGTTGTTTAGTTTCTATGTGATGATGTTAAGTGTTGTTATGATTGGTATCATTGGAAATGAATGTATGTGATCTATTATGGTATCAATGAAAAGTGATATGTTTTAATGACATGTTTTAATTCCTTCTTCCTAAAATGTTAGTATCTCTAATGAGATAAACATTTTAAAATTGATCATTGAAATGGGCTATAAATTATTTTACTCTACAAGTTAATTTCCTTACAAAATCTAATCTTTCAAAAACTTTAAATTAAAATTATAATCGGATTTAGATAAGGAGATCAATTTTATGCTCTTTTAGACAAACATATCTAAAATATAATTATTGTAATATTGATGTCTTATTATTTTTTATTTCTTTTTCAATATATTTTATTTTTGTTATTAGTGAAATTTGAATTTATATTACTAATATTGGAAAGATCCAAAGAGTAAAATTAAAACAAATGCATAATGTGTACAAAAATAGAAAAGATGTGCAAAGGTTCACAAAGTGAAAAGATGCACAAAATTAGCCCAAATAAAAAAGATGCACAAAGTTTGCCACTAATTTTTGAAAAGATGCGTAATGTCGCCAATTGAAATTTTTGTTATTATTGTGTTCTTTCCTCTACCATTTAATCTCTAATCCATATCCATCTAATTAACAATCTTATTTATATTGAATTTGAAGTTAACTAATCTTTATTTTATCATTTTTGTAATAACCATTTTTATTTGAATTATCTAACAAGAACAATGACTTTGATTGACTTTTCTTATCTTAGTTGTTCTTTGATTTAAAATTTTGAATTTTCCTTTTTAGTATAATGAAATTAATTTTATATTTGGAATTGGTTTAAACCCTTTTTCTCTTCAACTCTTGTGGTTTATCTTTTGAAACATTTCATTTCAAGTAGTACTTCCCTTTTTGTTGTTGTTAAAAGGGGGAGTTATAATATTGTTTGATTGATTGATAATTATTGCTTGATGTTTTGTGTGCATGAATTGGTATTTATAATATTGTTTGATTGATTGATAATTATTATTTTATGATTTGTGTGTGTGTATGTGTATTTTTTGTATGTATATGTTTTAAGTTTGATTATTTGTGTGTGTGTATGTGTACTTTTTCTATGGATATGTTTTGAATTTGATGATTTGTGTGTGTATATGTGTATATTTTGAATGTTAGTTTGTGAATGTTTTTGGGTCCTTCTATTTTTAGGTTTATTATTTTTGATCTTCATGGGAATCCTTTATTTTCTGATTGGTTATTCATTTAGGGGGAGCAAAGGAGAAAATTATTTTAAATGTTAATTCAAACAATAATTGTTTTGCCATTATAAAAAGGAAGAGATTGTTGAAACTTAGTCTTTATAACTAAATTTTGGTATCATACATTTTTTGATGATTCTAAAATATTATTGTATTGATTACTATTTCTCTTAACATATATTTCAAATAATGCTTTTGTTGTTTGTGTGTACTAACATTTCAGGGAAATCATACTCCAGACAGTTGAAGACTTCAATACAGATTCAACTAAGATTAATTATGTTTGAAGTTTGTACTTTTTATACTTTGAGTTTAAGAGTGTGCGATTGTAATTTGGTAACCATGCACACACAAACTAGAGGACTGTATAAACTTATAGCTTTTTAAAACTAATTGTATTGTATGATTGTAGATTGTACAGGATGATTTTGTGTTGGTGTTTCTCCTGATGTAGTTAATCAAATCATGGATGAAAAAAATTTCTAAGTGCTGTTCATACTGTTTGAAGTTGTCTTCGTACAGAAGACATCCAGAGTACAAAATTGATGCTTAAATTTTCATCCATACGAGCTGGTAAAATTTTTAAATTGTTCGTCCGAGACGATCTTGGGTTCGTACAGATGACGTCCAAAGTATAAAATTGATGCGTACATTTTCATCCATACGAACAAGTAAATTTTTTAAACTATTCATTTGGGACAAACTTGGGTTCATACAGATGACATATATTTATCCATACATTTTCTTCCATACGAATAGCAAAATTTGTTGAATTATTCGTACTGATGATTCTAGTGTACAAAATGGACTCTTCCATTTAAACATTGTTTGATTAAAGTAGTTCATACTATATAATATCAGTTTATACAAACAACTTTATGTGTATGAATTTGGTTCGTACAAGATTGTATGAGAAAAATTTGAACTATTCATATGTACGCTAGTTGATCGTACTGTACGACCGTGGACTGTAAAAATTAAAATTTTTAGTTTTCTTGATAGTTTTTGGTGTCTTTCATATATATAATCCTAAAAAGTTTTTTAAGGATGAATCCTTCTTTATTTTCCTTGAGAGGAAAAGTGAGAGGGTAATTTGGGATAGTGTTTAAGAGAGAGTTCTTGCAAGTTGAGAGTGTGAAGGGTTCAGAAGGTTACTCAAAGGTGAGAATCTCTTTATTTATGTCAAATCTCTTCCTTACTTCTTTGAAAATGCTCTAGAGAATATCTTTGAGGAAGATCTAATTCTCTGTCAACACTTGGAGAGTGTGAAAGGATGCCGGTTCTCTACCAATACTTGGAGAGTGTGAAAGAAAGACGGCACTCTACCGATACTTGGAAGGTATGAAAGGATGATGGTACTCTGCTGACACTTGGAGGGTATGAAAGGATGATGGTACTCTGCCACTACAGTGATTTATGGAAGAGAGGGTAATTATAAAGGCTTCTTCACCTTGTTGTGGGAGCAAAAGGAGAGCCAATTTGGTAATAGTGCAATACCTGAAGAGGGAGTCTTCAAGGAGTGGAAATAGGTCTATTTGGACTGAACCACTATAAATTTTTTGTGTTCTTTTTATTTATTGCAACTTTATTTTTTGCACTTTATATATTTTGTGGTTGAAAAGTTTTTATTTGAAAAAAAAGTTCTTAGTATAAAAAAGAGTATCAAACATTTTTCTTAAATTTTCAAGAGGTTTTTAAACTAAACAATTCAACTCCCCTCTTGGTTAGCATTGAGACAATTGTTATAGGTGTAACAACTTATACAAAATTTCAATCTCAATGTCTAATTCCCTTAAATTTGGGTATGAATGGAGCATTCTAAGGTGTCTAACCAAACAACCCAAGGAAACCTTCAAGAAACCTTAGAAAATCCTTAAGTTGCTACCCTAGGCTTGGATGGGGGTGCAATAAGTGGCTCTAAACTCCCTATCCTAAGAAATATTAACACACAGAATCACATATCCTAAATCTTTTTGGAAATATCATAGAAGCAATTTGAAATCAAGGATCAAACCATGACCCTTGACCTCAAATTGGCTAAATTATGCCATTAAGTAATTCAAATAGGAGAATTCTTACTACTGGTGTAAAAAGGCTTCACTTTATTTTTTTAAGGGTAAGATTCTCTACTTGTGATTTTGGATTACTTCACTATTTTATTTCTTCCTTCTATAATTCTTGTGAGAAGATCTATCAAGGAGATACAGTTCTCTGCCGACACTAGGAGAGTGTGAACGGACGAAGGGTTCTCTACCCACATTAGGAGAGTGTGAAAGGACAAAGGGTTCTCTGCCCACACTAGGAGAGTGTGAAAGAACGAATGGTTCTCTACCAGCATTGGAGATAGTGTAAAAGGATGACGGTTCTCTACTGCACCGAGTAGTGGTGAAAAGTGTTTTTGTAAAGGCTTCTCAGCCTTGCTGTGGGTGCAAAAGGAGAGTCACTAGTGATATTAGTGCAATACTCGGAGGGTGCCTCCGAGGAGTGGATGTAGGTCTGGTTTTGATCGAACCACTATAAATCTGGTGTCTTTATTTTTTTTATTATTTTTTATTTTTGTGATTTAGTGTTTTAAAATTGTGGTTGAAAAACTATTTCTACAAAAAATTCATTAAAGTTTAATTTTGGTTTAAAATACACAAAAGTGGGATTAATTTTTAAAATACCAATTCACCCCCCCTCTTGGTTATCCGTGGGACATAAACTTAGATTTAACAACCTAATTCATAATGAATGAGTTTCAACAAGTGGTATCAGAGCTTTGTTTCAAAATCGTAAGTTTAGACTACTTTTTGATTAATGTAGATGGCTACATTTAGAAACTAAAACACACCTGAGGGTTACTCTATAACTAGACCTCCACTGTTTGATAATATACCTTTTGATTTTTAGAAAATTCGCATGTCTACTTTTTTACAGTCACTTGATTATCATATGTGGATCTTAGTTTAGGAAGGATATACAAAACCAACTAGATTAGTTGATGGAGTTAGAGTTGAAACACCTTTTATAGACTAGATAGTAAAAGAACGTGACTTAGCACAACTTAACGCCAAATGCTTGAATAGTTTCTCTTGTGTTTTAAAATCAGAAGACTACATGCGGGTTTCCACTTGCAAAAGTGGAAAGGACATATGGGATAGACTTTGTATAACATATGAGGGGACTAATGAGGTTAAGCAATCTAGACTAAATATCTTGTTGCATGATTATGAACTATTTCACATGAAACCAAATGAATCTATTTCTGATATGTACACAAGATTCACACAAATAGTCACCTCTTTACATGCATTGGGTAGGGAGTTAACAAATGCTGAAATGGTTAATAAGATTCTTTGTTGCTTACCTACTACATATGATGCTAAAATTACTGCAATTACAGAGTCTAAGGATTTAAACATTTACTCTATTGACAATCTTCTTGGTTCACTTATTATTTACGAGCAAGGAGTTTGTGCAAGAAAGGTTGATGCAGGTGAACCACGAAGGGAAAAAAACATAGCACTGAATGTGGAAGAGTCTGAAAGTGAACACTCACAACCTGAGGATGAAGACGACATCGCATTGATGACTAGACATATAAAGACGGATTGCCCAAAACTCAAAGCCAATCCTAGCAAGGAGAAGGTAGAGGAGAAACCAGTTGTGAAAAAGGGCAAGAAGAAGTTCCAACGAGCTTTTTGGGTGGACTTAGCTTCAGACTCGTCAGAAATAAAAAAGAAAGAGGAAGTCACTAATCTATGCTTAATGGCCGACAATCTTGATCAGTTAGATCAAGAAGAGGTATGAGGCTTAACTTATGACGAACTTTTTGAAGTTTCTGAACACATGCATGAATCAAATAAGAAAATAAAGAAAATGCACATGCTAGCCTTAGTTTAGAATTGGAAGAGCTTAGAAAGGAATATGAAATCCTCATGAAAGATCATGCTTTGATTGATAACAACCACATGAAATTACTTGATGAGTTTGATGACTTGAATAAAAATCATAAGAATTTAAAATCATCCTATGCAGAACTCGAGAAAGATTTTAAGACTTTAAGGATGAATAAGAGAGTGCAAATTATATAAAATCAACTATTTAAATCAAAATTTGGAAGATATGAATTCATTTTACAAATTAACGATAAAAGCCCTCGAGGATAATAGTATACCTCCTAAACTTGAAAATTTTACTAATCATATTATGTATCCTAAATTTATGCAATCTCTGAATAGATAGATGAATGTTAAAAGACTTAGGAAATAATTTCCAAAAGTAAAATATAATAATTATGGATTGTTTGGACATATAGCTCACACCTGTATTTTAAAGATGAAAACTAATTTGGTGTGGAGATCTAAGATGCATAAACCTAGACATATTATACATGCATCTGATTATAAATTGCTAAAAGATAAACCTAAACTTATTTGGGTTCTCAGGTCTAACGCTTGATAATTTTGCAGGGTTGATCTCACACAAGACCTCGTGAGAGCATATGGTATCTAGACAGCGAATGTTCAAAGCATATGACTAGAGATACTTCTCAATCCATAACGCTGGAAGCCAGGAGTGGAGGCAATGTTACACTTGGAGATAACACCACAAGGAAGGTGGTTGGATTAAGTATGAATGGAAATTTTAAGAATTTTTTCATAGACAATGTGTTATTGGTAGAAGGCTTAAAACATAATTTGTTAAGTATAAGCCACCTATGTGATAAGGGTTATTGTGTAAAATTTTTTCCTACTAGTTGCATATTAATCCTAAATGATAAAGGCATTTTGAATGGTAAAAGGATAAACAATGTTTACATGTTAGATTTAAATTGCATTAATTCTTCTACTTCTTTTTGTTTGAAAACTGTATCTGATGAGTCATGGCTATGGCATAGAAGACTTTGTCATTCTAGCATGAAAAATCTTAGGAGGATTACCCAAAAGAACTTAGTGAGAGGTATACCTAAATTAGACTTTACTAAGGACCACCTTTGTGATGCATGTAAACTAGGAAAGCAAGTGAAGTTCTCTTTTTAGTCCAATAAGGATATTAGAACTAGTAAACATTTAGAGATTTTACATATGGATCTTTTTGGACCAGTTGGAACTGTGAGTCTAGGAGGGAAGGTATACGGATTTGTGATTATGGATGATTACTCAAGATTCACATGGGTTAGATTTCTATTTCATAAGAGTGAATCATTTAAGGAATTTTAAAATTTTTTGAGTTGGATTCAAAGAAAACTAGGGTGTGAAATTATCTCTATATAAAGTGATCATGGAGGAGAATTTGAGAATGATAAAATTGAAGAATTTTATAAGGAGAAAATAATTGATCACAACTTTTCTGCACCTAGAACCCTCAGCAAAATGGGGTAGTCGAAAGGAAAAATAGAATATTAATAGAAGCCGCCCTAGCAATGTTAGCAAAATACTCACTTCCTAAATATTTTTGGGCTGAGGCAATCAATATTGTATGTTATGTTCTGGATAGGGTGAATATAAGATCTAAATTAAATAAAATACCCTATGAGTTGCTAAAAGGAAAAACACCTAATTTATCTCATTTGCAAGTTTTTGGTTGTAAGGTGTTCATTCATAACAATGAAAAATCTGCTGTAGGAAATTTTGATCCAAAATCAGATGAATAAATTTTTGTTGGATACTCAAATATTGGAAAATCTTATAGGGTTTTTAATAAAAGAATTTTGGTAATTGAGGAGACCACACATGTTGTATTTGATGAATATGGAAATATGAAAGAGCCAAATATTGAAGAAGATGAAATTGAGATTAACTCCCAAAAGATTGATAAGATGAATTTGGTATCCTAAGTTTAGCTCTTCATTTAAAATAATTGGTTATTCAGATTCTGACTTTACAGGTTGTAGGGTGGATAGAAAAAGCACTTCTTGAACATGTCGATTCATTAGAAATTCTTTAGTCTCTTGGTCTAGTAGAAAATAAAATTCAGTAGCCCTATCTACTACTGAAGCTGAATACATTGCATTAGGAAGTTATGGGGCACAGGTACTTTGGTTAAAATAATAGTTAATTGATTTAGGATTAACTATAGGCACTATACCAATTTATTGTGATAATACTAGTGCTATTTGCATTTCTAAAAATCCTATTCAACATTTAAGAACCAAACACATAGACATAAGGCATCATTTCATAAGGGATCATGTATCCAAGGGAGAAATTGACTCATTCATGTTACAACTGAAAATCAACTTGCAGACATTTTTACAAAACCTTTAGCCTTTGATATTTTTAGTGCATTAAGAATAAGGCTTGGTGTGATTGATTTAAATGCTTAAATAAAAATATTTTTTGCAACATTGATGTCTATTTTCTAGTTAATGTTTTTGTATTCGTTATGAGTTTTTGATCTTATTTTTGTATGATTTTTTTTGAGTCTATGTTTTATTGTTGTACATGGTGTTTTTTAAATTTTAGTTTTGTTTGTGTGCAAAATCAAAATTTTATTAAGTGACAATCGTCCGGGATGAAAAATTTTCGTATGGGACAATTTGTGTAATGTGTCAAAGTATTTGATTTTAAACCGTTTGCATGCAGTTTTTAGTGTTTAATGGTCACTTGGTCTGGACGATCATTATGATTATACGGGATGATTTGTTTTTAAATCGGCGGGAAGAATGAATGAAGCGGTTGAATGGATAAGGTAGTTTTTAATATGAACTTCGTACGTACGAACCTTTAGTTCGTCTGGACAAACACATGTCGGTTCGATATAGGGGACGGTTTCAACTGCCATTAAAATGATATAAGTTCTGATTTTCCTGGGACGAACACGTGTTCGTCTGTACTATCAGACTAGTCAAAAGTCTGCATGAACGGACGCTTCATAAGTCGCGTTGATTACAAAAAGCTATTTCATTCTGGTCGCATTGGATCATTTGTATGAAATATTTTCGTACGGGACGAACGAAAATATCATACGAGATGAAAATTTTTTTGTCTGGTACGAACATATCATTTTCAATAAATAGGTGGGCTTTTTAGATCAATAAGTCACACTTTTAACATCACTTTCAATCCCTTTCATATTCTAGATCATTTACAAATGGAAAGTTCTAGCAAGCGCCAAAAGGTTCTAGCGAAGAAACCTCATAGGAATTCATCTAAGAACTTTCTTTCCAAAGCTAATGAGGATTCTTTTCCTAGGTTTGCTGCAGCCAAAATCACCCCCTCCAGAATTCTAAACCAAGTGGAAATTACCTTTCAGGTGATGCATTTATTTGCTTCGACACAGTTTAATTTTATCCTTACCCTCATCCACACCTACAATAAAGAAACATTTCATTACTTTCTTGCCAACATGTCCTTCAATTCTAACCAATCTATAATTCGCTCCTATGTCTTCAAACAAAAAGTTGAAATCACCAAGCATTACTTAGGAGCATTTCTAAATTTAAGGACTGAGAGAGGTAGAGCCCATACCTTAATCACCAATGATCAATATAAATGGCATGAAATCAAAAGGGTGATTAGATGAAATAGTTTAGATGAGCATGTGGCTAGGGTATCCGGTCTTGTCTGGAATGCACGCATCATCCAGCACGTTCTTAGAACTTCAATCATTCCAAAATCTAGGGATAGAGTCAATATTACCCCCCTTCTTTCCATGGTGACCTTCTTAATCATGAGCAATAAACCTATAGATAAAACCCAATTTATTCTTGACTATCTTTAAGGGCTTTCTGAAATTGTCCATGCAGAACAGAAAAGAAAGAGGAATATTACCTTGGGACACTTAGTTAACTATGTTTTGGAGAAGAAATACAACTTGTTTCATCCTGATCAAGAATAGGAAGAACTGCTCTACTACAATGACAGATCATTTAGAGCGATCTTCAAGGAGGAATCAGGGAAAGCACATGTCATAAGTGATATAGAAGAAGAGCCATAAGGTGCACCTGCTCCTGCAAATGTTCAAAGATTTGATCAGTTACAGTCTCATTTTGATCAATGCTTTTATCAAATTGAGACTCATTTACAGCAGCAGGCTGCTCAACATCAACACGACATGGGTTATCTGAGGGAGAAAATGAATGATATTAGTACTAATGTTACTTATGACGAGTACATACTTTAACCTCTTTGGTAGTGCTCCTCCTCCTCCTCCTCCAGATAAGGGATCATCTGAGTGATAGATGCACTTGATGTTATGTGTTTGTGTTATTATTGTTTTTAATTTATGTGTTAGTTATTGTTTGTTTTTAGTAGTTTGATGTATTTCTCTTTTATTTCAGATATTTTATTTTGTATTGATATCCTGATATATCATTGTAATATCTTCAAAGTGATATCAATATTAGATCTTGTGTTTTGATTTGAACTTATTATTGAAATGTTTGTTAGTCTTTATGAAAATCATCAGATTTTTTAATCTTAATTGTGCTATAACCTGAATTGTAAGTTAAAATTAAAATTCATTAGAAAATCTAATTATTCTAAGTTTAAGTTTAGGTTATAACTTGATATTATTAGAATTTTTAATTTCATGTCTCTCATTTAGACTGCCTTATTGTTAATATTATTATTGCAATTGCGATGATTTCTTATTTTATATTTCACTTATCAATCATTATTTATGCACTTAGAAAGATTTGAAAATTTAGATTATTATTTTTGGAAAGAATAAAATTACTCTTGCAAATTGTATAAAAGGAAAAAAAACAAAAGGAATGCGCAAAGATTCGCAATGTGAAAAAGAGGTACAAAATAAGCCCAAAGTAAAAATGATGCACAAAAATGTGCCACAAATGTGAAAAAGATGAACAAAGCGCCACATGTGGTAGTTATTTCTTTCCAAACTCTTTTAATCTCTTAATTCAAATTGATATTATGTTCATTTATAATTGATATTGAAATTTGAAATATATAATTTTTTATTCATCCTTAGTGCAATGATTTTAATCTCTTAATTCAGATTGATCTTATGTATCTTGTATTTTAAAGCTTGTAATTTTTGTATGAATTAAGTTTGAGAGGGAGTGATTGTAATTGAGTAAATAAACACACACACACTTGAGGAGATCTTAAAATTTTGTACTGATCGTACTGGATGAATACAATTCATACGGGACGATCAGATCTGTTATCTCCTTTTAAGAGCAATGGAACGAACACTTTTTGGAGAAAATTTTTTCTAAGTCCTGATCGTCCAAACAAAATTATTTTCATCATAGGATGAGCTAGGCTCTGTAAAATGTTCGTCCAGACGTAATTATAATCGTGCTAGGATGAGCTAGGCTCTGTAAAATTTTTGTCTAGACAAAATTATAATCATCCCCGGACGAGTTGGGCTTTGTAAAATTTTTGTCTAGATGACATTTATAATCGCGCCTGGACGAGTTACTCTCTGTAAACATTTCGTCCAGATGAAATTCTATTTTTCCCAGGATGATGGGAGCTAACTTAAGTAAGTTGGTTACATCCTGTAGTTATTTGGGAACCGACCTATGAAATAACTGTTCATCCGGATGAACCTAGTTCATATGGGATGATGATCTTGTATGAACATAGTTCGTACCAATATTAATTAGGATTTTTTTCGAGACTTTAAGTAAAATCGCCCAGGACGATCCACGATCGTACAAAACGATCCATTTTGTGTTGACTTGAATATTTGCAGTGTTTGGACAGTTTTTCTTGTCTCTTCTTTTTAAGGTCCAATTTTTACTGCCACCAAATCTTTTTGCTCATTGATCTTCATGCCTATTGAAAGAAGAGTCATGGAGAGAGTGTGAGAGAGCATTCAAAGGAGAATTCTTACTACTAGAGCGTGAAGATTTCACTTTATTTTTTTAAAGGTAATATTCTCTACCTGTGATTTTAGATTACTTCACTCTTTTCTTTCCTCCTTCCAGAATTATTGTGAGAAGATCTGTCAATGAGATCCGGTTCTCTGCCGACACTAGGAGAGTGTGAAAGGACGAAGGGTTCTCTTCCCACACTAAAAGAGTGTGAAAGGATAAAGGGTTCTCTACCCACACTAGGAGTGTGTGAAAGGACGAAAGATTCTCTGCTGACACTAGGAGAGTGTCAAAAGGATGAACGGTTCTCTGCCAGCACTGGGGATAGTGTAAATGGATGACGGTTCTCTGCCGCACCGGGTAGTGGTGAAATTAGTTTTTGTAAAGGCTTCTCCGCCTTACTGTGGGTGCAAAAGGAGAGTCACTAGTGGTATTAGTGTAATACTTGGAGGGTGCCTCCGAGGAGTGGATGTAGGTCTGGTTTTGATCGAACCACTATAAATCTGGTGTCTTTATTTTTTTGCTATTTTTTTATTTTTGTGATTTACTATTTTAAAATTGTGGTTGAAAAACTATTTCTACAAAAAAATCATTAAAGTTTAATTTCGGTTTAAAATACTCAAAAGAGGGATTAATTTATAAAATATAAATTCACCCCCCCTCTTGGTTAGCCGTGGGACATAAACTTAGGCTTAACAACCTAATTCATAGTGAATAAGTTTCAACAAGGATAAGAGACTAAAAATCATCAATCCAATGATCAGATTCTGATGGGTTAACAGTTTATTTCATACTTGACCAACACTACCTAACTAGGAGCTAGGGAAAACAAATTTACCTTAGAGAAAGCCCAATAGATGGGTTTTCCTTGAAGGAAGCTTGAGTGGATAAAGGGGGACACTTCTTCAGACATCAGGATTGAAAGATGGATAAAGGTAGGACTTTGAGCGGGGTGTAGATGGATTTCACCAAAATGTGCTCAAATTGCTGGTCAGAGAGGGCTGGGAAGTTGGCAAATTCTATAGGATTGCTCAGGGAGCACTAGGGAGGCTTTTTATAATGTTGGGATTGATAGAGAGCGTCTTGATGAGGGAGCCCTATTCAGATGGCTCTTATAGCCATTGATGATAGAGATGACACTAGTAAAAGGCCAAATGGCTTCAGGTGGCAGGTGACATCATCTAAAGGCTTGTGAGACCAAAGCCAATGAAATCAACTCTGGACAACCTTGGATAAGGCTTAAGATGGAGGGGACCATTTGAATCTTCTCTTATTCACTCTAACTACTACCAGCCACTTGCTGGGTTAGGCTGGGGTGGAAGGGTCGTTAGGGGTTCAATGAGTTTGTGAGTGAGCTCAATTGAGCATGGGAGAGCCCAATTGCATGAAAGTGTTTGAGTTGACCAAAACTTGATTGGTTCGGGTTAGTTTGGGCTCAACCTGGGTCAAGATAGGTGGTTGTATTTATAGGGGAGATGCATTGGGTCAAGGGGCACCAAATGCAAGTGTATGTGATTGTTGATGATTATTCAAGGTCTACATATGTTAGACTGCTATCCCATAAAAGTGAATCATTCGAGAAATTTAGATCATTCTCCACCTGGATTCAGAGGAAGCTAGGTTATGCAATTCTGATAGTTCATAGTGATTATGGTGGAGAATTTGAGAATGAGAAAATTCAATCTTATTGTAAAGAGTAAGTGATAGATTATTTTTTTTTAGCTCCTAAAACCCCTTAGAAAAATGGGGTTATTGAAAGAAAGAATAGGACCCTGATAGAAGGTGTTAGAGCTATGTTATTGGAACACTCACTTCCTAAAATTTTTTGAGTAGAAGTAGTGAATACAACCCTTTAAGTTTTGAATATGGTAAATAGTAGATCCAAGATGAATAAGATACTCTATGAAATTCTTAAGGGTAGGACATCCAACCTCTCTCACCTTTATTTTTTTGAATGTAAATTGTTTATTCTAAATAATGTGAAATCTTTACTAGGAAAGTTTGAACCCAAATATGATGGAGTGTTCCTAGGTTACTTAAATAATGGAAAATCCTATAGTGTTTTCAATAAATGAATAGTAGAAGTAGAGGAGACCAATCATATTGTATTTGATAAATCTGATAATTCTGGAGGGTCTAGGGTAGAAGAAGAAGAAGAGGTTGTAAATATTGCCCAAGGATTAGAATATGCAAATATAGAGGAAAAGGCAGAACCTTAAAATACATTGCCTAGAGAATTGAGATATTCTTCAAGTCATCTCAAAAAATTGATATTAAGAGACCCATCTGATGGTGTTATAACTAGGCATGGACGTAAAACAAAAGTAAACCACTCTTCCTTCATTTCAATGATTGAATTCATAAACTTCAATCAAGATCCATTTGATGAATTTTGGATCCTAGCCATGTAAGAAGTGTTAAATTAATTTGAGAGGAATGATATTTGGGAAATTTTTAAAAGGCCTAAGGATCAGTGTGGTTGGAACTAAATTAGTTTTTTCAATAATAAAATGAATGGTTATGGTGTAGTGGTTTGAAGCAAAACAAGATTAGTGGCAAAGGGGTATGATCAGAAAGAAGGAATTTAATTTTGAAGAAATATTTGCCTTTATAGCTAGATTGGAAGCAATTTGGGTGCTACAAGCCTTTGCTTATTTTAAGGGATTGAAAATATACTAAATGGATGTTAAAAGTGTCTTTTTAAATGAGGTAATAAAATAAAATGTATATGTTGAAAAACCCATAGGCTTTAAAAATTCACAATTTCCTAATCATGTGTTCAAATTAAAAAAGGCATTATATGGACTAAAATAAGCAACCAAGGTATGATTTGAAAGGTTAATGATCGAATGTTGATTGAACATGATGGGGATATGTATGTACTTTATATTACTAACATGCAACTAAAATTTAATAAATATTATTATCACCTAATATATTTTTTTAGGTTTTACCCGTCAAAGTAATCGACGATTAAAATATGAGACCTAATATGGAGCATGTATGATGCTCCTTATGTTTCTTAGAAGAAAGCCCCAAAAGAAGTGAGGGAAACGTGGTTTAGAGAGTTTGATGTTAGTTATTATGTAAATATATTTTGTATTATATATTCTTTATATAATATAACAAAAATATATATTCTATATTATTTGTTTGTAAATGCAGAAAAACTTTTATTAACTGCCATAATATAATGATAGAATTAGAAAGAATTTTGAGAAGCCTGAGTCGACTAGCATGTGATACATATTTATAGATATTATAAAGGCAGGCGAGCAACCACTCTATATTGGTGAGAACGTGTGGGCTGAGTTGAATAGTGCTTGGGGTAGCCCAGATTATAGTATGAGTAGGGACAAAAATAGATAGAACAGAGCTTCTGATATTGAAGGCATGGTAGTTCCATTCATACTGGGCGTTAAGTTCCACGTACTAAGCACATATAACATTTGGTAAGGAATTTAAAAAGATTTACATTATTTAATTTAATATAAATACTAATATATGTTTATTATAGAAAGAGGTGCTAGGTAGAGAACATACCCCTATTGAATTGCATAGTCATACCCACAAGCAGTAGGAAGACCAACAATAGGATTATGAGTGAGTGAGGAAAGCCTATGTAAGTATAAAAAATTATCATTTTTGATGTAATATCTAAATTGCTTAATTTTTTATTAACTTTCTTAGGAGGAATATACACTATTTAGAGAGAGACAGGCTACAGCATGTAAAGGTTCTTCTGGTTAATCAGTAGAATATTTTGAACACCACACTTGATTGTATAAGGTAGGAGGAATATAGCATGCTAAATTATAATGTTGAGGCTCGCAAGCCTATGCATATATGGGGTAGATATCTGGTGGTTCCAGCTAGGGGTGTCAATTTTGAGTCATGAGTTGGGACAAAAAAGGGTCAAACTCCACTTTTTGGGTCAAAAATGGGTCATTTTCGAGTTAATTTTGGGTAACAGGTCAACTTGAACCCGACCCAATTTTTGAAATGGGTTAAATTGTTGAACCCAAACCTGACCCATTTGGGGTTTGGGTCAATCCAAACCCAAAATTTTTTGATCAGGTTTGGTTCAGGTTGTCGGGTCATGTCCAATATTGACACCCCTAATTCTAGCTTCTCAATAAATACATAGGAGTCTTTATATAATCAATAGGTAGCTACTCTTATAGCTGAGCTAGAGAAGGTCAGGAAAGCAAAAGTTGACTAGCAGATACAAATATAGTAGTAGATGGAGAGGCAACAAGCTCAGATACAGATGCAACAAACTCAATTGTTAGATGAAATATGAAAGATGAGGGAGCAGTTAAGTGGGTAGAATATAACATCAGTAGAAGAGGAGATTGAATTAGTATAGATGTTTATTTTAATGATGTGCATATATATAATTATATATTTTTTGACATGTTTACTTGTTTGTTTTATGGATATGTGCACTTATTTATAATTAGATATTTATTGATGATATTATTCTTATTTTTCTTATTTTATATATATTTGGTGATATTCTTGATTAGAGGTGGATGTTTGAATGTATATAGTATTACAATATTTTAATATAGGTTGTATTATGGAAATAAGTTTTAAAGGTTGTGGTTTTTTTTTACTACATGTTTTCGACAGATTTTCTACTAGAAATACCGTCGGCAACATGAAACATTGAATATGAAGCATCATTTCTAGTGTATATCTACGCCAAAATTTTTGGCAAAATATATGCCTGTAATCTCAACCGATAATAGTGTGACATACTAGGGAGGAATATTATATGTCAGTATTTTTAGTGTACAGTTTTCAACGGAGCTACCGATGTAGAAAATGCCAGATTTTTGGGGGATAAATGAAAAGATGCCAATTTCCAATTGAAATGCGACTGGAAACACCACTAAAAATGTTTCCAGCACAAATGTTTTACCAGTTTAAATTATCTAACGTGTGAATTATGTTCAGAATAGTTTTCACTGGAAATTCACCAGAAAGAGGAAATTTTTGGTGGATTTTTAATTTTATTAGTAGATTTTGTTTGCCAGTAACATAGCATTTTACTGTTGTGAAAGAATTAAAATTGTGCCTACAGGTAACCCTAAATCCAAATTTTGTTGCTTTAATTAGAGGATTTGAGCCACACAGCTTCCTAAGACTATGTATTCAACTTCAACAATGGGCAGTGCAACCGAGTTCTATTTTCTAGTAGATCATGAGAATAAGGTTTTACTTATGAATTGACAAGTTCCAGAAGTGCTTTTCCTATCAACTCGATATCTTGCAAAATTGAAATTAGAATATCCTATGATTACAAAGGATGTGCTATGCCTAGGATACCAGATTCCTAAGTATTGGGTTCCTAAGAGATATATATGAATTCTCCTAACAACAGTTAAGTGAAACTCTTTTGGATCAGCCTGAAATCTAGCACAAAGATAAATCCTAAACAAAATATCAGGTTGGCTAGTAGTCAACAAAAAAGTGATCCAATTATTCCTTCGTATTTCTTTTGATCAACAGATTTTCCATTTGAATCCTTATCTAACTAAATAGTGGAACTCATGGGAGTGTTGATTGGCTTGGCTTTATCCCTTTCATATTTCTTAAGGATGTCCTTAATATATTTTGATTGACTAAGAAAAGTTTCATAATTTTTCTGTCTTATGCTAAATCCATGAAAGTAGGTCAGTTCTCCCATCATACTCATCTAAAATTCCTTACTAATTATTTTTGAAAATTCATCACATAGATTTTTATCAGAAGATCCAAACAAAATATTATCAACATAAATTTGGACAATGAGTAGTTTAGCTCCTACCTTTTTTAGAAATAGGGTGGTGTTAATGCTCAATTTAACAAAGGTTCTTTCTAGGAGGAATGTGCATGAGAGCCACCATAATAAGGTGGGGGTGGGGGTGGGAATAAGGGTAGAAGGGAGTGCTTTGTGTTGCATCTAGTGAATGAAAGAGGGGGTCTACTGAGTAGAATTGTGGGTTAGTTGATGCAGGACTAGGTAAAGGCGGGCTAGGTTCCTATTTTAGGCTCATCACGTGAAGCCATCTGCAAAACAAAATTAAGAAATATTAGCAACATAAATTATATCAAAAAATTAATATAAAATAATACAATAATTAAATAAATGAAGTAGAGTACCAATAAAATAAAAAAACAAATTATTTTCATGATGTTGATTAATAATTAATTGTTAAAAATTATTACCTTATGTTGATTCACTTTTATATGATAAAACATCTACATCATTATCATATTCCTCA
Organism: Dendrobium huoshanense; assembly: GCA_016618105.1. Classification (NCBI taxonomy): domain Eukaryota; kingdom Viridiplantae; phylum Streptophyta; class Magnoliopsida; order Asparagales; family Orchidaceae; genus Dendrobium; species Dendrobium huoshanense. The sequence goes on from CM028348.1 coordinate 46,008,710, forward strand.
TAACTTTCCACTATGTTTAAATCTACTTCTTCTAACTACAACTCACTCTTAGTAGTTATAATTTAATTGTCCACATCATTAGCAAGGTGTTTTAAGTTTGACATAAAGTCTTCTTAATATGCTGGTGGTATTGATTTAGTTTTCTTAATAACTCCCTTAGGTTTGGTCTTCATAACTACGAGCCAATCTTGTTTACCATATACTTTACTCGGATAGTTATCAAAATAGACTTGGCTTGCCTAGCTAGTAAAGATGAATGTGTAAAACTTTTAATATCTCCTACCCCATTTAACTTCTATTATATCGTAAAGTGGATGTGTTTTATAACTCTATTATGTACTGGATCAAACCACTCACAATTGAATAGATATATATTCATCCCATGATAAGGATATTCCAACTATAATATTTCTTGTAATACCCCGTAGTACTCATAATCATCACGTGTGTGGGTATTCCCTCTTACACATACACCAGAATTTTCTACCTTCCTACCTTCACACAAAAATTTTGTTTGGAATTTGTTACCATTAACAAAAAAAATCGGATAACATTTTACAACTCTATTTGGTCCCCAAGCTAGATCAACTAGCCCATAATATTATAAATCACTACCTTGAATGTGTGCCTAGTTAGTAGGTAAAGTATGTTATCAGCTAATTGTTAACTAATTAAAGACATATTAATTGAAATGAATTGTAAAAATACTTACCGTATTTTTAAACCAATTAGGGAATTCTTTTTCCATTATCTTTTGGACTTCAACTGGTTCTATTTTATTAAAACTATCAATGAAACGACTGTAAACATTAAGGTTTAGATTAAATTTATGTGTAACAAATTTATGAGCAAGCTAAGTCATACTTACTTGAGATATGACTCAACTTTGTCACAGTTTAGCAATACATACAATGTGGCAACTTACATCTCCTTATCATTTAAATACCGCATGGTGGTAGCTCCTGCAGATTCACCACTTCTGTTGAATACAAATAAATTTTAATATCTACCCACATTTTGAGATGTAGTGATCTGGCTTAATTGTGACGTTATTTTAAAGTAATACGAGCAAAATTGGGCTATATCGTATATTAAATATGCTTCACATATTGAGCTTTCAAGATGTGCTTTATTTTTAACAATTTATTAAGATTATTTAAATACCTCTCAAAAGGATACATTCATTAATACTAAAAAGGTTCATCAATTGTAGCCTCATATGGTAAATACATGTGTGTTGCGAATCTGATTTCAGGGAATATAATTTTGATAGGAAACATTTCTATTTTTCTATGATTATATTGCCTACTAACATTTTAGGTCCACAATATCAAATTATAAATTGAACTAGCTCAAGATTGGTAGATTAGGTTTAAGTTAACTTATAATATACGTCAAGTGTCTTTTATCTTTTCTTGAGTCCATTATAACATTATAAGTTCTGATGCTTAGTAACCTTGCATACGCACACTTGGGGGAAAAATTCTATCTATTTGATTAGTATTTTTTATTTTGATCACATCATCTGGGATGATCCAAAAATCATCCTGAACAAATAGTTAAAAATAAAAACCCTAATTAGGGCATTCTAGTTAAGGCAGCCGCAACTAAGCGAATTATCCTGGACTATATTAGCATCGTTCGGAATGATAAGCTCAAATCCAAAAGAATCAGTCGTTAAATCTATTTAGGCATGTTTTATTTTTAGACATCGTCCAGGATATCATATTGGATGATGTAGTGTAATTATGCCAAAATTAATCCAGTAATTAAGGAAAGCAATAAAGGTTTGATTGCTTGATCATATCATCCTGGCGATTGCATGATTGTCCAAGATGATCATTTTACAAACCTTAATTCTTTTTTGACTATCAATAATCAAACTGGCTCCATTTAGAGTTATGCTCTAGATGATATGTACTAAATTGAACTAATCATTCAGGATGATCGTGATATCATCTTGGATGATTAAGTTATTTTTTCATCGTCAAGACATCCATTCAGGGTGATGTTCTGGATAATATTTTTTATTTTGTACTAATTAGTCCGGATGATCGTGAGATCATCCTAGACATTCTAGTTATTTATCCATCATCCAGACATCCATCCAGGGTGATGGTATGGATGATATTGAATGACTTGAAGTACAGGATGATATCCTATCATCCTAGATGATCGAAACAAAGTAACCTTCTAATTATCTAGACTCTTCAAAATCGTCCTGGCTGATTGAGCTAAATTTAAACTGATTGTAATCATCCTGGGTGATATTTAATGATTAGTTCTTAATTAGGGCTAATTTGGAACCCTTGTTTAAAAGATCTCTTATTTTCTTGAGAGAACATCTTTGTTGTTGTCCTAACTTGAGAGAGCCAAGAGGAGAGGGAGAGAAAGGGAGAGAGAGAGAGAGAGAGAGAGAGAGAGAGAGAGAGAGAGAGAGAGAGAGAGAGAGAGAGAGAGCATCTTATGAGGGGGGTTTTGTGAGGTGTTTCATAAAGGTTGCTCCTATAAGGATCCGAGTTATCTTCTTTAGTTTTCATCCTTGGTTCCTTGGAGGTTTTAGATAGTTCTACTTCAGTAACTATTCAAGGTTCTCTGCCAGCTTCTGGAGGAAGCAAAATGAGTAGGGTTCTCTACCTACTTTTGGAGGAAAAAAAAGGAGTTGGGTTGTCTGCCTCAAAGAAGTCGGTGGAAAGGAGTTTTTGTACAGACTTCTCTGCCTTGTTATGGGGGCAAAAGGAGAGACACTGAGTTTAGTGCAATACCTGGAGGAGGGGCTTCGGGGAGTTCACGTAGGTCAAGTTGACCGAACCACTATAAAATATGGTGTATTTTTCTTATTATTCTACCACATTTAATTATTATACTTTGTTTCTCTTATGGTAAATCTTGGTTTGATTTAAGATTGTATTTTTGTTTGGAGAAAGTTTTAAATACCAATTTATCCCTCTCTTTGTTAGCCTCAGGACTAGTTCATAAGGGCTTAACATCCCTGACAAACTTTCAACGTGTAGATGCTCCATTGAGTAAAAAAATGTTGGAGGAAATATCTTCTCAAGTTTACATAGAATGAAAGAGATATGTTGCTCCATTAGAATCAGGTGATCTATATTTAGTTTTGAAGAGCATAAATATTTGAAGAAGATACTTAGTTCAATCAAGGGCTTTAAAATTTGATTTGGAAGATAACAAAAGGTAATTGGTAGTAGACATTTCATAAATATGTACTAATATTGACTTTCAAACCAAATAATGTCCCAATTTTTATGTCAACATATCTATTTAGATTAGAAGAATATCCATTAGGTACCTATAGAGTTTTCACCCATTTATAAACTACTCAACTTTGCTCAGAAGTTAAGGTGAAAGAAGCTTTTGATTTGAAATTTTTTTTATTTCTACAGTTCTTCAATTCTAAAGTTTTCCTCCTATAAATCTCCATTAAGTCTATTCTTGCTTTTATGTTATCTTTGGGTTTATTGTTGATATTCTCGACTGTAATGAATGTATTGTTAAAAATATTTTTCTCTATATGAATCACGTGTATGTTATTTTGATCAGGTTTGTTCTCTAATATGGTAATGACGTAAAAATACTTGTTTTAGTCCAATTATGGTTGAAACCGTACCCTCGCAATTTGTAATCAGCTATTATTGGAGAATCGACCATTATGGGTTTGAACCTTACTGTTTTAAATATATATTCACTACTAAATCTATGAGGAAGCTAAAATATCACCATTTTATTTTTAACCAAAGAATCCTTATTTTTCCTAAAAGGATGACCTGTTGGTAAGAACATGCGATAATAATCAAACCAAGTGTTCTTCCCTCCATGATTTAAAGTGAATGAATTTGTATATTCCATGCAATGTGGATAAGCTAACTATCCAGAAGTGTTCCAACCAAAGAATATACCATAAGCACGAAAGTCACCAATTATCCAAAGTAATGCTGCCTCCATAATGAAGTATTATTTGGTGGATATATCATATGTACTCACTCCCTCTTCCCATATAAATTGAAATCATCAATTAACATTCGTAAAAATATATTGATCTTTGCTTTTGGATTATATGGCTTTTGAATGATAAGCATTAGAAACATGTAAAGAGTTGTCATACACAACTACAAGGGAAGATTTTATGGGGTGAGTATCACGGGCCAGCATGTGTAAGATGAAGTAGACTCGCTAAACGGAGTAAAACCATATGTGCATAAATCTAATCTTATATTTATTGATTATGTGGCAAAGGTAGGATTTGTATGAACATAGTATTTCAAAGAATCTGCTTCTAATGGATATGTAATAAAATATTCATGTGAAATATTTTTATTATGCCATCTCATATGTGTAGCAGATCTCATGGATGCATATAACCATTGTAGACTAGAAATTATGGGTAAGTAAAATATCATACTGAATCGTACTTCCTTCCTCTTTCTTTTTGTAATAGATTTTGATTTAAATCTTGGTGCATTATAGTAATGACATATAATTGATCATCTTTATAAAATAACATGCATCCATCAACACAATAATATATCTTTGTATATGTTAAACAAAGCTTAAAAACTAACTTCTTAGTCTGATATAAATCTGTAGGAATTATGTTATTTACCGGGTTGGTTTTCTTAATGAATCCAATAAATTGATTAAAATATTCAGGGGAGATATTATATTCTACCTTGATGCTTAACATCTTAATAGCAACGGATAAATCTGATTGAATGGTGCACCCCTTCCATATTGGTTGTTAGGAAACATGCAATAAATCATAAAAAATATGTGCCTTCTTATTTGGTGACTCTTCTATATATTGTTCAAATTATACTACAATTGCATCATGAACTAAGTCCTTAAGATCATGTCGGATATTTTCTTCCTCAGTTATATTAGAACTTATCAACGAGCCACATCAAGAATCAAAATGTGGTTCATACTCACAATGAGAAGACTAATACAAATATTATGGCATGAAGCCTCGATGATATAGATTAATAGTTATATCATTTGGACTTAGGTGTACTTGATTTTTATTTTTAGAACATGGGAAACAAAACTTTCTATTTGAGATGAAGTTGGTTATTTGAGAAGCTATTTGAATGAAAAAATTCACCCCTTTATTGAACTCATCTGTTAAGGTCTTTCGTCCTTACTCCAATCGGTTGTACATCCAACTTCTTTGAGTTCTGATATCCATAATATAACCTATATATAATATGGATATATTAGATAATGTTGTAACATTTATTGAAGGAAAATAAATTAATTTTTAATTTAACATAAGTCTCTTATCAATGAAAAATCTGATAGCCTCCGTTTAGTGAAAATACAAAGAGTCTTGGCCTCCTCGAAAGGCCATCATTTTATGTGTTAAAACCATCCAAGGAGACTCTCTCTAATCTTATCTTCCACTGGAGCTACTCCAACCTTCTCACATATATGCTATTTTTGTATCCTATCTATTGTTAGTTGTGCCTAATGCATTCATCTATGTCAACACAATAACACCCAATGCATTGTTTTACTTCCACCATCAAACTTGATTTGTTCAAATAATATCGCCATCTATTTCACTATAAATAGATCAAAGATATTAAAAATGTGTTCTTTTATTAATGACTTCATCGTCCATAATCATAACCCCTCAACTAGGTCTATTACTACTAAAAATACACTCCATTTATTAAGTTTTGGATATATTTATGTAAATCTCTAGTAAGAACATCAATAATAAAAGCAAAAGCAAACACCAAGGTTCATTCTCTTGAAAATGTCTAGTGAAAACATTTATGACAAAACCAAAAGGCATACACCAATTTACATTCTCTTGTAAATGTCTAGTGAGAACATCTCTAACAAAATTAAAAGCATGCACCTAGGTTCATTCTCTTACAATTGTTTAGTGAGAACATCCATAAAAAAAGTAAAAGGAATACACCAGCATACCTTCTCTTACAAATGTCTAGTGAGATCATCCATAAAAAAATCAAAAGCATGCACAAAGGTTCATTCTCTTACAATTGTCTAGTGAGAGCATCCACAACAGAAGCAAAAAGAATACACCAAGATACTCGATCTCTTACCAAAGGCAGTGACCTTCCCTTACCGAAGGTGGAGAGCAGAAGCAACTGATAGCAAACGGTGCGGAGAAAGTTGGGGAGGGTTCAATCGTGTTCAGGGCAGCTCTTAAATGCGAGTGAAGCTATTCGAATGACGAGGGAAAGAAATGAGAAGACAGATGGTGGAGGGGTCAAAATAGGTTATTTTTGTCAAACTTTCTGGTAGATTAGCCTTTGATCATATTACTGGTGGATAATACGTCGGTAACTATTCATCAAGTTTAAGTAAGTATGCATAATATTTGATGGTAATTCCACAGATTATTATCGGTAGAAATTTTGCGAAAAGCTTTAAAATACTGACAAAAACTAAGTGAAATATGTGGTAGTGTTTTAACAGTTTAAATGTTTTAGACATTTTTCTGTTAAGTTATGGGCATATATTCTGCCAGTTAGTCCACCAGTTTTTCTGACATTAGTATATCCGCTAGAAATTTTGATGGTAATGAAAAATTTTTCTATAATGTTTGTGATAAAACTAGTGCATCTAAATTTCAAAAAATACAATCCAACACTTAGGGACTAAATACATTGACATAAGGCACAACTTTATTTGGGACCAAATTGCCAAAGGAGATATAGAGCTACACCTTTTAGCAATTGAAAATCAACTTCTGATAACTTTACAAAACAACTAGCTTTTGAAACCTTCAACACCTTAAGTACAAGATTAGGTGTGATCGATATCATGCTCGAAACTAACACTTTCTATTTTAGTTTTGTTTATTTTTGTTATGCTTGTTTCTATTTATATGTTTTTTGCTTTTTGTTTTTGTTATCTTATGATTTTTGTGATTTTATTTTGTTTATTTATTCCTTGATTGATTTTTATTGTTGATTTAATTTTTGTTCTTATTTCTGTTTCTTTGATATTGTTATTATCATGTTTTATATTTATGTCTTGATCATTTCACAAACCACTTCATTGAACTTTACTATATTTTCCTACAAATCAAAATTTTCATCTTCTATCATACTATATAAATCTCATTCGTACTATATAATCTGTACAACACTGCCATGATCACAACCCATGACAAAATGGATGAACCAGATTAAATCTATGATTGACAATCATACTATACGAACACCCATTCATCTGGAAGATCTACATATCAATCCATATTGGGATGAATTCATTTCGATTGGTATGACATTTATTATTGATCGTATCGTATGAACACTTATTCATAATATATGAACCTTTTTGTCAAAAGTTATACAACCTGGCTCCTTGGATCGAGCTCCATGTCTTTAATCATCTCATATAAAGTCTAATCGTATTGTACGATCAGACATATATTTTTGACTAATCATCTGGTCAAAATGCAATAGTCCTGTATGAGCTCAAGATTGTACGATACGATATAGTGAAAGTCTATTTAAACAACTTCAATTCATTCAAAATTTTCACACAACCTTCCAATCCTTCCTTATTACAATATTAATCTTTAAAATGGTTGGCGGTGGAAAAAGTAGTTGACAAACCCAAGGTACTTCCTTCACTCATAACCCGATCAACGATCGCTTTCTGATGGATTCTAATGAAGACAACCTACCGCAAATTTAAAGAAGCCAATACCACACCCTCTAGGCTTCTTAATTAATAAGCCCTTAGCTTTTCAGTAATAAACCTTCTCAATTCCACTGCATTTCAATTTTTTTTGACTTTGGCCTATCCCTTCCACTCTGAAATCCTTTATGAGTTTCTAGCAAACCTTAGGATTAGTGGGGGTGCTACTATAATATCTTCAGTCCGTGTTGTTATAATGTTATAATAACTCAAGAGGACATAGGAATCCATCTTCAGTTAAACACCTAGAGAAATAGACCCCTTGCCATTGCTTCCAGATCTATTTTTTTAACAGGAGTGCTACGAATCTCTTGCTTTAAAATGCTACCTTAAACTACCACAAATCCTTGGTTCACACTCTAAATCAAAATTCCAAGGTTATCTAGCATGTTCTAAGAACATCTATCATCCCTAAAGTTGGAGACCGGATAAACATCACTCCTCTTCTGTCAATTATCGCCTACTTCATAATGTCGAACACCCAAAAGTATGAAGCTCAAATGCTAATTGATTACATCCAAAATTTCACTTCTATTAGACTCCCAACTACTACGACAAAGAAAAACCTTGCTCTAGGATATGTGCTTGGGTATATCTTGGACAAAAAATACTACATCACATATCCTGCTCCTCTTAACCACACTCCTTTTTTTTTTTGGATGCCTCCTTTCAGATGCTATTTTGTAGAGATAAGGAGCCAAAAGACCAACTCTTTGATGAAGAAGGTGAAGCTACCCTTGTAGCTGATTCTGTACCAACACCACCTCCTCACCACTACCCATATGAGTAGTTGATTCAGTAGTTTGGCAGACATGAGACTCACCTCTATCAACAGTAAACCTAATATGATAATCATATGCGTTGGTTCAGGCAGAAATTTGGAAATGTCTAACAACAGTTCACCAACATCTAACAGTAGTATGATAGGTTTAGTTAGTTCTTCCAACCACCTCCATAGCCACCTCATAATCAGGATCCACCACTCTACTAGTTTTATTTAGGTTTTTTTATGTTGTAATTTTTTTATGCTTGTTCAGTTTCTCCTAGTTTTTGTAATGAATTTTTCTTTTAGTTCTTATTATATATTTTTCTTTTTTGGTCAAATGTTAACAAAAAAAATTTGTGTTTATTTTATCTTTCAAGTGAAATGTTGGCTTGTTTGTGTGCTCCTTGCTTAAGAATTTTTCAGACTTATAAAATGTGTTTCTATTGATCATACTATATGAATTAGATCATATTGTATTATTTACCTTATACTGTACGACTTGGATCATACTATACAAATGAACTCTACACAATGCTCTTTTCTATTTATAATAAAACTACTTCTATTTTTACTATAAATATTATATAAGAAATTGCTGACCTGTTTAAAACTAAAAGGATACAAATTTATGAATTTACATATCCCTTTTTCCTTTGCATGATAATTCCTTGTGTATACTTAAAATTCTAAATCAAATTGTAATTAAGATGGTTGAAATAAAAACTTATTCACTCTACTACATATTTTTATATCATGAATATATTCTAATGAGATTCGTTATATTTTCATAAATAAGGATCATTATTCTTACTAGACATACCGAGTTTGCTTTGTAGGTTATTCCTCCATATATAAGAGAGTAAGTTACTCTTCTCTTCTATTTGGAAGATAATATTTACAACTAAAATTCTTAAAGAATTAGAAAGGAAGAAATTTATAAAAAAAAAAGTCAAAAGATGCACAAAATGAGCCCAAAATTAAAAGATGTGCAATGATTCCAAAAGTAAAAGATGCATTAAGTATGTAAAAATACAAGATGTGCAATGTGCGCCAAAAGCTAATAAAAGAGGCACAAAATGAGTCCAACTTAAATTAACTTCTTTTTCTGTTTAATCTTTAAATCCTAAAAAATCTCAGTGTTTCATAATATGTTTACAACTTGATTTTGAAAAATCTTAGATCTTTATTCATCACTTTTAAAGTAATATTTTATTTGATATATTTCATGATAGAAATTGGAAAAGTTTAAGTTTTCCTATATAATTGTAATTCTAAAATAAGATGTTTGTTTAAACTAATAGATTTTAGCCTATCAAGATGTTAAGCTGGGCGTAGAAACTCTAGATTCCAAATCGTTTACTTACAATAAAGTTAACACTTATCTTATTTGATCTTTTCTATTTATAGTGTAAGTTTATTTCATTTTGAAAAATACCAATGAGAGTTCTCATGTCTATGATGGTTCTTTCTTTACCTTGAGTTGTTTGTTATTTTGAGTCTATTTTTGTTTTGCATTTCTTTTTTCTATTCTCTATTTTTCTTCCTACTATTTTTTACTCTTTTAGTGATGTCAAATGGGGGAGTAGTATTTTGATGTGTTATTTATTTTTATTGTTATTGTTTGTTGTTGTTATTATTTGCATATTATTTAAAATAAAAAATTAATTTTACACACCTTTTTCTTATAATTTATTTTCATATAAGGGGGATTTTAGAGGAAAGTAACTTTTTGAACCTCTAAAAATAACAATATTTTCCATCATAAAAAGTGGGAGATTATTGAAAACCTAATTCAAACATAGTGATTTTGATGGTAATAAATATTTTTATGTCTACTGCTTCTTTATCTTGTTTCTATAATATTTTTTTTTATTTTTGTGTACTAACATTTCAGAAAATTAGTCCACTATTCACTTGCAATTTTGATCAGCACAAGACTTGGTAGACTAGGGTTACAATCAGTTTTCATTTTATTTTATATTTTGTCCTTTCTTGAGTCGTATCATATAATTGGGTGGATATCATTGCTGAGTAACCTTGCACAAACATAGGGGGGATATAAAAATATTTTTGGGAGAATTATTTTTTTAAGCAATTTTTAGTATATGATCTTGGTTTCGTACTATACAAAGTAATTTGTATTATACGATTTTAATTCATAATGTATAAAATGTTGTGCTCTATCACAACCCTAGCTGCCAATGGTTAAGAAATATACTAATTATGTACTAATTATATAGTACGATCTGGTTCATACTGTACGCCCTAATTAAAATCTTTCTTAATAATCCTTCAATATCAGGTAATCAAATCATGGACAATTATTGTGATTGATTGTACTATATGATTACCCATGTACAAAATTGATCGTATTAGATATCATACCAAATAAAATCTATGATTTTTGTATTGATCATATTGTATGATGTCTATAGTGTTGGATAATCAACTGTGTATGAAGTTGGCAATCCGAAGGCTCATCCCAAATAAATAGAAGGAATTTCTATAGTTTGCACCATACGATGTTTTAATCATATTATACAAAATGTTATAATAGTTGAATAGTTTGTCTGAATGATCTTGGTGGATGAGTCTGAATTACAGTGATCGTAATGTATGATACATGTATTATGTTCTATGAACAAAAGATGGATCTCTTAAAATTTATGGTTTTTTTAAGCCCACTATTTAACAATTTCTAATACTCTTATTAGAAAATACTTTATTGTGGGGTTGAACTTAGAGAGAGCCTAGAGAAGGAAGAGTGGAGTGTTGCAGATTAATTGTTTATGATTTTGAAGATAACAAACATTTTTATTTCTCAACGACTGTCTTATGTACTGACATTTTAGGTTCACACAATCGGACTGCAATTTGGAATCAGCTCATTATTGGGTAGACTAGGTCTGAGCCAGTTTGTACACTTTTTCCTTTCTCGAGTCTATTGTATTTGTTGTGGCTCCTGATGCTTTGTAACGTATAAGAGTTTCTGACTGTTCCATAAGAGTTTATGTTTTTGGTAACATCATCTAGGACGATATTTATATCGGCCTGGACGATCTGTTCAAAAGCAGAAACCCTAATTAGGGCATCCTCATTAAAGCAGCTGTCATTATGCAAAACACATCATCCTTGATGATTTTATATCAGCCAGGATGATAGGCTCAATTTAGAAATAATCTGCCACCAGATATACTTAAGAAATTCTTATTTTTTGATATCTGCCTGGTGGATCGGCCTGGACTATAAAATATCGGCCAGGATGATCCAGGACAATTTTTCCATTATTTCTCTAGCAATTTTGGAAAGAAATTAATGGTGATTTCATCCGGGCCGATCACAAGATCGTCCGGGATGATTAGACATCGTCCAGCTTCATTTCAGGGAGATATTCAGGACGATTTTCCTCATATTTGAACTAATCGGCCAGGACAATATGTCTATCATCCTGGACGATAATGTCGGCAACTTGTATTAATGAGCTCGTTTTTAGCTCTTCTATTTAAGCTATGACAAGGCACTTCGTAAGTGTCTTTGGCATACATTGTAGCTTTGTTCTAGTGGGGGAAACTTGAAGAGAAATCTTGAAAGGGAGTGAGGAACGGGTGAAGTCTGAGAGAGGGAGACGATTCTGTGAGGGGGGACTCAAGGGAGTATGGAGGGGGATTCCACATGGTTGCTCCTGAAGTCTTGCACCTTAATACCATCGGATTCAAGGCTTGTCCCAAGGGAAGTTCACCAAAGAAGAAGATCTCTTTGATGTCAAAGGACCTGGCGAATCAGCCGCACCGGGGAAGGTGAAAGTGATTTTGTAAGGGCTTCTCCGCCTAGCAGTGGGGGTTAAAGGAGAGACACTTATTTAGTGCAATACTTGGAGGGTGCCTCCAAGGAGTGGACGTAGTCAAGGTTTGACCGAACCACTATAAATACTGTGTGTTCTTTTCTTATTATTGATTCCGCATTTAATTTCCACATCGTTGGGTTTGATTGTGGTGAATCTTGTTTTTGGATTTAAAATTGTGTTTGTTTTAAATATAGATTCACCTCTCTATCTCTTTATTAGCCTTGGGCCGGTTCATAAGAGGCCTAACATCTGTTGCAAATCTATTTTTTCATGTCTTATGTTTTGATGATTGACAAACACTGTTTCTCGTGGACTGCTTGTTGCTTCTAACTTTTCAGGAATCGAAGATCGGACGATCAAAAGGGAGCCAAGTTCAGGAATGCGTAGGTTTAGGGTTGAGTCAGTCTGTACATTTGTTTTTTACCTTTTGAGTCTACTTGTAATAGTCAAAGAGACTGATGTTATGTAACCCTTCACACACACACTTGAGAGACTTAGAATTTCTGTTTTTACTCATATCGGCCAGGACAATTTCTTGTATCAGCCTGGACGATCAGCTTAAAATAGAAAGTCTAATTAAGGCTTCTTAATTAAGGCAGCCGACATTAACAGATCGTCATGGACGATACGTGTATCGGCCAGGACGATAAGCTCAAAACAGAAAGAAGTAGCCTCCATAGTCAAGTATGGTATACTGTATTTTTAAATTATCGGCCAAGACGATCCTATGATCGGCCTGGACAAAATTCACAAATTATGCCTTAATTGTTCAAGAAATCAAGGGAGTAATTAAGGATGATTGATATGATCAGATCGTCCTGGACGATCGTAGGATCGGCCGGGATGATCCAGTCAAAAATCTTAAGTTACTTCAGGACGATCAATATCGGCCAGCCCGTATCCAGGGCTATTGTCAGGACGATTTTCCTCTGATTTGAACTGATCGGCCAGGACGATCGTGCGATCGGCCGGGACGATCAAGCCAATTTTCAATCGTCCTGTTTTCCATCCAGGGCGATGCTCTGGCCGATCTTCATTGATTTATACTGATCGGCCAGGCCGATGTCCATATCGGCCTGGACGATATTGTCGGCAACTTGCAATTAATGAGCTCTTTTGAAGCTCTTCTATTTAAGAGCTCTTGTTCAACATTTTTAAAGACCTTTGGCTGCTGCCTTGACCTGAGAAGACCTTGAGGAGAGAAAGAGAGAGAGGAGAGAGAGAGGATCTTGTGAGGGGGATCTTGTGAGGGGATTCACAAGGGTTGCTTCAAGGATCGCTCTGCGTTGTCTTCGTCTAAAGTTTCTTGTCCGTGGAAAGGTCGGTAGAGGTAAGGAGTTTTGCTTTTGGTTTTGGTTCTCTGCCAGCTTCAGGAGGAACCTAAATGAGAAAGGTTCTCTTGTTGCAACCCATGACCCCGAGTTTGAGATTTTGATGATGCCAAATAATGAGTGTTTTGGAACAACCTTTCATTGAATACTATTTTATTTGCTATTGTCCTTGAGTACTAACATTTCAGGAAGATCACAAGTGACTCAGGACGAAAGGAAGACTAAAGAAAGGGTAGATTAGGAGTATGAGTCAAACATTGCATTTTTCCATTTATTTGATTTTATTTTATTGAGTCTGGCCACAAAATACATAAGAGTAAGAGCAACCATGCACACACACAGGGGGAGAGTTTGCTTTTAAATGAAAAATGTCATAGAAATTCTTCTCTGGAGATCGTACTGTACGATTTTAATTCGTACCATACGATCCGAGCTTTGTGGACGATTCTGTGAATAGATCATACTGTACGAATATTTTCGTACTGTACGATATGTTCAGATCCAAAACCCTAGCCGTAGTTTAATTTGAGTAAGTGATTTTGCGCCGCTCGTACTGTACGATTTGTTTTTAGTACTTACTTAAATTAACCCGTAATTAGTGCATGTAATTAAGGCCTAATTAATTTTTGAACATCGTACTGTACAAACTTGTTCGTACCATACGATGAACAGAGACGACATCTGATCGTCCAGACTATCGTCCTGTACGAATTGTGTTTAGTGGATCGTACCGTACGATATTATATCGTATAGTATGAATTGTTTTTGAACTGTTCGTACATCTTCGTACCAGGACGACGTCTGATTATACATATCGTACTGTACGATGTTGCATCGTACTGTACAAACAATAACGGCTACTTTTGAAATCAGAGGTTTTTGGAGCTCATTTAATATGTCAATCAAGTCCTTTTTGAGTAAGAATTACAGAGGGGGTGAACGTGGTTAGAGAGGGATTCCAAGGGAGAGATCTCTAGAGAAATTCTTGAGGGTTGAGAAAGGAAGGAGGAGGTGAGCGTTGTGAGGGAGAAGAGGTGTGAGGGCAATCACACGGTTGCTCCAAGCTTGCTGCATCTTGCTCCTCCTGTGGCCCTAGAAGGATTTGAGAAAGGATCTCCAAGGGAAAGGCTTGTCTACATCCGTTGCCTCGAGGTTCTCTGCCTTCTCCAGGAGGGAGAAAAACGAGAAGGTTCTCTGCCGTCGCCAGGAGGGCGAAAACAGAGTTTGGCACTCCGCCACACCGGGTTGGTGAAAGGGAGGTTTGTAAAGGCTTCTCCGCCTTTCCGAGGGGGGCAAAAGGAGAACTATTTTGATAGTGAAAATCCCGGAGCAGAGGACTCCGGGGAGTGGGCGTAGGTCATATTTTGACCGAACCACTATAAAAATTCTTGGTGTGTTTTTTCCTTATCGTCGTTTATTTTTACTTGCATTTAATTTTCATAACTATTGTATAGTGAAGCTTGTGGAAGAATAATTGTTTAAAATTTTGTTGTAGTATCTCAAAAATAACAAAAAAAAAATTAGAACTCTTGTTTAGGGCTATTTTTATTATTGAAAAGATTTTCACAATTCACCCCCCCTCTTGTCATTCAGTCATTTCATCTCTGCCTTGCCGGGGTGGCAAAAAGGAGGTTCTTGTGAGGGTTTCTCCGCCTAGCCGTGGGGGCTAAAGGAGAGTCACTTTTTTGTAGTGCAATACTTGGAGGGTGCCTCCAAGGAGTGGATGTAGGTCGAGTCGACCGAACCACTATAAATTTTTGTGTTCCTTTTCCTTGCTTCCGCACTTTTAAATTCCGTATTTTATTTTTGTAGTGTGATCTGGTTTATGCAATTTTCTTTCTTTGTAAAAAGAAGTTTTTAAAATACCAATTCACCCCCCTCTTGGTTAGTTTGGGACTAAGTTCATAGGGCTTAACATCCCCATCGAACTTTCAAGTGGTATCAGAGCCTGATTCAAAAATTAAAGTTTGAAAACTTTTTGAATTTGATCCATGTCTAACTTTGGGAATCGCAACACTACGGAAGGGTATTCTATTACCCGACCTCCTCTGTTCGATAACCTACCTTCTGATTTTTGGAAAACTCGCATGTCAACTTTTTTACAATCTACTGATTATCGCATGTGGATGCTTATTCAAGAAGGTTATTCTCCACCTTCTCGTGAAATTAATGGTTTTAAAACTGAAGTTGCTTTTACCGAATGGACTTTTGATGAACGAGATTTAGCTCAATTAAATGCTAAATGTTTGAATTATTTTTCCTGTGCTTTGAAATCTGAGGATTACATGCGTGTTTCAACTTGCAAAACTGGAAAAGAAATTTGAGATAAATTGTGCATTACTTATGAAGGCACTAATGAAGTTAAACAATCCCGTTTAAACATTCTCTTGCATGACTACGAACTTTTTCGTATGAGACCTCATGAATCGATTTCTGACATGTACACAAGGTTTACTCAGATTGCTACTTCATTGCATGCACTAGGAAAAAAACTTTTGAACTATGAAAAAGTTAACAAGATTTTGAGATGCTTTCCTTCGTCTTATGATGCAAAAATTACTTCCATCACTGAATCTAAAGATTTGAACACCTATTCTATTGATAACTTGCTTGGCTCACTCATTGCTTACGAGCAAGGGGTGAATCAAAGAAATCTTGATGCAGGTGAGAAGAAAAAAGAGAAAACAATTGCATTGAAAGCACACAAATCGGATTCTAAATCTTCCAGGTCTGAAAGCGATGGAGTTGCCTTCATCATAAGGCAATTCAAAAGTTTTCTAAGGAAGAAACAAAAGCATCATCAAAGTTGGAGAAAAGGTAAGGATCATAAACATATTAAAGGATCTTCTGATTTTGTTTGTTTTGAATGCAGGAAACCTGGACTTGTAAGAGCCGATTGTCCTACACTTTAAGATCATTCAAGCAAAGAAAAGGAAAAAGGTGAGGATAAAGCTAAGTCTAGGAAGGAGAATAAGAAAATATAAAGAGGCTTCTGGGCAGAATCTGGAACTGATTCCTCTGAGACTGAACCAGAGGAAGAGACTACAAACTTGTGTTTCATGGGAGAAAAACAAAGTGATGAGGAAGAAGTATGTAAACCAACCTATGATGAATTGTTTGAAATTTTTGAAAAAATTCATACATCATACAAAAAACATAAGAAAACTCATGCTAGCCTAAAATTAGAACATTCAAATCTACAAAAAGAGCATGAAGTTTTTCTCAAAGATCATGCAACGATTGATTCAAATCACATGGCTCTCCTTGATGAATTTGATGAATAATACAAGAAGCATTTGGAATTAGTTGATAAAAGTAATGCATTAAAAGCTTCACACACCTCACTTAAGGATGATCTTAAGAAATCTAAAGAGATTGAGAAAAATTTGAGGATTGAGAATGATGCATTAAAAAGAACTAACTTGAGAATTCAAAATGATTTCAAAACATGTAAGAAAGCTAGGATGACACCAACTTCTAATCAAAAGCCAGAACCTAGGAAGAGGCATTTTTACCCAAACCATTTAAGAAAACCTTTTCCTAGAGTTCAATGTTTTTCTTGTGGCATGCTAGGACACATCTCACACACTTGCACAGTTCACCGTAGTACACATTGGATGTGGAGACCTAAGATGCATGATTCAAAGCATACCACATCTGCATTGCACTCTACATTTCCTAAGAAGGAGCCCAAACCTGTTTGGGTTCCTAAAACTGACTGTTGTTGAGTTTTGCAGGTGTGCTCTCACCAAAGACCTCGTGGGAGCATAAGATAACTGGACATAAGGAGGCTTGCAGCTCAATTGCTTAAATCCGCTGCTTTATCACTTGCTTGAAATCTTTAGCTTTTGTGTGTCTTTTATTTTATTTGTTTGTGCTAGTTTTTGTGCTCACTTTGTGTTGTTTTTAGTTTTTATTTTATTTTATTTTTATGAGTTTTTGTTTTTTTTTTTACTTTGGTCTTTATTTTTGGCCTTCCATATGATGAAACTTCTCAAGCTTTTAAATTTTGGAGTTTTGGAGATAGGGTTTAGCTTTTCTAAATTAGTTAAAGGGAGTAAAATGTTGATATTTTTTCCCTTCTTCTGACTTTGTTTAGTGGCATGATTTTCTTCTATAAAACAAAAGTCTAAACTCAGTTTAACCAATGGCTTTTCATCTAAGATATCTTTCTTATCTTGCTACATTAAATTATTTTATGCATAATAGTCAAAATTCTTAGATATCATTCAAGCTTTTGAAATCTTACCATTGCAGTTATCACGTGATTTTGATTTTGTGTTGTGGATTGTTCTTCCCTATGTTAGAGAGAGAGCTCCTATTCTCTAATATTTGGAGGATATACTCACAACTAAGTATTTTTCTTTAAGAGTATATTAAAGAATTTTTAGCTTGCAAGAGTTAAAAAGGAAAGAGGTCAATGAAGGCAAATTGAAAAGAAAGCTATATACACAAAAGTGTATAAAAAATCAAAAGATGCTCAAAGAGCCAATAAAAGTGACAAGAGGCATAAAATTAGCCCACTAAATGTAAGCTATCATCTCTTTGGTAAAACTCTTAAAACTTAGAAAACTCATTTATTATGTGATACGTCCAAAGATTTGATTTCAATTTCCATGATTGAAAAAAATTATTTTTGGTTGATTATTTATGAGATATTTTAGTTGTTAACAAGCCTTGATTGGATCTTCTTATCCTTTTTGTTATTCCGAGTTAGGCCTCTATTTTTCCAAAAGAATTTTGTACCCTGAAGGATGTCTGATCTAGGGTTAACGGAATCAGTTTTTCTACCTTCTTCTGATTGAAATTTGTTAAACCTCTTGATCTCCTGAAACTTTAAAAGTTTAATTCGTGAAAAGAATTCTCATATGATGCCTCCATAAAACAAAAAAAAAATAGAAAAATTAAAATCCAAAAAAAAAAAAAAAGTTCGGTGTTTGGTTTTCATTGTGTTGTTTTTATTTTTTTTGTGTCTTAGACTATTTTTTTTTCTTTTATTTTATTTTTGAGAGTCTTGATCATCACCTTTCCTGTCTTGATTTCAAATTCAAGTCATATCGGCCTGGCCGATCTTTCTATCGTCCTTGCCGATATGACAAATTCTGTCCAAAATCCATCTGCTGACCTTTTTCTGTGCTTACTGTAATTCATCATCCTGGACGATGCATTATCGTCCTGGACGATTTGATCGAACTCATGGTAATAGTCCTAGCCGATAGTATATTTGTCTGGCCGATGCATTCTATGTGCATCGTCCTGGCCGATACACTGGACCGTCCCGGACGATCCACGTGTCAGCACGTTTTGATTTTTAAATTCGGCCCCGGACGATCCATTATTGGACTATCGGCCCGGCCGATCCACTGTTCGTTCTGAACGATACACGTGGCAAGCATTTAAAACGTTTTAACTTCGGCCGGTACGATCAATTATTGTGCATCGTCCTGGACGATACACCTAATTGGCCCGGACGATCTGCTTTTTCAACGGTCGTCTGGACTGACTCCTCGGGCCGATAGCCTGTGTCTAATCGGCCTGGCCGATATCTGATCGGCCCGGACAATTGGACCGCCTTTTTTACCAATCGGCCTGTACGTAATTATTGAACCATATCGGCCTGGACGATTCTGCGATCGGCCAGGACGATATGGCCGTTTCTTTAAATTCAGGCCGATCCAGCCATGATTTTTCACTCTTCATCCTTTCTCCTTTTATATTTTTGCTTAGTACTCTCAAATGGCTGGTGGGAAACGCGTCCGACAGACCTCTGGGAGTTCCTCGAGGGCAAGGATTGACCCTCGTTTCCGGGAAGCAGAAGATGAAGCCGCATATCATCGTTATAAAGAATGTGGAATTACTGTTTTAAGAATTATCAATCCGGTCCACATCTCTTACCCGGTAATGGATCTTTTCGCTCACACTTCCCTTTGCTTCATTCTGTCTCTTGTTTTCCCTTTCAATTCAGAGCTTCTTCTAGAATTTTTCGCAAACCTTCGCATCAACCCTACCTTCACAGCCCTGACCTCCTATTTGAATCGTCGCCCTATCGAAATCACATATCAGGATTGTGTTGATCTTTTTCAGCTATCCACCACCGGAGATAAGCTGCACATAATCGCTTCTGACCCAGATCTTGACTGATCCACATCAAATCACTTTCTTCGCCAGACCAATGTACCTTACCATGTTGGAGAAACTAGCTCTTTAGTCAGAGATGCTAGGATAATCCAACATGTCCTTCGCACCTCCGTCATTCCAAAAGCTAGCGACCGAGTCCACATCACCCCTCTACTTTCCCTCACTACCTTCTACATCATGGCTCATAGGGAAATCAACACTGCGGACCTAATTTTTTGATATATTGATCACCTAACCACAATTCGCGATCCAGACCATAAAAGAAGACCAAATCTAGCCTTAGGACACATCATAGCCTATGTTCTTGAAACTAAATACCAACTTCAATATCCTAATCCACCAAACCTCCCAGCTCCCTTCTACTCAAACAATTCCTTCAGCACCCTTCACAGTACTCGTCTCCACCCTAAAGAACCTCGGGGGGGCTAGAGAGGAGGAGGCTCCCGCTTCAGCTCCCTTTCCTGACCCTGTTCCTCTCCACCAGCACTCACCGGTTGATCAGTTGATTGAGAGATTTGATCATTTGGAGACTCGGTTTGACGCCTATGTTGTTGCCCAGGAGCAGCTACACTCTGAGGACATTGCCCGTTATGAGCATCACCGCGCTGAGGATTTAGCTCGTTTTGACAGTTTTCTTACTCACCAGCAACAGCAGCATGACCAGGACATCGCCTGGTTCAATGCTCAGTTTACCACGCTTGCCAGTTACTTTCAGCAGCCACCTCCACCACCTCCATCTGATGATCAGGATCCCTCGTTCTTTTAGTTTGTGCTTTGTGTTACTATTTCTTGTCTTGTTGTAGTTAGTCTTTCGTGATATTTTTCTGTTGTTTCTGGACTCTCTTTTCGTGATGACAAAAGGGGGAGTAGGATAGGGTGTGGTAGGAAAAAGTTGTTGTAACTTTGATTTTCTAATGAATCTATTTTTGTTTAATTTTTGTTTTTCCTACTTGTGTTTTGCCATCATCAAAAAGGGGGAGATTGTTGCAAATCTATTTTTTCATGTCTTATGTTTTGATGATTGACAAACACTGTTTCTCGTGGACTGCTTGTTGCTTCTAACTTTTCAGAAATCGAAGATCGGACGATCAAAAAGGAGCCAAGTTCAGGAATGCGTAGGTTTAGGGTTGAGTCAGTCTGTACATTTGTTTTTTACCTTTTGAGTTTACTTGTAATAGTCAAAGAGACTGATGCTATGTAACCCTTCACACACACACTTGAGAGACTTAGAATTTCTGTTTTTACTCATATCGGCCAGGACGATTTCTTGTATTGGCTTGGACGATCAGCTTAAAACAGAAAGTCTAATTAAGGATTCTTAATTAAGGCAGCCGACATTAACAGATCGTCCTGGACGATACGTGTATCGGCCAGGATGATAAGCTCAAAATAGAAAGAAGTAGACGCCATAGTCAAGTATGGTATACTGTATTTTTAAATTATCGGCCAGGACGATCCTATGATCGGCCTGGACAAAATTCACAAATTATGCCATAATTGTTCAGAAAATCAAGGGAGTAATTAAGGATGATTGATACGATCAGATCGTCCTGGACGATCGCAGGATCGGCCGGGACGATCCAGTCAAAAACCTTAAGTTACTTAAGGACGATCAATATCGGCCAGCCCGTATCCAAGGCTATTGTCAGGATGATTTTCCTCTGATTTGAACTGATTGGCAAGGACGATCGTGCGATCGGCCGGGAAGATCAAGCCAATTTTCAATCGTCCTGTTTTCCATCCAGGGCGATGCTCTGGCCGATCTTCATTGATTTATACTGATCGGCCAGGCCGATGTCCATATCGGCCTGGACGATATTGTCGGCAACTTACAATTAATGAGCTCTTTTGAAGCTCTTTTATTTAAGAGCTCTTGTTCAACATTTTTAAAGACCTTTGGCTGCTGCCTTGACCTGAGAAGACCTTGAGGAGAGAAAGAGAGAGAGGAGAGAGAGAGGATCTTGTGAGGGGGAGCTTGTGAGGGGATTCACAAGGGTTGCTTCAAGGATCGCTCTACGTTGTCTTCGTCTAGAGTTTCTCGTCCGTGGAAAGGTCGGTAGAGGTAAGGAGTTTTGCTTTTGGTTTTGGTTCTCTGCCAGCTTCAGGAGGAAGCAAAAGGAGAAAGGTTCTCTGCCTTGCCAGGGTGGCAAAAAGGAGGTTCTTGTGAGGGTTTCTCCGCCTAGCCATGGGGGCTAAAGGAGAGTCACTTTTTTGTAGTGCAATACTTGGAGGGTGCCTCCAAGGAGTGGACGTAGGTCGAGTCGACCGAACCACTATAAATTTCTGTGTTCCTTTTTCTTGCTTCCGCACTTTTAAATTCCGCATTTTTTTTTATGGTGTGATTTGGTTTATGCAATTTTCTTTCTTTGTAAAAAGAAGTTTTTAAAATACCAATTCACCCCCCTCTTAGTTAGTTTGGGACTAAGTTCATAGGGCTTAACATCCCCATCGAACTTTCAACATCCCTAACGAACTTTCAAGTGGTATCAGAGCGGGATTAATAAAAATTAAGTTTGAAAATGTTTTGAATTTCGATCCATGGCTAATCATAATGTTGCAGAAGGTTATTCAATCACCATAACTCCTTTATTTGAAAATATGTCATTTGATTTTTGGAAAACTCGCATGTCTATTTTCTTGCAATCGATTGATTTTCACATGTGGCATATGATTTTAACTGGTTATTCATCACTGTCACGTATTGTTAATGGAGTTAAAACTCATATTCCTTTTCATCAATGGAATAGGGAAGAACGAGTAAATGCTCAATTGAATGCAAAATCTTTAAATTCTGTGCCTTAAATTATGAAGATTTTATGTTAATATCCACGTGCACTATTGGTAAGGAAGTTTTGGGATAAACTACACACCATATACGAAGGCACTAGTGAAATCAAGCAATCCAAGTTGAATTTGTTAATGCATGATTTTGAACTATTTTCCATGAAACCTTTTGAAATGATCTTAGACATGTATACCATGTTAATTCAAATTGTAACATCATTGTATGCCTTAAGGAAAAGAATTTTCAAATTTTGAAAAAGTTAACAAAATTCTTAGATGTTTACTTGAAAAATTTGATGCCAAAGTTGTTGCTATTTGTGAATCAAAAGATTTGAATGATTATTCTATTGATAGTTAGATTGGCTCACTCATTGCCTACGAGCAAAATTTGGGTCAAAGACTATTGGATGCAGGTGAAATGATAGTGCTAAAAGCTGAAGATACGTAAAGAGATAGCTTAGTTGGTGATGAATGTAATGACTTGTCAAGCAAATCACAAAGCTCGCCAAAACATAAGAAAAAGTGGAAAAAAGGTAAAAATGGTAAGGATGTTCTTATTCCTTATGATGTTATTAGCTTTCGATGCAGGAAGCCTGGACATATGAAAAATTAGTGCCCTAATTTAAAAATTCTTCCTACGAAAGAAAAGGGCAAGGTGAAACAAAATTTAAACTGGAAAAATAATGAAAGGTAAAAAATCTCATGGGCAGATCTGGTTTCTGAAGCATCAGACCAGGAGAGAGATAATGAATAAAAGCCTTTCGTATTTTTTTGTTGTGTTTTTAGTTTTATATTTTTTATTTTTATTTTGTGTTTTTGTTTTGTTTATTTTTTAAAATTTTTGTTTTCGTGAAAGTTTTTTCTCTGATCAATACACACATTCACTTTTCTAAAAATGAAAAATCTACTTTTTATTTTTTCTTGAAATCTTTGGTAAGTTGTGTTTGACTTCTCTAAAATAGACAGAGGAAGGAAACTCATGTTTTTTATTCTCAATCTCTATTTCCTAAAAGCGGTTATCCTACTTTTGATTTAAAATCTTTTTCATCGTTTAAATTGGTTTTTGAAACTAATTTTTTTATCTCCTTACATTTTATTTATCGCATAGGGATCTTTTACAAGTTGTTGAATCTAACTCATAATTTTCTTAATCAAGAATTCGCTTTATGAATAGGATGGGTTTACTTTTGTTTTTTAAGATTTCGGAAAGGTAGCATATTAAAAAAAATTGGCCAATGATGCCAAAAATAAAAGATGCGCAATGACGCCAAATTGAAAAATATACACAAAAGTGTATCAAAAATCAAAAGATGCGAAAAGAGCACCGTTCAAATTAATAGGAGGCATAAAATGAGCCCATAAAATGTAATGCTTATCATTCGTGTGCTTCTTAAAAGCTTAAGAAAACCCTTGATACTTTTGATACTTGATTTTAAAAAACATGATTCCTGATTCAATAATTCGTGCATTAATCTTCTATTAGATATATTTTATGAAAGGAGTTTTGAAAAATTAATGTTTCTTTTTCCCATTTATTCCTTTATTTGGATATTGGATTAAAAAGTTTTTGAGCCTTATAAAGAACTTGAATTTGGATTATCAAATTCTGAATTTCTAACCTTTTCTGGGCTATGCGTTGTCAAATCCAATTCTACTAAGTTTTTGATTAAAACCAAGAGGTAACTTTCTCATTTTAAGAATATTTGTTTTTTCACTAGATCAGGGAACATTTTTATCTTTTGTTCGTCTTATTTTTTTTGTTTGTGCCTCATCTCTTTTTGATAATGTCAAAGAGGGAGAACATTATATTGAATTTGTATACATTTATTTTTTCAAAAAAATTAAAAACAACAAAATTTTTTTTTATCTCCCCTATTTTTTAAAAGGGTTTATTCTAGTGAGGGGGAGATTAGGAGAAATTGTTTTTTTTTAAATTCAAATTGAATTGTTTGCCATCATCAAAAAGGGTGAGATTATTGCGGATCAATGGTTTATGATTTTGATGATAGCAAACATTTTTATTTCTCTACGACAGTCTTATGTACTGACATTTCAGGTTCACACGATTGAACTGCAATTTGGAATCAGCTCAAGATTGGGTAGACTAGGTCTGAGCCAGTTTGTATACTTTTTCCTTTCTTGAGTCTATTGTATTTATTCTGGATCCTGATGCTTTGTAACGTATAAGAGTTTCTGACTGTTCCCTAAAAGTTTATGTTTTTGGTAACATCATCCAGGACAATATTTATACTGGCCTGGACAATCTGTTCAAAAGTAGAAACCCTAATTAGGGCATCATGAATAAAGTAGCCATCATTATGCAAAACACATTGTCCTGGATGATTTTATATCGGCCAGGATGATAGGCTCAATTCAGTAAGAATCTGCCGCCAGATCTACTTAAAAAATTCTTATTTTTAGATAATGGCCTGGTGGATCGGCCTGGACTATAAAATATTGGCCAGGATGATCTAGGACAATTTTTCCAAAATTTCTCTAGCAATTTTGGAAAGTAATTAATGGTGATTTCGTTCGGGCCGATCACAAGATCGTCCGGTACTATTAGACATCGTCCAGCTTCATTTCAGTGCGATATTCAGGATGATTTTCCACATATTTGAACTAATCAGCCAGGATGATATATCTATCATCCTGGACAATAATGTCGGCAACTTGCATTAATGAGCTCATTTTTAGCTCTTATATTTAAGCTTTGACAAGGCACTTTGTAAGTGTCTTTGGCAGCCATTGTAGCTTCATTCTTATGGGGGAAACATGAAGAGAAAGCTTGAAAGGGAGTGAGGAACGGGTGATGTCTAAGAGATTAGAAGATCCTGTGAGGGGGGACTCAAGGGAGCATGGAGGGGGATTCCACACGGTTGCTCCGACAGGCTTGCACTTTAATACCATCGGATTCAAGGCTTGTCTCGAGGGAAGTTCACCAAAGAAGAAGATCTCTTTGGTGTCAAAGGACCCGACGACTCCGCCGCACTGGGGAAGGTGGAAGTGATTTTGTAAGGGCTTCTATGCCTAGCTGTAGGGGCGAAAGGAGAGACACTTATTTAGTGAAATACTTGGAGGGTGCCTCCAAGGAGTGGACGTAGGTCAAGGTTTGACCAAACCACTATATATCAGGTGTGTTCTTTTCTTATTATTGCTTCCGCATTTAATTTTTGCATCGTTGGTTTTGATTGTGGTGAATCTTATTTTTGAATTTAAGATTGTGTTTGTTTTAAATATTGATTCACCTCTCTATCTCTTTATTAGCCTTGGGCCAGTTCATAAGGGGCCTAAGAAAAACTTTGGCTGTTTAGACTTCAAAAAGAGAGAGTTTTGAGGTAGAGAAGAATAAGAGCTTTGTGAGAGAAGATATGGAGATTTTATGAGAGAGAAATTATGAGGGGATTTATAAGGTGTCTCCAACCAAGAATCTTGCCTAGTATTTACAATCATCTGCACAGATTCTCTATGGCTCCAAAGAAGAAGTCCTTTAGTAAAGATTATGGTTTCTGATCATCACCTTGTGGGTGAAAATTGAGTTGAGGCTCTCTCTCTGTAAATGAATCATGATTCTTTACTACACCAGGTTGGTTAAACAACATATGTATGAACATCTTCACCTTATTATGAGAGTATAATGACAGTCACTACTATTTAGTGCAATAATTAAGATAGAGAGTCTCCAAGGAGTGGACGTAGGTCAGGTTGCATCTGCTATAAATTCTTTTGTGTTCATTTTAATTATTTTTCACACTATATTTTCCTATAATTATATGTGTTTAAAAAATCTGATTTATTTAATTATAGCAAAATTTACTTATTTTTGCATCCGTTGTATTGATTCTCATGTGTGGGTGTGAAAAGTTTTTTAAAGAATTTTTTCCATATATATTTTTTAAATATCCAATTAACCCACCTCTTGGTTAGCCTCTGGCTAGTTCCTAAAGGTTTAACAACCTTTACAAACTTTTAAGTGGTATTAGAGTGATACTCAAAAATTAAGTTTTAGAAACCTTTTAAATAATGATCAATGACTAGCTTTGAAAATCATAACACTGTGGAAGGATATTCAATCACACGACCACCTTTATTTGATAATACTCCTTTTGATTTTTGGAAAATTTGCATTACTACCTTATTTTAATCTATCAATTATCGCATGTGGATATTAGTTCATGAAGCATAATCTGCACTTTCACATTTAGTAAATGGTGTTAAAACTTAATGACCTCTTTTTTGAATGGAGTACAGATGATAGAAATTTAGCCCAAATGAATGTAAAATATTTTAACTATTTTTTTGTGCTATAAAATTTGAAGATTACCTGTGCATTTCTACTTGCACTACTGGAAAGGAGATTTGGAATAAACTCTACATAACATATGAATGAACAAAGGAAGTAAAATAATCTTGGTTGAACATTCTATTTCTCAATTATGAACTATTTTGTATGAAACCTAGTGAATTGATTTCTAAAATATATATTGGGTTTACTAAGATTGTTACTTCCCTATATACCTTAGGAAGAGAACTTACTAACTATAGAAAAGTTAACAAGATTATGTTTTTTACCTTCTTCCTACGAAAGAAAAACTATTACTATTACTGAATTTAAAGATATGAAAGTTTACTACATTGATAATTTACTTGGATCACTCATTGCCTATAAGCAAGGAGTTAGCCAAAGGCAGCTTGATGCAGGATAAAAGAGAAAGGAGAAAATTATAACCTTAAAGGGTAATTATTCAAACAATTCTTCTGATGAAATGGAGGAAGATATCACATTGATGACCAGGTAATTCAGAAGCTTTCTAAAGAAATAATAAATGCATCATCAAAAGTGGAGTAAAGGTAAATATTATAAAAATTTTAGAGCTTTTTTTGATATTATTTATTATAAATGCAAGAAACTAGGGAACTTGATCTCTAGTTACCCAAGTCATAAAGCTTACCCGAGAAATGAGTAGGTGAGGAAAAAGCTAAATTCAAAAAGGGCAAGCAAAGGACTCAGAAGGAATTATGGGCAGACATTGAATCAGACTCATCTGGAATTGAAGTAAAAGAGGAGGTAACCAACTTGTGCTTAATGCCATATAATCATCTTGATCATTTTGATCAAGAGGAGGTATGTGAGCTTTCCTATGAGTTATTTGAAGATTATGAAAAAATTCATACTAGATATAGGAAGCTTAAGAAAGTACATAAAAGCCTTAAATATGACTTTTAAAATCTACATAAAGAGCATGAATGCCTCAGAAAAGATCATTCCACTTTGGATATTAATCATATGAATTTATCAAATGAACTTGACTCTTTAAATAATATGCATCTTGATTTAACTACTGAACATGATTCCTTGAAAACATTGCATGTTAAACTGGAAATTGTATTCAAGGAATTAGAAACTCTTGCATGTAAACTAGATGGAAGAGAGTATGCATTGAAAATTGAAAATTCAATTCTTAAAACTCAAAATAAATCTTTACAAGTTCAATTAAAAGCTTACAAAGAAAATAAATACCTCTAACACTTGCACAGTTTCATCACACACCATCATAACTTGATTTCAAACATTAAAAGAGGCACCATAATGCATATAAATTAGTAAACCCTTTTCTTGGAGTTAGATATTTCTCTTGTGGTATTCTAGGATACATCTCCCACACTTGAACTATCCACCATAGAACACATTTAGTGTGGAGACCAAAATTATTTAATTTATAGGATTAGATGCAAACATTTCATCCCATATTCCATAAGGTGGAACCCAAACTTTTTGGGTTCCCAAATCTGACCTCTAAATTTATAGGGATGCTCTCATATATGTCCTCATGAGAGAATGTGGTACCTAGATATCAGATGTTCAAAGCACATGATTGGAGAAGCAAATCTATTTATTTCATTGGAGGCTAGGGCAAGAGAAAGGTGACACTTAAAGATAACACAACTTGGGGAGTGGTGGACTCATGTATAATTGGAAACTCAAAATATTTTCTCATTGAGAATGTTTTACTAGTAGATAGCTTAAAACGTAAGTTATTTTTGCTATAAAGTCTTTAACAACTGTTAATTTTTTGTCTACCAACTGTTGAAACTTGTTCACTATTAATTAGGTTGTTAAACCTAAGCTTATGTCCCAGCGACTAACCAAGAGGGGGGGGTGAATTGGTAATTAAAAATTTTGCCCCTCTTTTTAAAATTTTAAAATGAGAAAATTAAATTTAGTGAATTTTATAGAAAATGTTTTTCAACCACAAGTTAAAAATAGAAAAGCAAAAATAAAAGCAGCAGAAAAATAAAAGACATGAGATTTATAGTTGTTAGGTCAAACTTGACCTAAATCCACTCCAAAGAGGCACCCTCCAAGTATTGCACTAATACTATTAGTGACTCTCCTTTTGCACCAACAGCAAGGCGGAGAAGCCTTTACAAAACTCTCCTTCAGCACTACCCGGTGAGGCAGAGAACCGTCATCCTTTTACACTCGTCCTAGTGTTGGCTGAGAACCATCCATCCTTTAACACTCTCCAGGTGTAGGCAAAGAACCCTTCATCCTTTCACACTCTCCTAGTGTGGGAAGAGAACCTTTCGTCCTTTCACACTCTCTTAGTGTGGGAAGAGAACCCTTCGACTGTTCACACTCTCCAAGTGTCGGTAGAGAACCCTTTGTCCTTTCATACTCTACTAGTGTGGGCAGAGAACCCTTCGGTTGTTCACACTCTCCAAGTGTCGACAGAGAACTGGATCTCCTTGATAGATCTTCTTAAAATAAATCTTGAAGGAAGAGAGAAAAGAGTGAAGTAATAAAAAATCACAAGTAGAGATTCTTACTTTTGAGTTCCAAGTGAATCCTTCACACTCCAGTAGTAAGAAATCTCCTACAAACACTCTCTCATGGACTCTCCTTTCAATAGGCATGAAGTTCAGTAGGCAAAAAAATTAAGTGGCAGGCTAAATTGGACTATTTATATGAAGGACAAGAAAAACTATCCAAAAACTGCAAATTTTCAAATCAACACAAAGTTGATCGACCTGTACGATCGTGGATCATCCTGGATGATTTTTCTTAAATGTGTGGAAACAAACTAAATGTATATTGGTATGAACTAAAATAGTACTCGAGCATCATCCTGTACGAACTAGGTTTGTCCGGTACGAACAGTTATACCATAGTTCGGTTCCCAAAAATTGCAAGACGTCGCCAAAATTTTAAGAGTTGGTTCACTTCATCCTGGGACGAATATCAGTTCATCCAGATAAAATTTTTATAGAGAACAATTCATTCTGGGATGAATTTGTGTTTGTATGGATGAAAATTTTCTAGAGAGCATTTCGTCCTAGAACGAATATAAATTTTGTCTGAATGAAAATTTTACAGAGGTCATTTCATCTTGGGATGAATTTTTAGTTTGTTTGGACGAACATTTTTTAGAGAGCATTTCTTCCTAGCATGAATATGAATTTTGTCTGAACGAAAATTTTCCAAAGAATATTTCATCCTGGGACGATTAACATTCGTCCTGGATGATCAGGACTTAGAAAATGTTTCTTCGACTCATGTTCATTCCATTACTCTTTAGAGGAGATAACTTACTTGATCATCCCGTACGAACTATGTTCGTCACGTACGAACAATATAAATTTTTAAAGATCTCCTTAAGTGTGTGTGTGTTTATTTACTCAATTATAATCACTCCCTTTCAAACTTAATTCAAATAAAAGTACAAGCTTCAATTCAGAAAAATCTCTCATTTTAAATTTGATTTGAAGTCTTTAGTAGGCTGGAGTTTGATTTTCCTGAAATGTTAGTTCACACGAGAGCAAAAACAAATCTTCCAAAAAGTATTAGGAGATATCAATACATAAAACAATAATATTTTGAATCATAAAAAATATACAAGTTACAAGAATGTAAAACATGCAAAAATTAACTCTCTTAACACCAGCTGCATGAAAAGCTTAAATAAAAAATACTATACTATAAGAAAACATAATAAATAATATTTACATGCTTCATTTAAAATATGTTGAACCTGATGCTTCTATTTTCCTAAAAATTATTGCTGATGAATCATGGTTATGACATAGGAGATTGTGTCATACAAGTATAAAAAACCTTATAAAAATTAGCCAAAAAGACTAAGTGAGAAGAATACCCAAACAGAGTTTATTAAGGATACCTCATGTGATGCATGTCATTTAGGAAAGCAAATCAAATCATACTTCCACTCAATTAAGGACATTAACACTAGAAAACCTTTAGAAGTCCTTCACATGGATTCTTATGGACCTCTTAGCACTGCAAGCCTAGGAGGGAAAGTCTTTGGATATGTTATTGTTGATGATTACTCAAGGTTTACTTGAGTTAGATTCTTATATCATAAGAGTGATATAGGAAACCCTATGAATTTCTTAAGGGTAAGACACCTACCTCTCTCACCTTCATGTCTTTTGATGCAAATTTTTCATTTTGAATAATGGGAAATTTGTACTAGGAAAGTTTGACCCCAAATCTGATGAAGGAGTGTTCCTAGGGTACTCAAAATTAGAAAATCCTTTAGAGTTCTTAATAAAAGGACACTGGTGGTAGAGGAGACCACTTATGTTATTTTTGATGAATCTGATAATTCTGCCTCGGGTAGAAGAAGTTGTAGAAATTGCCCAAGGAGTAAAATCTTCAAATCTTGAGGAAAGGATAGAACCTAAAAATTCAATTCCTAAAGGTTCAAAATATTCTTCAAGTCATCCTAAAGAACTTATCTTAAGAAACCAATTTGAAGTTATTAAAACTAGGCATGGACTTAAAAAAAAAAAAATTAAACCCCTCTACCTTTTTCTCAAGGACTGAACCCCCAAAATAAATTAAGCTCTATCTAATGAATTATTTATCCTAGCCATACAAGAAGAGCTAAATCAATTTGTGTATATGAAAAGCACTTTTGAAACATGCTAATTCATAGGATAATCCTAAGTCTTCTAGTCCAATAAAACATAAAACTTAGTTGCCTTGTCCACTGTGCAAGCTGAATACATAGCCTTAGAAAGTTGTGTGGCTAATGTTCTTTGGTTAGAGAAAAATATAATAGGTTTAGGATTACTTGTAGACACCATTTAAATCTTAGGTGATGACATTAGTGCCATTTGCATTTCAAAGAATCCAATCCAACACTCTAGGACAAAACATAAAAAACATAAGGTACCATTTTATTAGGGACCATGTTGCCAAAGGAGACATAGAGCTATAGTATGTAGCCACTAAAAATAACCTTGTAGATATCTTTACAAAACTACTAGCCTTTAAAACCTTCAACACTTTAAAACCAGATTAGGTGTGATAGATAATCATGCTTGAAATTGATATTTATTATTTTTTGATGTTATTTGTTATGTTTGCTTGTTTATTTCTGTTTATGAGTTTTTGTTTTATGCTTTTGTTTTTTTGTTGTTTTCCTTCATTGTTTCAAGAATAAGATCTCAATTCACATATGCTGTTGATTTTTTAATGATATTTTTACCTTATTTTTATTTAGAAGCATGTAAGTAGTGATTGACTCCTCTAAACAAGTTAAAGAAAGAAATATTGATGATTATTTCTCTTCCTTTAACTCCATTAGTGGTATATTTTTCTTCTTAAATGAAAATCTATTTCAAATTAAATGTTAGAATTTGAAATGGAGAATTATTTTATCTTCCTACAGTAATATATTTCATATGAGTAAAGTTCCAAGTCAATGAATCTCTTTTTTTGTTTTCTTAATCAAGTTATTTGTATTTATCATATAGATTGGAATATATTTTGTGGTTTATTCTTCCTTCTATGAAAAAGTGAGTTTGCCTTCCCTTATATTTTGAAGATAATCTCACAACTATTTTTTTTAGATTTATAAAGGAACCAAGCATTTAAAAAAGGAACAAAATAAGCTAAAAACTAAAAAGATGTGCAATGACCACCAAAGCATTACAACATGCATAAAGTGGATCAGAAAATTAAAAGATGCGCAATGTACATTGAATGTTGATAAAAGAGGTACAAAATGAGCCCACAATTAGTTAGCTTGCCTTTCTTTCAAATCCTTTAAATTTTAGAAAACTCCCTATGCCAAATGATGTCTCCTACACTTGAATTTGAAAATCATGATTTCTGATTGATTACTTTGAAATATTATTCAATTAGATATTTTTTTGAAATGAAGTTTGAAAAGATCATATTTCTTATCTTTTTCTTTTTATGAATTAGATTTTTGTTCAAAAAGAATTTTATCCTATAAGTAGTTCGAGCTAAGGTTGACAAGAATGATTTTCTAACCTTTCTAAATTTTAGTGGGTCAATTCATTTCTTGCTGATTTCTTTTGATAATGAGGAAAATTTGTCATTTATTAGAGCTACTTGATTTAAAATAAAACTCTTGATTTTGTCTTCTGATTATTTTTTTCATTTTTTATGTTTGTACTTTTTTGTATTTATCTTCTTTATTTTTAGTTGTATTCATATTTGTGTGTCGTTCGTTATTATGATCTATTATTACATGTTTTACCATCTTCTTTTTGTGATGTCAAAAGGAGAAGTAGTACTTTGTTATTTGTTATTATTTGCATATTAAATAAACAAAATTTATTTACACTCCTTTTTTCTTTCATTTAGTTATCGTCTAAGGGGGAGTTTAGAGGAAATCAACTTGTTGAAAATCCAAAATAACAATGTTCGTCATCATAAAAAAGTAAGAGATTATTATAAATATGATTCAAGCACTATAATTTTGATGATAACAAATATTATTATATCTATTACTTCTTTCTCTGGATTCTATGATATTTTAATTTATTTTGTTTATTCTAATTTTTAAGGAAATCAATCAACCATTCACTTATAATTTTGATTAGCTCAAGATTGAGTAGACAAGGGTTATAGTTTATAATTTTTAGTTTATACTATATTTTTACTTTCTTGAGTCCTATCAAGTAATTAGATGGTTATCATTACTGAGTAACCTTACAAACACATATGGGAGAAAAGTATGTATATGTTATCAGACCTAATTTAATTTTCCTAAAGCTAACCAAGAGGGGGGGGGGGGGGGGGGGGGGGGGGTGAATTGGTTATTTTAAAAATCTCTTAAATATTTTGTAAAAAAATTAATTTATAATTTTTGCACAATTAAAATTTTTATCAATTTAAAATTTTTCAACCACAAAAATTTAAACATGCAAAAAAGTAAAAAATGCAATAAAATAAGAACACAAAAATTTATAGTTGTTCGGTCTAATTAGACCTACATCAACTTCCTGAAGACTCGCTCTTCGGGTATTGCATTATTACCAAAGTGACTCTCTTTTTTCTCCCATAGTAAGGAAGAGAGGCATTTACAATTACCCTCTTTTCCACCGAGAAATTATTACGTCTGGTCATCAAATGCATTTATAAACCAATAACCATGCGCCACGTCACCTAAAACTTGATATTGAGGCCTCGGTATTGCTCGATATACATTCGGATACGTTCGAATTCACTGAACGTAATAATTGCTCCTTCTTCCACCAATCTGTGGTGCAAGAGATTATCGTCCAAGTGTCAACAGAATACTGTCATCCTTTCACACTCTCCAAGTGTCTATAGAGTACAATCATCCTTTTACACTCTCTAAGTGTTAGCAGAATACCATAAACCTTTCACACTCTTCAAGTGTCCAAAGAGTACTATCATCCTTTCACACTCTCCAAATATTAGCAGAGAACCAGATCTTCTTGAAAGATCTTCTCTTGAGAATCTTCAAAGAAGTAAGGAAGAGATTTTCCATAATTATAAAGAGATTCTCACCTTTGAGTAACCTTGTGAACCCTTCACACTCTCCACTTGTAAGAACTCTCTCTCATACACTCTCCTAAATAACTCTCACACTTGCACTCAATGAAAAATTGAAAAGGATATTTTTCACAGTCAGTTTATAGGACCTTATATTTGAAAGTCATAAAAAATCATCCAGAAAACTAAATTTTTTTTAATTTGACCATCCACGATCGTATAGTACGATCAATAGTTATATGTACGAACATGTCAAAATTTTCTCGTATGATCCAGTATAAACTAATTTTGTATTCTGATTAACCTGGGTACCAACTTACATTGTATAATAAGATAAGTTCAAAATTGAACATATTCATCCAATCCGAGTCAGTACAAAATGATTTCATACTCTAAATTATGTATTATAAAAAATTTATATCATACAGTATAATCTATTTTAATCAAACCATGTTTTGTTTAGTAGAGATTGAATCCCAAAAAATTGAGAAAATAAATTTGGAGATCGAAAACCTTTTGCCTTAAGATTTGAGATTTTTTAAAAACTACCCAAAAGAATTGATTATAGGTAAACCTAGTGAGGGTGTTAGGACTAGCCATGGACTGAGCAAAGAAGTCAATCATTCAGCCTTTATCTCTACCATAGAACTCATAAATATTGATCAAGCACTTTCAGATGAATTTTGAATTTTGGCAATGTAAGAAGAATTAAATCAATTTGTAAGAAATAAAGTATGAGAATTAATTACAAGGCCAAAGGATCAAAGTGTAGTTGAGACTAAGTGGGTATTCAAGAATAAAATGAATGACTCAGGAGTAGTCATTAGAAATAAGGCTGGATTAGTGGCTAAGGAGTATAATTAGATTAAAGGGATTTATTTTGAGGAGACTTTTTCCCCTATAGCTAGACTTAAAGAAATTAGGGTTTTATTAGCCTTTGCTTGTTTTAGAGGTTTCAAGTTGTATCAAATGGATGTTAAAAGTGTCTTTTTAAATGGGTTAATCCAAGAGGATGTTTTTGTAGAACAACCTCCAGGCTTTAAAAAATCAAAATACCCTAATCATGTTTTTAAGTTGAAAAAGGCATTATACTGATTGAAATAGGCACCAAGGGCTTCGTATGAGAGGTTGAGCACCTTCCTACTTGAGAGATATTTTGAAAAAGGGAGTGTGGACACAACTCTATTTTTAAAGAAATTGGGAGAAGATATACTCATTGTACAAATTTATATTGATGACATCATCTTTGGATCTATTGATAAAAATCTTTGTGATGAATTTTCTAAAATAATGAGTGGTGAATTTGAGATGAGTCTAATGAGAGATTTGAGTTACTTTCTAGGCTTTAGCATTAAATAAATTGAGGAGGGTACATTTCTTAGTTAGTCAAAATATGTTAAGGACATTCTCAAAAAGTGTGAAATAAACAATGCTAAACCTGTTAGTACAGCTATGAGTTCCTCTATTTAGTTGGATAAGGACCTAAAGGAAAAATTTGCCAATCAAAAGAAATTTTGGGGAATTATTGGATCTTTACTTTACTTTATAGCTAGCAATCCTGGTATTATGTTTAGTAATTATTTATGTGCTAGATTTCAATCAGATCCAAAAGAATCACATTTGACAGCAGTGAAAAGGATTTTGATATTTCTCTTGGAAACTCATAAATTAGGAATTTGGTATCCTAAGTTTTAGCTCTTCATTTGAAATAATTGGATATTCAGATTCGTACTTTACAGGTTGTAGGGTTGATAAAAAGAGTACTTCTAGAATATGTCAATTTATTAGAAATGCTTTAGTCTCTTGGTCCAGTAGAAAATAGAATTCCATAGCCCTATCTAGTACTGAAGCTGAATACAGAGCCTTAGGAAGCTATGTACCATATGTACATTAGTTAAAATAACAGTTGATTGATTTAGGATTAATTATAGGCACAATTCTTATTTATTATGATAACAGTAGTGCCATTTGTATTTCTTAAAATTCTATTCAGCATTCAAGAACCAAACATATAGATATTCGACATCATTTCATAGGGGATCCTGTATCCAAAAGAGAAATTGAACTTAATCATGTTTCAACTAAAAATTAACTTGTAGATATTTTTACCAAACTACTAGCCTTTGATACTTTCAGTATATTAAGAATAAGGCTTGGTGTGATTGATTTGAATGGTTAATTAAATATTTCTGCAATCTTGATATGTGTTTTTATGAGTGTGCTTTTAGTTTTTGTGATTTTTAACTATGTGTTTTTCTATTTTTTGTGCTTGGTTGTTTTTGTCTTTTTTTTATGTGTTTTTTCAAAACTATTTCAATAAGTGGTATCATGTTTTTCAAGCAATCAGACAAAATTTCTAAGTGTGAAATTCATCTCTACGAAATTAATTTCATACTGGATGAATCCTGTTGAGTATTGATCCATTGGGTAGAAATGAATGCGTACAATTTTTCAAAATTTTTAATACAGTTCGTCTATACAATCATGATGATCCTCTAGATGATGTATATTTAATCGTATGTACTCATCTAGACGGTTATACGGATAAGTATATTTATTACTTCTGATCATACGGACAAACCTGTAGTTCTTACATATGAACCACACATCATTTTGAATGGGGGATGATTTAAACCATCATAAAAATGATCTTAAATAACTGATCGTCCTGGATGAATACCTGTTCGTCTGTATGATCATTTGGTCAAAAAGTCTGTTCGAAAGGATGCCTCATAACTCATATGATTACTAAAAGTTATTTCATTTTAACCATATTTATTCATACATATGAAATGTTACTTAGTATATACTAACCCTTGCATCGTACGGGACAAACCCATTTTTGTCTGTATGAAATATTGTTTTTCTTTTAATTGAAAGTGTTTAGAACTCAAACTTCATTCTCTTCAAAAGTCTTTTTAATCTTCTATTCCCTTTGATCTTTCTATGGCGAGCTCAAGCAAGAGGGTTAGGCACGCTAAGGAACTGACTAGGAGACCTTCCTCTAGGAATGCCAATGAAATCTTCTTGTCCAAAGTAAATGAGGAATCCTTTTCTAGGTTTGTATCCGCAAAAATAACCTCTTCTAGAGTTCTGATTCAGGAAAATACAATTTATTAGATACCGCCACTCTTTGCCTCTACCTAATTTGAGTTTATCCTTACTCTGATTTACTTCATCAACATATCTACATTTCATTCTTTCCCAGCAAACATAACTTTTAACTGTGATCAAGATATGATTAGATCCTATGTTCTAGGAAAGAATGTAGAAATAACTAAGGAGGGTTTGGGAGTTTTCTTAAACTTAAGGACAGAAGGAATAAGAGCCCACACTTTGAAATCTGCTTCAAATTTTGATTGGACTGAGATAAACTGGGTACTTAGAGAGATTAGTCAAGAATGTCATTTTCCCAAGGTAATCACTTTACACCAAGATGCTAGAATCATCCAGCATGTTCTTAGAACTTCCATCATTCCAAAAGCTGGTGATAAAATTAATATCACTCCTCTTCTTTCCACAGTCACTTATCTAATCATTAATGGTCAACCCATTGATGAAGCCCAACTCATTCTTAACTACCTTTATGGGCTTTTTGAAATTAGCCATGTATCCCATATGAGAAATAAGAACATAGCCTTAGGACACCTTGTGGCATATATTCTTGAGAAGAAGTATAAATTAGTTCATCCTGTTTTGTCTCATCTTGAAGAGCCCTTGTACAACAAAGATGGTTTATTTTGAGCAATCTTTATAAAACATGTTGAAGGTGTTGACACTGAGGGAGAAGAGAGAGGACCTGCACCTGCGCCTGCTGGTGGGACAAATCTTCAGGAGTTGGTTCATTTTTTTTATCATCTTGAGAGTCACTTTGATCATTGCTTTGATTAAATTGAGATTCATTTATAGCAGCAGGATGCACAATACCAGTAGAACATGGGCTAGATACGACGTTAATTCGACAATGTAAACTCTAATATGGCTATGATGAGTAGCTATTTTAATTTCTACAATCAGCCACCTCCTCCAGATCAAGGCCCCTCTGAATGATGACTTTACTTATTCTATGTTTTTCTTTGTCAACTCTGATGATGTGATGTGTTTATGTTTTGAAATTTTTGTAACTGTGTTTGTTATGTGTTTTTATGTTTGTTGTTTTTATTTTAGTATTTTGTATTGATATCAAATATGCTTAATTATATTATCATTTACTTTGATAACAATAAAAACCATCTTATCTTATTTTAGTTGATTTTGATATTTTCTGGAAATGTTTGTTAGCTTATATGATTATCTTGAGATAAGTGATATATTTCAAAAAGCAATACAAAAATTAATATCTAGATTTTTCATAAATTTAAATTAACTTATAACTTAATGAAGTTAAGGATATGATTTTCATATTCATTTTAGACATACAAAAATTTTAGTATTATTATTGCAATCTTGAAGTCTTATTATTATTTATTTCATCTTTCAATATAATTTTTTTTGTATTTAGAAAAGTTTGAGCTTTTAGATTATTGATATTTGAAAGAACAACTTGAAAATTTGAAAACTGTACAAAGGTATAAAAATCAAAAGAATGCGCAATGATTCGTAAATTAAAAAAGAGGCACAAAATTAGCCCAAAAGTAAAAAGAAGACAAAGTGTGCCACAAATACTGAAAAGATGCATAATGTCGCCATAAGTTTATGTTCTTTTTTCTATCTTTTAATCTTCAATTTCAAATCAATCTAATATTCAATTATAATTCATATTGGAACTTGACTTATATTAATTTTCATTTCAGCAATCTTACAATAATTTTTCTTATCAAATTGTTTAGACTGATTTATGACCTTGGTATTTTTACCTTGTTTTTGTTATATCTTAATTTAAGTGATATGAATTATTATTTTTCTTTAATGAACTATAATTTTATCATTACTATCATAACTTCATCTCTTTCATGATCAATTATCAAAAGTTTTCTCATATGATTTCTTTCATTTCTATTGTTTATTTTTTCATCTCTTTTTGTTGTTGTAAAAAAGGGGGAGAAATATTATTTGTCTTGTTCGTGTTGTGTCTTGTATATTTCTTGTTTAAGGTTTTTGTTTTTAGTTTCAGTGTTATTTTTTGTGTTCATCATTGTATGTGAAAAACTTTAAATTTAAAAAATGGATTTGTTCATAATACATACCCCTTATTCTCACATGCTTATTCATTCAGGTGCAGTTTAGGAGAAACATAGGACTTTCAAATTTACACAAATAGTAATTATTTTGTCATCATCAAAAAGGGGGATATTGTTGAGAGAGTTGCTACTTAGCTTTGCATGTTTTGCATTCTTGTACAACTTGTATGTTTTTGATGATTCCAAATATTATTATTTTGATTATTATTTTCTCCTAACTTATTTTAGAAGAATAATGTTTTCTCTTGTGTGTACTAACATTTCAGGAAAATCATACTCCAGATTGTTGAAGACTTCAAATCAAGTTCAGCTTAGAATGTTTGGTAAATTAAAGTCTGTATTTTTCATTTTATTGAGTATGAGATAATGTGATTATAATTGAGTAACCTAGCACACATACACTGGGGGAGAGCTTTAAAATTCATAATTTTTTAAACTAATCGTACAATACGAACCATATTTGTACGG
Organism: Dendrobium huoshanense; assembly: GCA_016618105.1. Lineage (NCBI taxonomy): Eukaryota > Viridiplantae > Streptophyta > Magnoliopsida > Asparagales > Orchidaceae > Dendrobium > Dendrobium huoshanense. The sequence continues at coordinate 46,048,719 of CM028348.1, forward strand.
GACAATATGATCAGTTATACTCCCAAACGAGCAATGGAATGAATAGAGAGTGCAAAATTTTTTTTCTAAGTATAAATCTTCCAGATGATATTTGTCATTTATCTTAGGATGATGCTCTCTGTATGTATTTGTCCAGACATTATTTATTGTTTGACCTAGGAAGATGCTCTCTGGATGCGTTCATTCAAATAATATTTATCATACATCCCAGGATGATGCCCTCTATATGCGTTTGTCTAGATGATATTTATCGTTCATCCCAAGATGATTCTCTATGTATGCATTCTTCTAGACGATATTTATTATTCATCCTAGGACGATGGGCTCTGAATTTTCCCAAATGAAGTATTTGTCCAGATGATATTTATGGTTCATCCCATGACGATCTTCTCTGTTTTGAAAACTTGAAATTCATCCTACTTTTTTGTACCAACAAAATTTGAGAATAACTATTCGTATTGGAGGAACTAGGTTTGTACGGGATGATGATCGGGTACGAAGATAGTTCATACCAGTTCACATTAAGTTCATACACAATAGTTTTTACATTGTTCGACGTATGAAATTGGAAGGTACGGGATGATTGTGGATGGTTAAAAATTGAAAATTGTAGTTTTTGGATGGTTTTTTGTGTCTTTTCAATAAAAGGTCTAATTTATTTGTGCATACTAAAGAGAATTTGAAGGAGAGAGTGAGAGAGAGTATTTGAAGGAGATTTCTTACTACTAGAGTATGAAGGGTTCACTTGGTTACTCAAAGGTAAGAATCTCTATTTGTAATTTATGATTACTTCACTCTTTTCTCTTATCCTTCTAGATTTCTCGAGTGAAGATTATTCAAAAGGATTCGGTTCTCTACCGACACTTGGAGAGTGTGAAAAGGATGAAGGGTTCTCTGCCTACACTTGGAGAGTGTGAAAGGATGATGGGTTCTTTGCCTACACTTGGAGAGTATGAAAGCAAGAAGGTTCTCTGCCTACACTTGGAGAGTGTGAACAGCCGACGGTTCTCTGCCGACACTTGGAGGCTGTAAAAGGATGACAGTTCTCTACTGCATTGGGTAGCTTGATAAAATTCTATATTCTCTACTTTATAAAATTGATGTTAAATTCACGACGACATATGAATCAAAATATTTGAATGCTTATTCTTTAGACAAACAAATAGGCTCACTAATTGCTTACGAGCAAAGTGTGAGTCAAAGACTTTTAGATGCATGTGATGAAAAAATTATAGTGCTAAAATTCAAAGACACAGATGAATGTGGCTTAGTATATGATGAGAGAAAAGAGATAGCATTGATAACAAATAAATTTGAAAGCCTATTGAATCACAAGCATAAACATCAATAGAAGTGGAGCAATGATAAAAATGTTAAAATTGTTAAATTTTCTTCTAATGTTATTTGCTTTGGGTGTAGGAAACCCGGACATTTGAAGTTTGAATGCCCCAACTTAAAAACTATTCCTGCAAAGGAAAAGAGTAAAAATAAACTAATTGTAATATGGAGAAAAGTTAAAAAAGCAAAAAATATCTTAAGCAGACCTAGCTTCTGAATCATTAGAATAGGAGCAAGACAATGAGGTATAAGTATGATAAGGTTTGTTTTTGTTTTTTGGTTATTTTTTTTCATGTGTTTCTTTATTGTTTTTTGTGTGTTTAATTTTTATTATACTTTATTTTTTATAATTTTATGTTTTTGTTTTCTTTATTATGTTGTTATATTCTTCTACATGTATTTTTATTTTATGTGATATTTTGTCTCTTCTTTTTTATAATGTCAAAGGGGAAGAATGTATTGTAGTTGGTTGTATTTTTTTTTTCTATTATTAAGCTTGAAAAAAAAAGCTCTACCCTATTTTTAATGTAATTCTTTTTGTGTGGCGGAGTTTAGGAGAAAATATTTTTAATTTGTAAATTCAACCAATATTATTTGCCATCATAAAAAAGGGGGAGATTATTATGACTCGGGCTTTCGAGTTTATGATTTTGATTATAACAAATAATATTGATGAATCTTTTATTTTGTCTTAATATTTAAAGTGCATATTTATTTTTGTGTTGACTAATATTTCAGGTAAATCATGCACCATTCTTTGAAGATTCAAGGCTCAAGATTATGTAGAACTAGTTATATTAAATAAGTTTATAATTTTCATTTCTTGAGTCGAGTCATGTAATGATGTATGTTTGTTTGTTGATCTTGCACACACAGAGGGAGAAAAAAATGATTTCAAATATTTTAATTTTTTTGTACATCATACTGTACGATCTGTATCGTATTGTATAATATAATGTATTAGAAATTAATTAAAATATTTTATTTTTCTTAAATTTTTTTTTTTAAATATAACTAATTGTATTGTACGAACACCACATCGTACTTTATGATCTGTTATAATTAGAAAGCATCCATTAAATTAGGCAAAAATTTGAATTTTAAAAGTTATTCTAATCGTACTGTACAATCATGATCGTACTGTATGATGTTTAAAATATTGCCTAATTTAATCCTGTGATTATTCAATCAAAATGCCTTAATTTTGATATTTTGTTTGTATTGTACGAACTGAATCGTACTGTACGATCAATAGAGACAATCTTGATCGTCCCATATTTCATCTTGGACGAACTATTTTTTTGAACTATTCATACAACACATCATACGAGACATCGTACAATATGAACAGGCAATTGAACTATTCATACAGTACTAATTAGACATCGTACAGTACTAACAGGTCAATTTCTACACATTGTATTGGACGATCTTGCGATCGTACGGTATGATATTTGACGGCTGAATTGAGTTTTTTTACGGTTTTTTGAGCCCTCTATTTAAGCACTCTCATAAGACTTTATAAGTGTCTTTGGAAGCCATTATGTCTTCATTCTTTTATAGAAAACTTGAAGAGAGGACTTGAAAGGGAGAGAGGAAAGGGTGGAGTTTGAGAGAGAGAGAAGATCCTTGATGGGGGTTTCAAGGAAGTGTGAAGGAGATTTCACATGATTGCCCAGGCGAGCTTGCACCTTATAACCATCGGATTCAAGGTTTGTTTGAGGGAAGTTTGGGGAAGAAGAAGATCTCTTTGGTGTCAAAGGACCCGCCACCTCCACCGCACCGGGGAAGGTGGAAGTGATTTTGTATGGGATTCTCATCCTAGCTGTTGGGGATAAAGGAGAATCACTAAAGGTTTAGTGTAATACTCGGAGGGTGCCTCCGAGGAGTGGACGTAGTTCATGGTTTGACCGAACCACTATAAATCGGTGTGTTCTTTCCTTTATTATTTCTGCACTTTATTTTTTCATTCATTTTTATTATGATTAATTGTATGGGTGAAATTGATTACCTATCTTTTTATTGTGAATGGAATTTGCTTTCGCATAAAGTTATAAAAAGATATTTCCTTACATTAAAGAAGTTTTTAATCATCCAATTCACCCCCCTCTTGGAGCATCTCATAATTTTACTATGTGTGAAGTAAGCTTCCTCCCCACATGACCATCAGCTAGTGATGGAATACATCATCTGCGACACAGTCCTAATTATACCTTTTACCTTTCTTTTCCTGTAGGTTAGGTGTTGCCTTTCCTTAAGACTATAATCACTAGTGACTGATAATGCCCTTTGCGGCACCATCCTAGTTCTTCCTTATACCTTTCTATTATGTTAGGTTAGGTGCTACCTATGCTTAGGATTAGAATCACTAGTGAAGGATAAGTACCTTTACAACACCATCCTAGTTATATATTTTACCTTTCTTTTCCTATAGGTTAGGTGTTACCTTTCTTTAGGATTAGAATCACTAGTGATGGATAGCACCATTTGTGGAACCATCTAGTTCTACCTTCTACCTTTCTTTTCCTTTAGGTTAGGATTTTGCCTTTTCTTAGGATTAAAACCACTAGTGATGGATAATTCCATTTGCGGCACCATCCTAGTTCTACCTTCTACCTTTGTTTTCCTTTAGGTTAGGATTCTACCTTTCATAGGATTAGAATTACTAGTAGTGGATAATGCTCTTTATAGCACGATCCTAGTTTCAATCCAACTTTGTTCCTCTCTGTGGATAAAACTTCCTCACCACATAACCATCCATTATGATAGATAATGCCTTTTATGGCACCATCGTAGTTTCAATCCAGTTTAGCTCCTCTGTGTTGAGCAAGCTCCCTTTTCACATGATCATCCAAGACTATCTATCTATTAGGTGTAAGTCATCTATCAACATCATATGGACCTAAGGTTTGGTGATACCCTTCCTTAGACTTCCAAAATTCTACTTAAACCTATTATTCATTCAACTCCTATATGTGCACTAGAACTTCATTCCTTTAAATATATTGGGGGTCCATTTATTGACCTCTTTTTATATGAGGTCACTAGGACATAGTTGGGTTTCATTCTGGTGACCTAATGTTTGGAAGGTCTATACTTGTAAATCATGTAGGTCCCACTAAAGGACAATTCTAATCAAATGCATTTACACTCCTCAATTCAAACCCAATGCCAAATCCCTGTTCAAATCTAGTCCAAAATCTAGTTCAAATCCCATTCCCATATTCTAAATCAATTTTCAATCAAAATCTAATCCTATCCAATCATTATTAAATATTGATATGATTGATATTGATGTGAGAGATCCAATTCAGTCATTCAACTTTAAGATCCATTTCAATCCTAAGATTTTTGAGTCCAAATCCAAAGCCAAAAGTCCAAGTCCTGAACCCTTTTTGGGTAATTTTTCTATCACATTGAAATCCAATCAATTGGCATCTAATTCTTGAGCCAAAATTAATATTGATATAAAATGTATCTAGTGCAAACCCTCCCAATCTGAGATCATTAGGAGGACTCAAACCATAGAAACTAGGTTAATTTCTAAAGGCTACAAAACCTTTAAATATTTACAGCATGTGTCACTAGACATGCCATCTAGTGGAAATTGACCTTGATACCCATTCCAAACAACCAAACCACGTACATGACCTTTTCAAGACTTTTTGACCAAAAATCTACACTTTCCTACACCTAATTTAATCAAGATTGATTAAGGGTCAAAATGACCAAAATGCCCTTTAAGGAGTTTTTGGTCTTTTCCCCAAAATCAAACATGGCCTTCCCTCCCCAATCCTGAAAACTCATCCCAATGCCCTTAGGAACACATTGAACCCAAATATAGGCCATGGGTCAACCTAGTTGATTGTCAACCTAGGTTGACGCACAAGCCCCTTAAAGGTCAAAATGGCCAAGTTAACCAAAATGACCAATCTAGCCCTTAGGATCACCTCTACCCGACTCCAAATATCAATCCTAAATTGTTGAGCCTGAAAGTTCGTTAGGGATGTTAAGCCTTATGAACTTAGTCCCAAGCTAACCAAGAGGGGGGTGAATTGGTATTTTAAAAACTATTTTCACAAAGAGAGAAAATTGCATAAATCAAATCACACCACAAAAATAAATGCGGAATTTAAAAGTGCGGAAGCAAGAAAAGGAACACAGAAATTTATAATGGTCCTGTCGACTTGACCTACATCCACTCCTTGGAGGCACCCTCCAAGTATTGCACTACAAAACGTGACTCTCCTTTAGCCCCCACAGCTAGGCGGAGATGCCCTCACAAGAACCTCCTTTTTGCCACCCCGACAAGGCAGAGAACCTTCCTCCTTTTGCTTCCTCCTGAAGCTGGCAGAGAACCAAAACCAAAAGCAAACTCCTTACCTCTACCGACCCTTCCACGGATGAGAAACTCTAGACGAAGACGAAGCAGAGCGATCCTTGAAGCAACCCTTATGAATCCCCTCACAAGCTCCCCCTCACAAGATCCTCTCTCTCTCCTCTCTCTCTTTCTCTCCTCAAGGTCTTCTCAGGTCAAGGCAACAGCAAAAGGTCTTTCAAAAATATTGAACAAGAGCTCTTAAATAGAAGAGCTCCAAAGGAGCTCATTAATTGCAAGTTGCCGACAATATCGTCCAGGCCGATATGGACATCGACCTGGCCGATCAGTACAAATCAATGAAGATCGGCCAGTGCATAGCCCTGGATGCAAAGCTGGACGATTATAAATTGGCTTGATCGTCCAGGCCAATCGCACAATCGTCCTGGCCGATCAGTTCAAATCAGAGAAAAATCGTCCTAACAATAGCCCTGGATACGGGCTGGCCGATATTGATCGTCCTGAAGTAACTTAAGGTTTTTGACTGGATCGTCCAGGACGATATGATCGTATCAATCATCCTTAATTACTCCATTGATTTCTTGAATAATTATGGCATAATTTGTGAATATTGTCCAGGCCGATCCACGAATCGTCCTAGCTGATAATTTAAAAATACAGTATACCATAATTGACTATGGCAGCTACTTCTTTCTGTTTTGAGCTTATCGTCCTGGCCGATACATGTATCATCCAAGATGATCTGTTAATGTCGGCTGCCTTAATTAAGAATCCTTATTTAGACTTTCTGTTTTAAGCTGATCGTCTAGGCCAATTCAAAAAATCGCCATGGCCGATATGAGTAAAAATAGAAATTCTAAGTCTCTCAAGTGTGTGTGTAAAGGGTTACATAGCATCAGTCTCTTTGACCATTACAAGTAGACTCAAGAGGTGAAAATCAAACGTACAGACTGACTCAACCCTAAACCTACGCATTCCTGAACTTGGCTCCTTCTTGATCGTCCAAGAGAAACCGTGTTTGTCAATCATCAAAACATAAGCCATGAAAAATAGATTTGTAATAATCTCCCCCTTTTTGATGATGGCAAACACAAGTAGGAAAAAATTTAAAAAAAAAACACAGGTTCATTAGAAAATCAAAGTTACAACAGTTTTTTCCTACACACCCTGTCCTACTCCCCCCTTTTGTCATCACAAAAAGAGGGTTCAGAAACACCAGAAAAACATCACAAAAGACTAACAAGAAAACTAAAAAAAAAACAAGAAACACAAAGCACAGACTAAAAGAACGAGGGATCCTGATCATCAGATGGAGGTTGTGGAGGTGGCTGCTGAAAGTAACCGGTAAGAGTGGTAAACTGAGCATTGAACCAGGCGATGTCCTGGTCATGCTGCTGCTGGTGGTGAGTAAGGAAACTGTCAAAATGGGCTAAATCCTCAGCACGGTGATGCTCGTAACGGGCAATGTCCTCAGAGTGTTGCTGCTCCTGTGCAGCAACATAGGCATCAAACCGGGTCTCCCAACGATCAAATCTCTCAATCAACTGATGAACCGGTGAGTGCTGGTGGAGAGGAGCAGGGTCAGGAAAGGGAGCTGGAGCTGGAGCCTCCTCCTCTCTAGCCCCCCGAGGTTCCTCAGGGTGGAGACGAGTACTGTGAAGGGTGCTGAAGGAATTGTTTGAGTAGAAGGGAGTTGGGAGGTTTGGTGGAATAGGATATTGAAGTTGGTATTTAGTTTCAAGAACATAGGTTATGATGTGTCCTAAGGCTAGATTTGGTTTCTTTTTGTGGCCTGGATCGCGAATTGTGGTTAGGTGATCAATGTATCGAAAAATTAGGTCCGAGTGTTGAATTCCCTATGAGCCATGATGTAGAAGGTAGTGAGGGAAAGTAGAGGGGTGATGTGGACTCGGTCGCCGGCTTTTGGAATGACGAAGGTGCGAAGGACATGTTGGATTGTCCTAGCATCTCTGACTAAAGATCTAGTCTCTCCAACATGGTAAGGTACATTGGTCTGGCGAAGAAAGTGATTCGCCGTGGACCAGTCAAGATCAGGATCAGAGGCGATTATGTGCAGCTTATCCTCGGTGGTGGATAGCTGTAAAAGATCAACACAATCCTGATATGTGATTTCAACAGGGCGTCGATTCACATAGGAGGTCAGGGCTGTGAAGGTAGAATTGATGCGAAGGTTTGCGAAAAAATCTCGAAGAAATTCGGAATTGAAAGGGAAGGCAAGAGACAAAATGAAGCAAAGGGATGTGTGAGCAAAAAGATCCATTACCGGGTAAGAGATGTGGACAGGATTGATGATTCTAGAGATAGTAATTCCACACTCTTTGTAGCGATGATAGGCGGCTTCATCTTCTGCTTCCCGGAAATGAGGGTCAATCCTTGCCCTCGAGGAACTCCCAGAAGTCTGTCGGGCGCGTTTCCCACCAGCCATTTAGAGCACTAAGCAAAGAACACAAGAGGAGAAAGGGTTGGAAGTGAAAAACCATGGCTGGAACGGCCTGAATTTAAAGAAACGTCCATATCGTCCTGGCCGATCGCAGAATCGTCTAGGCCGATATGGTTCAATAATTACGTACATGCCAATTGGTCAAAAAGGCGGTCCAATCGTCCGGGCCGATCAGATATCGGCCAGGCCGATTAGACACAGGCTATCGGCCCGAGGAGTCAATCCGGACGACCATTGAAAAAGAAGATCATCCAGGCCGATTAGGTGTATCGTCCAGGATGATGCACATTAATTGATCGTACCGGCCGAAGTTAAAATGTTTTAAATGCTTGCCACGTGTATCGTCCAGGACGAATAGTGGATCGGCCTGGCCGATTGTCCAATAATGGATCATCCGGGGCCGAATTTAAAGATCAAAACGTGCTGACACGTGGATCATCCAGGACGATCCAGTGTATCGGCCAGGACGATGCACATAAAATGCATCGGCCAGAAAAATATACTATCGGCCAAGACTATCACCATGAGTTCGATCAAATCGTTCAGGACGATGAATTGCAGCAAGCACAGAAAAAGGTCAGCAGATGGATTTTGAACAGAATTTGTCATATCGGCCAGGACGATAGAAATATCGGCCAGGCCAATGTGACTTGAATTTGAAATCAAAAAAAGAATGGTGATGATCAAGACCCTCATAAATAAAAGAAAAAATAGTCAAAGACACAGAAAAATAAAAATAACACAATGAAAATCAAACACCGAACATTTTTGGATTTAAAATTTTCTTATTTTTTTTTATTTTATGGAGGCATCATATGAGAATTATTTTCAAAAATTAAACTTTTAAAGTTCCAAGAGATCAAGAATTTTAACAAATCCCAATCAGAAGAAGGTAGAAAAACTGATTCTGTTAACCCTAGATCGGACATCCTTCAGGGTACAAAATTCTTTTGGAAAAATAGAGGCCTAACTCGGAATAACAAAATAGGATAAGAAGATCCATTCAAGACTTGTTTACAACTAAAATATCTCATAAATAATAAACTAAAATAATTTTTCCCAATCATGGAAATTGAAATCAAGTCTTTGAAAGTATCACATAATCAATGAGTTTTCTAAGTTTTAAGAGTTTTACCAAAGAGAGGATAGCTTGCATTTAGTGGGCTCATTTTATGCCTCTTGTCACTTTGATTGGCTCTTTGAGCATCTTTTGATTTTTGATACACATTTGTGTATATAGCTTTCTTTTCAATTTGGCTTCATTGGCCTCTTTCCTTTTTAACTCTTGCAAGCTAAAAACTCTTTAATATACCCTTAAAGAAAAAGACTTAGTTGTGAGTATATCCTCCAAATATTAGAAAATAGGAGCTCTCTCTCTAACATAGGGAAGAACAATCCACAACACAAAATCAAAATCACGTGATAAATGCAATGGCAAGATTTCAAAAGCTTGAATGATATCTAAGGATTTTGGCTATTATGCATAAGATAATTTAATGTAGCAAGATAAGAAAAAGATCTTAGATGAAAAGTCATTGGTTAAACTGAGTTTAGACTTTTTTTTTAGAGAAGAAAATCATGCCACTAAACAAAGTCAGAAGAAGGGAAAATATCAACAGTTTACTCTCTTTAACCAATTTAGAAAAGCTAAACCCTATCTCCAAAACTCTAATATTTAAAAGCTTGAAAAGTTTCATCATATGGAAGGCCAAAAAATAAAGAACAAAGTAAAAAACAAACCACATAAAAAATAATAATGCAAACTAAAAACAACACAAAGTGAGCACAAAAACTAACACACAAAAAATAAAAGACACACAAAAGCTAAAGATTTCAAGCAATTGATAAAGCAGCGGATTTAAACAATTTTGAGCTGCAAGCCTCCTTATGTCCAGTTATCTTATGCTCCCACGAGGTCTTTGGTGAGAGCACACCTGCAAAACTCAACAACAGTCAGATTTAGGAACCCAAACAGATTTGGGCTCCTTCTTAGAAAACGTAGAGTGCAATGCAGATGTGGTATGCTTTGAATCATGCATCTTAGGTCTCCACACCCAATGTGTACTACGGTGAACTGTGCAAGTGAGTGAGATGTGTCCTAGCATGCCACAAGAAAAATATTGAACTACAGGAAAAGGTTTTCTTAAATGGTTTGGGTAAAAATGCCTCTTCCTAGGTTCTGGCTTTTGATTAGAAGTTGGTGTCATCCTAGCTTTCTTACATGTTTCCAAATCATTTTGAATCCTCAAGTTAGTTCTTTTTAATGCATCATTCTCAATCCTCAAATTTTTCTCAATCTCTTTAGATTTCTTAAGATCATCCTTAAGTGAGGTGTGTGAAGCTTTTAATGCATTACTTTCATCAACTAATTCCAAATGCTTCTTGTTTAATTCATCAAATTCATCAAGAAGAGACATGTGATTTGAATCAATCATTGCATGATCTTTGAGAAAAACTTCATGCTCTTTTTATAGATTTGAATGTTCTAATTTTAGGCTAGCATGAGTTTTCTTAAGTTTTTTGTATGATGTATGGATTTTTTCATAAATTCCAAACAATTCATCATAGGTTGGTTTACATACCTCTTCCTCATCACTTTGATTTTCTCCCATGAAACACAAGTTCGTAGTCTCTTCCTCTGGTTCAGTCTCAGAGGAATCAGTACCAGATTCTGCCCAGAAACCTCTTTGGATTTTCTTCTTCTCCTTCCTAGACTTAGCTTTCTCCTCACCTTTTTCCTTTTCTTTGCTTGAATGATCTTGAAGTGTAGGATAATCGGCCTCACATGTCAAGGTTTCCTGTATTCAAAACAAACAACATCAGAAGATCCTTTAATATGTTTATGATCCTTACCTTTTCTCCAACTTTGATGATGCTTTTGTTTCTTCCTTAGAAAGCTTTTGAATTGCCTTGTGATGAAGGCAATTTCATCGCTTTCAGACCTGGAAGATTCAGAATCCGATTTGTGTGCCTTCAGTGCAATTGTTTTCTCCTTTTTCTTTTCACCTGCATCAACAATTCTTTGATTCACCCCTTGCTCGTAAGCAATGAGTGAGCCAAGTAAGTTATCAATAGAATAGGTATTTAAATCCTTAGATTCAGTGATTGCAGTGATTTTTGCATCATAAGACTAAGGCAAGCATCTCAAAATCTTGTTAACTTTTTCATAGTTCGAAAGTTCTTTTCCTAGTGCATGCAATGAAGTAGCAATCTGAGTAAACCTAGTGTACATGTCAGAAATCGATTCATGAGGTTTCATTCAAAAAAGTTCGTAGTCATGCAAGAGAATGTTTAACCGGGATTGTTTAACTTCATTAGTACCTTCATAAGTGATGCACAATTTATCCCAAAATTTTTTACCAATTTTGCAAGTTGAAACACGCATGTAATCTTCAGATTTCAAAGCACAGAAAAAATAGTTCAAATATTTCGCATTTAATTGAGCTAAATCTCGTTCATCAAAAGTCCATTCAGTAAAAGCAACTTCAGTTTTAAAACCATTAATTTCACGAGAAGATGGAGAATAACCTTCTTGAATAAGCATCCACATGCGATAATCAGTAGATTGTAAAAAAGTTGACATGCGAGTTTTCCAAAAATCAAAAGGTAGGTTATCGAACAGAGGAGGTCGGGTAATAGAATACCCTTCCGTAGTGTTGCGATTCCCAAAGTTAGACATGGATCAAATTCAAAAAGTTTTCAAACTTTAATTTTCGAATCAAGCTCTGATACCACTTGAAAGTTCGTTAGGGATGTTAAGCCTTATGAACTTAGTCCCAAGCTAACCAAGAGGAGGGGGGGGGGGGGGTGAATTGGTATTTTAAAAACTATTTTCACAAGAGAGAAAATTGCATAAACCAAATCACACCACAAAAATAAATGCGGAATTTAAAAGTGCGGAAGCAAAAAAAGGAACACAGAAACTTATAGTGGTTCGGTCGACTCGACCTACGTCCACTCCTTGGAGGCACCCTCCAAGTATTGCACTACAAAATGTGACTCTCTTTTAGCCCCCACAGCTAGGCGGAGAAGCCCTCACAAGAACCTCCTTTTTGCCACCCCAGCAAGGCAGAGAACCTTCCTCCTTTTGCTTCCTACTGAAGCTGGCAGAGAACCAAAACCAAAAGCAAACTCCTTACCTCTACCGACCCTTCCACGGATGAGAAACTCTAGACGAAGATGAAGCAGAGCGATCCTTGAAGCAACCCTTGTGAATCCCCTCACAAGCTCCCCCTCACAAGATCCTCTCTCTCTTTCTCTCCTCAAGGTCTTCTCAGGTCAAGGCAGCAGCAAAAGGTTTTTCAAAAACGTTGAACAAGAGCTCTTAAATAGAAGAGCTCCAAAGGAGCTCATTAATTGTAAGTTGCCGATAATATCGTCCAGGCCGATATAGACATCGGCCTGGCCGATCAGTACAAATCAATGAAGATCGGCCAGTGCATAGCCCTGGATACAAAGTTGGACGATTATAAATTGGCTTGATCGTCCAGGCCGATCGCACAATCATCCTGGCCGATCAGCTCAAATCAGAGAAAAATCGTCCTGACAATAGCCCTGGATACGGGCTGGCCGATATTGATCGTCCTGAAGTATCTTAAGGTTTTTGACTGGATCGTCCTGGTCGATTCTTCGATCGTCCAGTACGATATGATCGTATCAATAATCCTTAATTACTCCCTTGATTTCCTGAACAATTATGGCATAATTTGTGAATATCGTCCAGGCCGATCCAAGGATCGTCCTGGACGATAATTTTAAAATACAGTATACCATAATTGACTATGACGGCTACTTATTTCTATTTTGAGCTTATCGTCCTTGCCGATACACGTATCATCCAGGACGATCTGTTAATGTCGGCTGCCTTAATTAAGAATCCTTATTTAGACTTTCTGTTTTAAGCTGATCATCCAGGCCGATTCAAAAAATTGTCCTGGCCAATATGAGTAAAAACAAAATTCTAAGTCTCTCAAGTGTGTGTGTGTGTGAAGGGTTACATAGCATCAGTCTCTTTGACCATTACAAGTAGACTCAAGAGGTGAAAATCAAACGTACAGACTGACTCAACCCTAAACCTACGCATTCCTGAACTTGGCTCCTTCTTGATCGTCCGATCTTTGATTTCTGAAAAGTTAGAAGCAACAAGAAGTCTAAGAGAAACAGTGTTTGTCAATCATCCAAACATAAGCCATGAAAAATAGATTTGCAACAGAGCCCAAACCATATCCCTAGATTAACCTAGTTGACCAAGTCAACCCAGGTTGGCCAAACCAACCATAAACCCTATAATCACTCAATCAAACACCAAATCAATCCCAAATTCATTTAAAATACTTTGATAATTTTCCTAATGGTTTAGACCTGACTGAATATGTTGGCCCAATCAATAGTTGACATGGTCAATTAAGTCAAAGATTGGTCAAACTAGTTTTTTTTTTTTTTTGAAAATTTATATATTTATTTGGACAAAACCTATTTAAACCTCACCATGCCCTCAAACCTGCTTCATTCCATTGCTTATACATGTCATAATCATGGGTCACCCAAAACCCTTCACTTTGAATAAGTCAACCTTGACCTGTTGGTCAAAGTCTTTGTATTTTCATTCTCCCATTAACCCTAACCATTTTACCCCTTTCCAAACTATCTCAAGTGATTCATTATATCATTTAAAGTACTACACCATTAACCTTGGCCTTTTTGACTAGTTAAAGTAATCAACAATACACTTAAACCTCTTTTGGATGGTCAATCCCTCCTTCAAACTCCAAGTGTTTCTCTATAAGGCTTCGGGACTTGCTTAACCAGCTATTCATACTGTTCCCCTACCACCTCATCATCTGTTAACCAATTTGACTAGTCAAACTATCAATCCAAGCTAAAATGAGCTCTCTCGATCAAATCCTTCTTAGATGCTTAAGTACTTCTCAAACCTTTTGAGTTCCCTTCCTAAATGAGAGCTAAATATCTCTACTAACTCTCTTAACCAAGCCCAATGGTTGGTTTAGCCTTAAGTGGCAAGTTGTCCCCTCCATAAGCCTAAAGCACCCAATGGCCATAAGGATGTTCCAGCCTTTGGCTTAGCTTTCCATTTGCCCTAGGCAAATGTAGTAGCATCTGGGAAGCTCATGGATCAATAAAATCCATCCATGAAAGACTGGAAGGTTTAAATAGGGGAAAAGAATCAAAATGAGCTTATTGATTGACCTAACCTTAAATCTCTGCCCTAGCTCTCCCAGTTCGAGGACCTTGTTCATTCGAGCTCCATAGGCTTATATCTCCATTTCACAACTAAATCAAATTGTTCAAATTTTTCCGCCAGCTAGTTTTCTGGCGAACCAAGAGCAAAGGTCATCCAAAGATTGTGGAGGTCGATTCATAGCTTTTTAGATTGCACTTTCTTAAACAAAATGTTAAGTGAATAGCCTACAAATGCAACAAGCCAATAAATGGTCAAAACCATCCTTTAACTTGAGCTAAAATATAAACACAAGGTAGAAGCACTTAAGGTTATTTAGATTTTCAAAAAGATCATTTTAAGTGACATTTTTATATCCCCATGAATCCTCTTCATGTTTAGAGCCTATGTCAAAAATGTCATCTAATTTGATCAAGTATCTCTCGAGAATAAGCTATTTTTTATTATTAGGGTTTGGCTTACGCAAATGCTTAAGTGGGACAAATCTTAATCGTTGATTTTAAGATCAACAGTTCAGATTTATCCATCCCGTGTGTTGCGGATCTATGATTTTGATGATAGCAAACATTCCTTATTTCTCTACGATTGCCTTATGTGCTAACGTTTCAGGTTCCCACGATCGGACTGCAATTTGGAATCAGCTCAAGATTGGGTAGACTAGGTCTGAGTCAGTTTGTAATCTTTTTCCTTTCTTGAGTCTGTTGTTTTTGGTGTGGGACCAGTTGGATTATAATTTAGAGGATCTCCTGGTGTTCCCTATAAGTTTTCTATTTTTGGTAATATCGGCCGGGACGATATTTATATCGTCCTGGACGATCTGTCCAAAATCAGAAACCCTATTTAGGACATCCTCATTAAGGCAGCCGTCAACAGATCGGCCTGGACGATACCTGTATCGGCCAGGACGATAATCTCAATTCAGAAAGAATCAGCCGCCATAATCAGTTTAGGAATTCTTTGTTTTAGGAAATCGGCCCGGACGATATTATTATCGTCCAGGACGATCTAACTCAATCATGCCTAAATTGATCTGGTATCTTTGGAAAGCATTAATGGTTGATTGATACGATCACATCGTCCGGGACGATCTAATGATCGGCCAGGACGATGTCCTGGACGATCTTCATCGGACAGCTTGTATTCAGGGCTATGATCAGGACGATTGAAATCGGTTTTAAACTAATCGGCCAGGACGATCGTGAGATCGGCCTGGACGATGTAACCAATTTTCTTCTGATCGTCTCAAATCGTCCCGGGCTAATGAGCTTAATTTGTACTGATCGGCCAGGACGATATGTCTATCGTCCTGGACGATAATGACGGCAACTTGCATTAATGAGCTCGTTTTGAGAGCCTCTATTTAAGCTATGGCAAGGCACTTTGTAAGTGTCTTTGGCAGCCATTGTAGCTTCGTTCTTGTGGGGGAAACTTGAAGAGAGAGCTTGAAAGGGAGAGAGGAAAGGGTGGAGTTTGAGAGAGGGAGAAGATCCTGTGAGGGGGGACTCAAGGGAGTGTGGAGGGGGTTCCACACGGTTGCTCCGGCGAACTCGCACCTTAGTACCATCGGATTCAAGGCTTGTCTCGAGGTAAGTTCACCAAAGAAGAAGTCTCTTTGGTGTCAAAGGACCCGGCAACTCCGCCGCACCGGGAGAGGTGGAAGTGATTTTGTAAGGGCTTCTCCGCCTAGCTGTGGGGGCTAAAGGAGAGACACTTATGTTAGTTCAATACTTGGAGGGTGCCTCCAAGGAGTGGACGTAGGTCAAGGTTTGACCGAACCACTATAAATCCGGTGTGTTCTTTTCTTATTATCGCTTCCGTATTTATTATTGCTTCCGCACTTTTAATTTCCGCACTTAGTTTTCCTTGTGGTGATTTGGTTTGTGATTTTATTTCTTTGTTTAAAGAATCCTTTTTATTATCCAATTCACCTCTCTTTGTTAGCTTTGGGACTAAGTTCATAGGGCTTAACATCCCCATCGAACTTTCAAGTGGTATCAGAGCGGTTTTCATAAAATAAGTTTTTAAAAGCTTTTGAATTTTGATCCATGGCTAATATTTCTAATCGTATTTTTGCGGAAGGATATTCAATCACTAGACCACCATTGTTTGAAAATATTACATTTGATTTTTGGAAAATTCGCATGTCTACTTTTTTGCAATCGATTGATTTTCGTATGTGGCATATGATTTTAACTGGTTATTCATCACCATCACGTATTGTTAATGGAATTAAAACTGATATTCCTTTTAATCAATGGAATAGGGATGAACGAATGGATGCTCAATTAAATGCAAAGTCTTTAAACTGTTTTTTCTGTGCTTTAAGTTCTGATGATTTTATGTTAATCTCCACGTGCACTATCGGCAAGGAAGTTTGGGATAAATTGCACACCATATACGAAGGCACTAGTGAAATCAAGCAATCCAAGTTGAATATTTTAATGCATGATTTTGAAATGTTTTCTATGAAACCTTTTGAAACGATTTTAGACATGTATACAAGGTTCATTCAAATTACTACATCATTGCATGCTTTAGGAAAAGATTTTTCAAATTTTGAAAAAGTTAACAAAATTCTTCGTTGTTTACTTCAAAAATTCGATGCTAAAGTTGTTGCTATTTGTGAATCAAAAGATTTGAATGATTATTCTATTGATAATTTGATTGGCTCACTCATTGCCTACGAGCAAGGGTTGAGTCAAAGACTTTTGGATGCAGTTGAGACGATCGTTCTAAAAGCCGAAGATATGGAAAGAGGAAGCTTAGTTGGTGACGATAGCAATGAATTTCCAAGCAAATCAAAAAGCTCACCAATGCATAAGCAAAAGAGGAAGAAAGGTAAAAGTGGTAAGGATGTCCATATTTCCTCTGACATTGTTTGCTTTCGATGTAGGAAACCTGGACATATGAAGAATGAGTGCCCTAATTTAAGAATTCTCCCTGCAAAAGAAAAGGGTAAGGCGAAGTTAAAATTAAACTGGGGAAATAATGAAAAGCAAAAAATCTCATGGGCAGATCTGGTCTCTGAAGCATCAGACCAGGAGAGAGACAATGGTTAAGAGCCTTTCATGTTTTTTGTGTTTTTGTGTTTCTTTTTTGTTGTGTTTTTGTTTTTATGTTTTTTCATTTTTATTTTACGTTTTTGTTTTGTTTATTCTTTGAAATTTTTTTTCTCGTAAATATTTTTTCTCTAATCTACACACACATTCACTTTTCTAGAAATGAAAATTTTACTTCCTAATTTTTCTTGAAATCTTTAGTAAGTTGTGATTGACTTCTCTAAAAACAATCAAAGGAAGGAAACTCATGTTTTTGACTTTCAATCTCTGTTTCCTAAAAGAGGTTTTTCTATTTTTGATTTAAAATCTTTTTCATCTTTTAAATTGGTTTTTGAAACTAAATTTTTTATCTCCCTATATTTTATTTATCGCATAGGAATCTTTTGCAAGTTGTTGAATCTAATTCAAAATTTTCTTAATCAAGAAATTCGCTTTATCAATAGTATGGGTTTACTTTTGGTATTTAAGATTTCAGAAAGGTAGCATAATCAAAAAAATTGGCCAATGATGCCAAAAATAAAAGAAGCGCAAAGCGCCAAAATTGAAAAATATAGAATACACAAAGTGTATCAAAAGATGCGCAGTGCGCCAACCAATTGTCAAGAGGCATAAAATGAGCCCACTAAATTTAATGCTTACCATTCTTATACTTCTTAAAGCTTAAGAAAACCCTTGATTTTTCGATGCTTGAGTTTGAAAATCTTGATTCATGATTCAAATCGTGCATTAATCTTCTATTAGATATATTTTATGAAAGGAGTTTTGAAAAATTACTGTTTCTTTCTCTAATTTATTCCTTGATTTAGATATTGAATTAAAAAGCTTTTTAGCCTTTTAAAAGAACTTGAGTTTGGATTATCAATTCTTGATTTTCTAACCTTTACTGGGCTATGTGTTGTCAATCCAATTCTACTAAGTTTTTTGATTAAAACCCAGAGGTAACTTTCTCATTTTAAGAACATTTTTTTTCACTTGATCAGGGAATGTTTTTTTTTTTGTTCGTTTTGTTTTTTGTTTGTACACCCTCTCTTTTTGATAATGTCAAAGGGGAGAACGTTGTATCTTTTTTCTTTTCAAAAATTTTAAAACAACAAAAATATTTTCATCTCCCCTATTTTTTAAAAGTGTTATTCTAGTGAGGGGGAGATTAGGAGAAAATTGCTCTTTTTGAAAATTCAATTTGAAATGTTTTGCCATCATCAAAAAGGGGGAGATTGTTGCGGATCTATGATTTTGATGATAGCAAACATTCCTTATTTCTCTACGATTGCCTTATGTGCTAACGTTTCAGGTTCCCACGATCGGACTGCAATTTGGAATCAGCTCAAGATTGGGTAGACTAGGTCTGAGTCAGTTTGTAATCTTTTTCCTTTCTTGAGTCTGTTGTTTTTGGTGTGGGACCAGTTGGATTATAATTTAGAGGATCTCCTGGTGTTCCCTATAAGTTTTCTATTTTTGGTAATATCGGCCGGGACGATATTTATATCGTCCTGGACGATCTGTCCAAAATCAGAAACCCTATTTAGGACATCCTCATTAAGGCAGCCGTCAACAGATCGGCCTGGACGATACCTGTATCGGCCAGGACGATAATCTCAATTCAGAAAGAATCAGCCGCCATAATCAGTTTAGGAATTCTTTGTTTTAGGAAATCGGCCCGGACGATATTATTATCGTCCAGGACGATCTAACTCAATCATGCCTAAATTGATCTGGTATCTTTGGAAAGCATTAATGGTTGATTGATACGATCACATCGTCCGGGACGATCTAATGATCGGCCAGGACGATGTCCTAGACGATCTTCATCGGACAGCTTGTATTCAGGGCTATGATCAGGACGATTGAAATCGGTTTTAAACTAATCGGCCAGGACGATCGTGAGATCGGCCTGGACGATGTAACCAATTTTCTTCTGATCGTCTCAAATCGTCCCGGGCTAATGAGCTTAATTTGTACTGATCGGCCAGGACGATATGTCTATCGTCCTGGACGATAATGACGGCAACTTGCATTAATGAGCTCGTTTTGAGAGCCTCTATTTAAGCTATGGCAAGGCACTTTGTAAGTGTCTTTGGCAGCCATTGTAGCTTCGTTCTTGTGGGGGAAACTTGAAGAGAGAGCTTGAAAGGGAGAGAGGAAAGGGTGGAGTTTGAGAGAGGGAGAAGATCCTGTGAGGGGGGACTCAAGGGAGTGTGGAGGGGGTTCCACACGGTTGCTCCGGCGAACTCGCACCTTAGTACCATCGGATTCAAGGCTTGTCTCGAGGTAAGTTCACCAAAGAAGAAGTCTCTTTGGTGTCAAAGGACCCGGCAACTCCGCCGCACCGGGAGAGGTGGAAGTGATTTTGTAAGGGCTTCTCCGCCTAGCTGTGGGGGCTAAAGGAGAGACACTTATGTTAGTGCAATACTTGGAGGGTGCCTCCAAGGAGTGGACGTAGGTCAAGGTTTGACCGAACCACTATAAATCCGGTGTGTTCTTTTCTTATTATCGCTTCCGTATTTATTATTGCTTCCGCACTTTTAATTTCCGCACTTAGTTTTCCTTGTGGTGATTTGGTTTGTGATTTTATTTCTTTGTTTAAAGAATCCTTTTTATTATCCAATTCACCTCTCTTTGTTAGCTTTGGGACTAAGTTCATAGGGCTTAACATCCCCATCGAACTTTCACCGTGTTCATTTCAAACCGCAGAGGCTTTCAATTGAATCAAAAATCCGTCCAATACAATCTATGCCATTCGATCAAAATAGTGGATCATCTGATGGAGGAGGGTAGCAATTGACATGGTTAAGTGGTTCACAGAACCACACGCCATTGTCGTGCCATCATTATTGCTAATGACTGTTGGCGGTGCAATCATTAGCTTTAAATGCACTGCCGTGTATTTTGATTTAGCGAACCAAAGTGCTACGTTTCCAACCTACAGCTAGCTTCAGTTTTAATTGTTTTTAATTATTATTTTGTTGGAACTTGTTCAATATGAATTAGGATGTTAATCCTAATTAATTGTCCCAAGGCTAACCAAGAGGGGGGGGGGGTGAATTGGTAATTTAAAAATTATACTTCTACTCTTATATTTTTAGAAAACCTTTTAATTATTAATGCAAGTTAAATTTAAAGTTTAAAAAATAAACTTTTCAACAAGAGTAAACAACTTGCAATGAAATTAAATGCGGAAGAAAAATAAGAAAGAACACACCAAATTTATAGTGGTTCGGTCAAACCTTGACCTACATCCACTCCCCGGAGGCACCCTCCGAGTATTGCACTAATACCACAAAGTGACTCTCCTTTTGCCCCCACAGCAAGGCAGAGAAGCCTATACAAAATCACTTTCACCTTCCCCGATGCGGCGGAGTAGCCGGGTTCTTTGACACCAAAGAGATCTTCTTCTCGCCAAAACTTCCCTCAAGACAACCCTTGAATCCGATGGTATTGAAGTGCAAGTTCGCCGGAGCAACTGTGTGAATATCCCCTTCACACTCCCTTGAAATCCCCTCCAAGGATCTTCTCCCTCTCAAACTCCACCCTTTCCTCTCTCCCTTTCTAGTTCTCTCTTCTAGTTTTCTCCCAAAGAACGAAGACACAATGGTTGTCAAAGATACACTTTGTCGTCCTTTTACACTCTCCAAGTGTCGGCAGAGAACCGGACCAATGTTGTTGAACTTCACTTGAGAGCCCTCGCCGGAGCAACCGTGTGAATATCCCCTCCACACTCCCTTGAAATCCCCTCCAAGGATCTTCTCCCTCTTAATGATCCCTCTCAAGAGAAAACAACTCCAAAGGTACTTGTAATAGTTTCTAGGACTCCTTATATAGAAAGGACTTGAAAAACCGCTCAAAAAACTGCTAAAAACATATTTTTCTGCGCGCTGGATCGTCCCGTATGAACCATTTATGCATATGTACGAACCAATTTCGTCCATGACGAAATTGGTTCATCACGGGACGAAAAATTTCATCCGGTACGAACAGTTATATCAAAAGTCGGTTTTGAAAACTGCAGAACATTGCCAGAAACTGCCATAGTCGGTTCCCATCATCCTGGACGAACTGGACTTCGTCTGGACGAAATTTTTACAGTGAGAAACTTATCCTGGGATGAAAAATGATTTCGTCTGGATGATCATTCCTTAGAAAAATTTTCCAGTTCAGTTCCTGTCCGATCCATTGTTCTTACAAGGAGATAACTGATCTGATCGTCCCGTACGAACAATGTTCGTCCCGTATGATTAGTACAAAAAATTTTTCAAGATCTCCTTTAAGTGTGTGTAAATTTATTCACTCAATTACAATCACTCCCTCTCAAATTTAATTCAAATAAAAAGTACAAGCTTCAAATTCTTAAAGTATCTCATGCTGAATTTGATTTGAAGTCTTCGTAGTATGGAGTTCGATTTTCCTGAAATATTAGTACACAAAAGAGCAAAAACAAATCTTTCAAAAATTGTTAGGAGATAACAACACATAAAACAATAATATTTGGAATCATCAAAACTATACAAGTTGCAAGAATGTAAAACATGCAAATAGCAACTTTCCTAACAATTTTTAAATACATTTTAATAATAAAATGCTAGAAAAATTATTAAAAATTATTTAAAAATAAAAAAGTACGTATTTTCTAAATATTAAATGTATCTTAAAAAAATTTTAAAAACATAAAATTTAATATTTTAATTATTAATAATTTAAATTAAATAAAATTAAATTCAAAACCTTAAGATAAATTTATTTTAAAATTATTTCAAATTAGAAAGGCCATTTTAAATATTCTGAAATTTAAACTCATTTAAAAATTTTAATATATTTTTTAGATTACTTCAAATATATAATTATTTAGACTTCAATTAAAATTTAAATAAATACTAAATTAAATAATCTTTCAAAATTTAAAGTTTTTTTTGTTATACTTAATATCTTAGTTAATTATAAAACAACTTTTAAATATTTTAAAATATAATTTTAATTAAAAATTCTTATTGTAATTTAATTAATTTATATTATTTTAATATTTAAGTAATTAATTAATTTTTAATTATTTAATTATTTAATATTTTAAAATGTTTATAAATTTATATTTAAATATTTTAAATAGTTAAAGATTTATTTTAAAATACAATAAGTTGAAATTAATAATAATATTAGATATTTTCTATATATTTTAAAACAATTAATTAATTAATTATTTAATTAAACATAAATTTCAAATATTTTAAAATATTTAAAAAAATTATTTTTATAAATTTTAAATTTTAGAAACATTTAAAATTCGATTTCATTTTATTTAATAATTATAATAAATATTAATAATTTTTAAATTATTTTAAATTCATTTAGTTACTTTAATTTCTAAAAATTCAAATTAATTAAAATAAAAATAAAAATAATATATCAATCTTTTTAAAATTTTTAATATTTTAATTAAAATTAATTTGAAACTCAAATCTTAATTTATTTTAAATTATTTGAATATTTGAATCTTTTATTAATATTAAATTAAATATTTTTAAAATTAAAATTTATTTTTAATTATTTTAAATGATCAGAGAATGTTTTAAAAATATTTTGTTGATAGTTTTAATTATTTTATTTTAAAAATTTATATTTTCATGTATATATATATATATATATATATATATATATATATATATATATATATATATATATATATATATATATATATATATATATATATATATATATATATATATATATATATATATATATATATATTTATTTATTTATTTATTTAGATTTGGTCCAAGATAGTAGAGAGAGAACATCTAAGATAGTAAGAAGGATTTTGGAGGATTTCGGCTGCTTTTATTGAAGTTGGAAGAGGGTGGCTGGTCATCCTTGGATGACTGGAACACCTTTTCCTTATTATCTACCACGCGTCCAATTTCGTTGGATTCAAAAGATAGATTTTCGTTCAATCGTAGCATTTCTCACAATTCATGTTTTTTGAACTCTCCTCTGGTTATCAGAGAGGGAGGTTTGGCCTCTAAGAAAATGGTTTTGCCAGATTTAGGATAAGGAAAAGGAGTTATTTCAAATTTGAAAAGTAAGTCAATTTCTTCTAAGTTGGTCTTTATTCCTCTAGCTAATGATTTGGAGGCTTCTTCTTCTAATCCTCCGTCAAAATTGGTTAATGCTAATGTGTGGATTAAAAAACCACATATTAAAATTAATTTGAATGAATTTCAAGATGATAATGAAGATGAAAATGTTATCAAGCTTTATTTGGAAAAAGAAAAAGCCAATGTTCAAGTTTTGAGAAATTCATTAGTGGTGAAAATCTTATGTAAGTGCCTTTTTCAAAATGTTCGATTGAGTTAAGGAAGCAATGGAGTAAATTTGAAGGATTTCATATAACCTCGCTTGGGTTAGATTGGCTTCTGTGTTCTTTTCAGTGGCATGAAGCATTGGAGGAAGTTCTTATTGGAGGTCCTTGGTTTGTTGTGGGTTTTGTCATTGGTGTTGATAGATGGTGACCTAACTTCAGTTCTATTTCCATGGATGGGATTACTTCTTCCATATGGGTTCGTTTACCTCATTTGCCTTTTCATTACTGGGATGAAACCAATATTTCAAATACTATTTCTAGAATCGGAAACTCTTTATTATTGGATGGTAATATATTTAGATGGGGAAGGAGGGAATTTGCAAGAGCTTGCATTCGAATTAAGTTGAACTCTAAACTCCCTTGTGGTGGATTGAAAGTCTTAATGGTATATTTTATAAAAAAATTGAATATGAAAATCTAACATCTATATGTTTCAAATGTTGAAGAATCGGACATAAAGATTTTGTTTGTCCAAATACTTATAATCCGATTATAGTTTACAAAGAAGTTCCTAAAAGTTCATCTCAAAATGATGATAACTCCCATGTGCCTTGGATGCATGTGAAGTTCAAGAACAAAAAAATTCAAAAGATCTATTCTAATAATTCAGTTTCCAAAGATTATCCAGATAAAAGGATCTCGGGTAGAAATCCTTTGGTTGATCACACCTTGGATCTTGTTTTTTTTAATAAAGATAGTGTATTATCTTCTGATAAATATGATTATATGACAGCTGAATTAATCAAGGATGCTGATTTTCATATTGATCAGATTCAAGATATTAATCCAAATTGCCAAATTGATTCAGTTAGCTCAATTTTAGATCAGCCCGTTCAGAATTCAAATTATGAATTCCCCATTTTGGTTGCTGATCCATTCGAAGTTATTTGTACTAAACCCATTTTTGTTGTTGATCAGTTGGGAGCTCATAAATAAGATATTGGATTCAAAAATTCAGCAAGCTTAATTATTGGTCAGCAAGTTCAAAATTCAAATTCTGAATTCAAAAATGCTAAAATTGTGGATGAAGTTAAGGAAGCCGTTTGTAATGAAGCTGATCCGTTGGAAGCATTTTGTACTGAATCCATTTTGGCTGCTGATCCATTGAGAACTCATAAATCAGATATTAAAATCCAAATTTTGGATATTCAGGAGGTAGAAGAGTAAGTAGTTTTTACTGGTTATAATTTTGTTATTGAATTTGATTCATGTGATAGCTATCATGAGGAAATACCAGAATTTGTTACAACCCCATCAGAGGTAAATTTGAATTTTAAAAAGACAGCAATAGTAAAAGGGAAAATAGGAAGTATTAAGATGAATCATTCTTCTAGTTATAGACAAAAACGTTTTAAAGGGCTCTAATTCTTGGGACCGGTGGAAGGCTTTTCAAGAAGGAGAATGGCTGATCTTAGTTCAAAAAAGTTTGTGAGGGGTTCTTCCCCTTTAGTTCTTTAATGATTTCTTACTACTACAAGGATATCTACAACATGATGATTCATGGAAGATACTTGAAGAGGGAATTCATGTTTAAAAAGTATCTCAGTTTATTAACTTTGGATTATAGACTCAGGCTTTGGAAGAAGATTCAGGAATATCTTCTAGTTCTTACTGATGATTATTAATTATTGATAATTATTTGATATCTTAGTTCTTTTCTTAGTTTCCTTTTCTTTCTTTTAGTTTTATATTTGTTTTCTAAAGTTACTTTAATTGTTTATGAGATCTATACTAGGACTTATTTTTTAATCGGTTGGGAACTCTTGGATACTAATCAACCTTTTAGGTTGTTTTATTTATTTGGTATCCCCTCCACCCCAAGGGTTTTTAAATGGGAAATAGTAGGGTCTTATATCAATTATGGTAATTTTAGTTTAACAAATATGTTTTCAATAATGTTTCTTTCCATGTTGGATCAAGGAACCATTAGCTTTTTCTTTTGTTTTAGATTGTAATAGTTTGTTCTTTTTTTTTTATTTAATGCAATATTGCATTCTCTCGTTTTTTTTATTTTATAATTATTTATATTTAAATCTTTACATGTTGAGAGATCCCTTAAAATTTTAAATTTAGTTTGAGCATGATTGAATATGATTTATAGGGAGTAATAAGTAATTAATGAGCATTTATTTTGGTAATTAATTCTTCAATTAATTAAGTTTTATCTTGATTTGCATGCTTAGGGGTGCAAACACTTTTATTTAGCTTAGGCTCTCCTAGACTTAGGATTTGGTTGGTATGATTGCATATTATTTGTGAGTCAAGGGTTAGTAACATTTATTTAAGCCCAGTTATACCTAATAATACCTTAAGGATAATAATTAAGAACATATTTAGAAAACTTAAATTAAATTTAAAAATTAGGATCCATTTCTTATTGACATGAAATTTGAACCATTTGAATAGAGTTTTGTTCTGAGCCAAGAGTAATTTTCTTAATGATTTTAAAAGCAATTAAACTCCTTAATTAATTAACTTAATATTAAACCCGTAATTAACCCTCAAAACTTCCAAAACATTCTGATAAATTAAATTTAAATCTAAATACTACATATAATACCTCAAATGGACCAGAATTTAATTTTCCATGTAAGAAAAATAAAACCCTTTTGAATTAAAATAATATTTAAGCTTAATTTAATTTTAATTAAAAATCAATATCTCACTAATTTAATAAATTAAAAATAAATAAAGTTCCAAAAAATTCCCAAACTGTTGGAAATCTCTCCTTAGGTAATTTCTAATCGTTGGATTTAATTTAATGGTGTTGGGAATTCATTTGGATTCAAATCTTTAAAACACCCTTAATAAAATAATTTTAAAAATACAAATAAGTACACAAACTTGTAAAAATAATACCTAATTCTAGAAACTTCCAAATCTAAAAAGCTTAAAGGCATTGGACTCCATTTGAGGTCAATATTTATTAAAAATATCAAAAATTAAAAAATCATTTAAATTTAAAAAATAAAAAAATCTAGTAAACCTTAAGTCAAAAGTTCAAAAATTCATAACTAATTATAGAAAGCTCCAAATATAGCAAACTCAAAGTCTAATTACTCATCGAAAGGTCTAATATTTAAAAAATATATTGAAACTTAAGAGATCTATTTAAATCTAAAGTCAAATTTTTACACCTTTAATAAAGGTATTTAAATATTTCAAATAATTCTAGAAAAATCTTTAATTGATTTAAAATTCTAGGAAACTTTAATCTAACTTTAGAAACAACAACCAAACTAATTAACTTAAAAAACTAGTTATAACTAGATAAGCCAATCCTACAAGACTATTAACTAAGCCCAAAGGAAGGTGAAATAAATTTCACAACTTCGGTGAGGAACAAAGGTGGTATCTATTTAACCTTAAAAATACACCTTAAAATTAATTCCAAATCATTGATATTTAAACTTTAATTAAACTTTTCTTTAAATCTTTCAACAACAATAACATCAACAACTTTAATCAAATATCCTATATAGGACATATCTAAGCCATAAAACCTATCTCACACACTCTAGATGGTTTACTATGACAATCGACTCTAGATCTTGGCTAGGCTGGAGTTTACTTTTCTGTTATGTGTTGGGTTTTTGAGAATTAATTATATGCCGGCTGAAAATGTATTGATGTGATTGTTAATTTAATTTATGCACTCTATAATTTTATTAATTATGCATTAGATTTACCCCTAGGTTAAATACGATATATACTAATTCAATCTTATGAAGTTGGCCATGCTCATGCAGGGACTAAAAAAATTGAAGGGGGAAAATGATAAGTTGAGCTTTAAAATTAATAATATTTTATGCAAGTGCTAAGCATTCTACGACCCCCTTAAAAATGAAAAGAACATAGCTAAACCTGGCTATGATTTTAGCATTTTTATTTAATATATAACTCATTGCGGTGTTAAATTAGCTTTTGATTTATTCCGAGGTTATTAATTCAAGATTTTCTCTTTATATTCACATGTAATTTGAGTTCTAATTTAAAAGTGACAAATTGAGATGGGATAACATTAAATTTGGAATCCAAAGAGGAAGGGACATCCCTTAGTGCAGAGTCCCTCTCCATTTGGAGATCCAAATTAGGATGATTTTAAAATATCCAAAGAGAAAAGATAACACCACTTTAGAGGGGGAGTTTCTTATCATTTTGATATCTAGATCTGATAATCCAAGGTGCCCAAAGAAAGATGAAGAATTTTAGGAGTAGAATACGGGTTGTTATCAATGGTACGCGACTACTTTACATTTCCTGTAGACCCTAGGTTTTAATATTAAAGGCACTTTCCTATGGATATTTTATTTATTTAATTGATTTAATTATTCAAATGATTGTTTGATGTTGATTTCAATACAAGGCATGCTTTAGTAGTTTTTTTTTTGTGATCTTGCTTTTCAATTTTGATTTAGCCTAGAAATTAATAGGAGGCCCATGAGGGAATGCTAAAAATTTGTCTATTTAAACAAACTAAAATTTTTAGCCAACATAAAAGCTCTAATGCATTTAAGAAGTAAGCTTAGGACCGTTGGTAGTCCGCATAAAGCATATTTTAACTTTCTCTTCCTTGTTAGGCACCTCCTTGCCTGGAAGTTCTAGAAGACCACTTAACCTTTGAGGGTTAAGATCTATAAGGGGGATATTGTGCAATCTCTAGTAAAAAATATTTTAAATCCTTTTTTCAAAAACTTCTACATACTTATTTTATGCATTCAATCGAGTTGATCAGCATGCATTGTATTAGAAATCCTTTTAAAAGCGAGTCTAAAATTTTAATTGCATTTCTCTTTAGCATTTTCACTCCATATAAGTCAAGGGACCAATTAGGAAAAGTTCTAGATGTTTGTCCCATCTCTCAAAACCATAATAAAAACATTCTTACCACTCTTTCATAAAATAGTATGACTTATGGATTTAAAATGGCCTAGGTTGTTAGCGGGCTCCCCAATCTAGGCTAGGGTAAGTCCACATTTTACACTGCATTAGATAGGTTTCGACTACAGTGCTCTAGTGTCCAAATTTAGATTTAGGATCCAGGGATGATTATGAATTATAAGACCCCAACCTCAAGGAATATAATCCCAAATTTATAATAAATCAACTAACTCAAGTTAAATATTTTCTCAATAAAAAATATAAAGCTCAATATATTAGGTTGGGGCACTTATGAATTTTTTTAGAATCCTAAAGTGCCTTCTACCTCTTCCCCTTTGACTCCAAAAATAAGTTTTCAATCTAGCTTCAATTGAGAGTTTTCAAAAGAGAATTTTATTATGTATGATGTAATTAACTACGATGGCTTGCGCACATAGGAGATTTAGAACCCACATTAATTTTTAAAGTAAATAAATAATTCTTTTGGGAAATCAAATTTATAATGATCATCATTATCATAATTGAATGATTGATAACAGATGATACCTTCTTTCTTTGGGGATATATATCATGTGTTAACATCAATTCGAATATGAAAATAACTATCACTTCTCTTGATTATCATAGTATGCTATTTAATCGAACTTCATTATGACCATCCGGGGTCATATGTGGTTCTTGGAAGGCGGTATATTATCCCTAACGATCCATTCAACTTTCAAATTGAAATTTAAATTTAATTCTTGATTTTCCTAAAGAAATTTAATTTAGATTTATTTTCGCTCTGCAAGGCAAATCCTCTTTTTAAATCCCAACAAGTTGGTTATTGGTTGCTGGAGATTTGCCACTAGGCTTCCTTGCCTTCCATCTCTTCGTCTAGTCATGTTTTTTTTTTTTTTTTGTGGTAAGTGCTGATAGTTTTAACCCATTTTTTTTCTTGTATTCCTTACATGTGGCGAAATAGTAGGAGCAAAAGTGAGTTGTTTCTTCAGATAATATGCTTCACATATCGATCCTTCTGGTCGTGCTTTATTCTTAACATATTTCTTCAACTTGTTCAGATATCTATTAATCAAATAAAAATATGTTATCTTAACTGATTCAAAAATATTGAGTAATTAATAAAAACTTAACACATTTACCTTTCGAAAGGATACATCCAACGATATTGTACAGGTCCACCAACTCTAGCTTCGTAAGGTAGATGGAACTGGAAGATGTTCCATAGAATCAAAAAAACCCGGGGGAAATATCTTCTCTAACTTGCATAGGATGATTGGTATGTTATCCTCGTACCTCCGTAAAGCATTTTCACTTAGTTTAGATGAACATAAATCTTTGAAGAAAATGCTAAGCTCAATCAACGGATTTGATATGTAATCGGGTAACATACTGACTATGATCGGAAGAAGAACCTCCATAATTATGTGACAATCATGACTTTTGAGTCCAAATAACCTTGCAGATTTCAAGTCAAACACATCGGCTTATATTTGATCCATAACCATCCGGCATTTTTAAACCTTTAAACCACTGACATATCATTCTTTTTTGCTCTAACGTGAAAGAGTAAGGAGCTTTGGGCTTCATTAGTTTACCGTCAGTTGTTGTTACCAACTCCAAATTTTTTCGCCGACAAAACTCTTTAATGTCCATCCTTACTTTGACATTATCTTTACTCTTGCCTTTAACATCCATAATTGTATTAAAAATATTATCCAGAAAGTTCTTCTCAATGTGCATAACATCCAAGTTATGTCTTATCAATTAGTTTCTCTAATAAGGTAATGTCCAGAAAATACTTTTTTTAATCCAATTATGTTGAACACCATAACCCGGAAAATTTAGATTCTGATAGCATTGGATAATCAATAATTGTTGGAATGTTGGATAGTCTCTGTAGTATCTCATCACCACTTAATCTGGGTGGAGGAGGTGATCGCTCAATTCTGTTTTTAACAAATGCTTCTTTATTTCTTCGGAACTGATGATTAGCATTTAGAAACATACGATGACAATCAAACCAAGTATTTTTCCCTCCATGTTTTAATGTGAAAGCTTTAATGTTCTCCATGCAGTAAGGACATGCTAATTTCCCTGTTGTGCTCCAACCAGACAACATATCATAAGCTGGAAAATCACCGATAGTCCACAGCAAAGCAGCTCGAAGGAGAAATTTTTTTTTATTGATATGTCATATGTGAGCACTCCTTCTTCCATAATAATTTAAGGTCATCAATTAATGGTTGCAAATAGATATCAATCTTAGCCTTCAGATTATGTGGTCCAGGTATAATCAGAGTTAAGAACATGAACGGAGTAGTCATACACATCTCTGGTGGCAGGTTGTATGGTGTTAATATAACTGGCCAACAAGAATACGGTGTAGCTGTTTGACTATAAGGAGTAAAAACCATCAGTACATAATCCCATCTTATGTTGCGGGGTTCAGCAGCAAATGAAGGTTGCACTCAATCAAAATGTTTCCACGCTTCTGCATCTGATGGATGAGAAAGAACATCACTTTTTGCTATTTTCTCCTTATGCCATCTCATATGGCTGCTGAACTCATTGATGCATAGAGCCGCTGAAGTCTTGGAATGATTGGTAAATAAAACAAACGGGAATATGACACATCTTTCTTTGGACGACGTTGTTTTCCCGAGTTCTGCTTAAAACGAGGAGCATTGCAGCTGCGACAAATAACTTTTGCTGCATCATCCTTATAGTATAACATACATCCATTGATACAACAATCAATCTTTGTAGCAGTGAGCCCAGCTTGGATACTAATTTCTTTGTTCGGTACAAGTCTGAGGGAATTATATTGTCAGCCGGATTAGTTTCCTTCATAAGACCAATAACGTCATTAAACACTCACGGGGAATATTATACTCAGTTTTAATACTTAGCATCCTCACTGCAATGGATAATTCCGAATGCGTACTGCAACCTTCCCAAATTGCTTTTGAGCTGAATGTAATAACTCAAAGAATTTTTGTGTCTCTGCATTTGGTGGCTCTTCCACATTAGACCTTAAATTATAACCTGCTACATCAAAAATAAGGTCTTCATAGGGTCTACTCATTTGATCTTCATCAAATGTTTCATAAGCTGTAGATGAACCAGCATGAGCATCTCTATGTGGCTCGTACTCGCCATGTGATGTCCAAATCCAATAGTTTGGAAGAAATCCCCTACGATATAAATCAAGTTTCACATCATCGGGCTTTAGGAATGCTAGATTTTTATGCTTCGAACACGGACATCTAAACATTTTATCAAGCTGAAAGGAAGGCAGTTGAGATGCAACTTGAATGAAAGTTTCAACTCCCTGTATAAATTCAATTGTCAATCCTTTTTGACCCGGGAACAATCTATTATACATCCAATATCTCTCTTCTTGGATAGTCATTTGCACGTTGAAGTAAATGTACCCTACATGTTGGAGGCATAAATAATCTGTTATACATCGAAATAGATTTTTATGCTTTGAATGACTTAATCATGCTCTAAAAGAACAAAAGCTTATCCATATGTTGCATTTATTTGACTTGGGCCTAAAGGGGCAAGGTGGTCAACCCTGGTTGACTTGGTCCTCCTTATTCTCATTCATATTAAAATCTATATTAATAGTGTTCTTCTCATAATAAAATATGAATTTTGAAAGAAATAAATATTATATTAAATATATATAATGCCCAAGGAAATAGGTTTTTCCAAAGCACAAGAATTATACAACATAACAAGGCAAAAGTGCCTACACTATGTGATATTTCTTATGATCAATAAAAGAGATATACAAGCAGCATAAATAAATAGCTGAATAACAATGAAGACTCAAAATTCTACCAAATATCTAATAACTTAATAAAGGTAATATGAATTACATCTCTACGATAGAAGGATATATTTAACTCATAAACATAGTAAATAATAGTTATTCTTAAGTGAGCGACATGAACTCCAAATTTATTTGAGATTCGACCAATAACACCAAGTAAAAGTCAACTCATTTATCCTACACATAAAGAGGATTATAAATCAGCCACACAAGTGTATTGTAACGCCCCATGATCTAAATGAGAAATTTAAACCTACTTTTTTTATTTACTTGCTAATACTCTTGTAATTTATTATTTCACCAGAGCAAGCTATCATCTCAAACCATAAAGAATGCTCATCTACAGAGTATATACGATATTCAAAATAATCTAGATTACAATGATTTTAATAAAACTAAAATACAATCTAAACTACAAAAATATGTGTACATTTTCACAATAGGACCTCATTATTCTCATTATATTTCTCCATCAAACCTCTAAAAAAATGTATGACTTCCATTGCATCACAACCAAGCATTAATCCAAATTGATTTTGAGAAACATTATAAGTATTAATCCAAGCACACCTAAACCTATGCACCATAACTCTCTCCCACATTTTAAAGTATAAAACATTAACTAACAAGATAATATCAACAAATAATCAAAGAAAAATCATAAAAATAACCTTAAAAGAGAAATCGGTTTGTTTGGGGTCGGAATCGGTCGGCGGTCGGGCGTCGGAGTAAGCTCGTCGGCGGCGGTCGGACTGGGGACGGCGACGGTCGGACTGGGGTCGGCGGCGGTCGGAATGGGGTCGGCGGTTCATACCGCCGGAAAACCGCCGGTTCACGTTGATATCCGGCGGTTTTCCGGCGGTTTAGAGACC
Source organism: Dendrobium huoshanense (assembly GCA_016618105.1). Lineage (NCBI taxonomy): Eukaryota > Viridiplantae > Streptophyta > Magnoliopsida > Asparagales > Orchidaceae > Dendrobium > Dendrobium huoshanense. The sequence continues at coordinate 46,082,061 of CM028348.1, forward strand.
GTCGGTATACCGACGGTGTATCGTAGCTAAGCCTTCGATTTGGCCGTCGTTAGAGTCCGACGGCGTAACTACCGGCGGAGCCGTCGGTATTACCGACGGGCTATAAAACCGCCGGTCAAAACCGCCGGTATAGGCCATTTTTCCTGTAGTGGAAGTCGACTACCGGGTACTGTAATTTTCTGGGATCCACATTGATCTCATGGTGTGCGAAGAAGCAGAACACGACTGCGCGATCCTCGACGGAAGCGGAATATCATGCAATAGCTACTACTACAACCGAAACTCTTTGGCTAAGACAGCTCCTGAAGGAACTCGATATTCCTCAAAACGGCCCTACAACCATCTTCTGTGACAACATCTCAGCGATAGCACTTGCCAACAATCCGGTATATACCATGCTCGGACTAAACATATTGAGGTCGATTGTCACTTCATCCGGGATCACATCAAAACAACTCCATACAGATTCATCACATACGACCAAAGATCAATTAGCCGATATTTTTTACTAAACATTTATCCATATCTCGTTTCAACTATCTCTCCAGCAAACTGATCGTCGACACAACGACTTCAGTTTGAGGGGTATATTAACAGATATGAATAAAACTTTGCACAACGTATTTTCTCCATATAATAAGTCGTAGAACTGTACGGAGGCTGTTTCCTTTATTCCCTATATAAGCCATGTACTCTGTAGATACAGACGTAGAATAATACAATCTATTACTTTATCACTTTTCTCTCTGGATTGTTTCTTTGTGCTATGATTAGAACCTATCGCCTAAAGGCTAACAA